>JBAIZL010000002.1:84553233-84793233 GCA_036971475.1 Prosapia bicincta | reverse complement strand
TTTGTGTCGTGTTTGTTCATTTATGAACAAACATTTATGCTAAAAATTACATACTAAATTAACAACCAAGATACAGGTCACACATACTTTTCGACAGCATCACTTCTAACTTTCAGAAAATTGGTACCAAAAAGTCCAACTGCGGCAATCATAGTGGCAGAAATATGAGGCTGAAGAAGTTGTAAGACAAAAAGGTTTGCTCCAAATGTAAGTTAACAATTTAACAACTTATAGTTAACAGAATGTCTTGTTTCGGAGTGTTATTATACTGTGAAGGTGTTTTTTATGTATTATTTGTATCATTTAGTGACGTTTCTATCTGTTTGACCTATGTAGAAGGTAAGGCAGTTGTTACATGTGATTTGAATGCTCATGCTCTGTCTTGTATTTCTCTGGAGTTTTATTGTACTGTGTAAATGTTATTTGTATCACGTAGTGAAGTTTCTATCTGTTTGACCTATGTAGAAGCTAAGGCAGTTGTTACATGTAATTTGAATGCTCTTGCTCTGTCTTGTTTGTTCTGGAGTTTTATTGAACTGTGTAGGTGTTTTTTATGTGTTTATTGTATCATTTAGTGAAGTTTCTACCTGTTTGACCTATGTAGAAAGTAAGGCAGTTGTTACATGTGATTTGAATGCTCATGCTCTGTCTTGTATTCCTTTAGAGTTTTATTGTACTGTGTAAATGTTATTTGTATCACGTAGTGATTTTCTATCTGTTTGACCTATGTAGAGTCTAAGGCAGTTGTTACATGTCATTTGAATACACTTGCTCTGTCTTGTGTACCTCTGGAGTTTTATTGTACTGCGTATGTTTTTTTAATGTGTTATTTGTACAATGTAGTGAAGTTTCTACCTGTTTGACCTATGTAGAAGCTAAGGCAGTTGTTACATATGATTTGAATGCGTTTGCTCTGTCTTGTTTGTTCTGGAGTTTTATTTTACTGCGTAGGTGTTTTTATGTGTTTATTGTATCATGTAGTGAAGTTTCTACCTGTTTGACCTATGTAGAGTCTAAGGCAGTTGTTACATATCATTTGAATACACTTGCTCTGTCTTGTGTACCTCTGGAGTTTTATTGTACTGCGTAGGTTTTTTTAATGTGTTATTTGTACAATGTAGTGAAGTTTCTACCTGTTTGACCTATGTAGAGTCTAAGGCAGTTGTTACATGTCATTTGAATACACTTGCTCTGTCTTGTGTACCTCTGGAGTTTTATTGTACTGCGTAGGTTTTTTTAATGTGTTATTTGTACAATGTTGTGAAGTTTCTACCTGTTTGACCTATGTAGAGTCTAAGGCAGTTGTTACATGTCATTTGAATACACTTGCTCTGTCTTGTGTACCTCTGGAGTTTTATCGTACTGCGTAGGTTTTTTTAATGTGTTATTTGTACAATGTAGTGAAGTTTCTACCTGTTTGACCTATGTAGAAGCTAAGGCAGTTTTTACATGTGATTTGAATGCTCTTGGTCTGTCTTGTTTGTTTTGGAGTTTTATTGTACTGTGTAGGTGTTTTTTATTTGTTATTTGTATTGTGAAGTGAAGTTTCTACCTGTTTGACCTATGTACGTGTTTTTTATGTTTTATTTTTAATGTGTAGTAAAGTTTCTACCCGTTTGACCTATGTAGAAGCTTGGATTTCTGTAATTTGGATTCGAGTGGTTCAACTGTATGTGAAACCAAGCTATAAACAGACAATATTTAACTAAAAAACCTGTATCTTCAAATAAATTGGAATAGGTTCATCAACGACATTGCAAATAAGGAATAAATGCCGAGCACATATATTTTTAAAACAATTTAATTCTATGCACCAATGAAATGGAACAAACAACTTCTTTAATTCCATAGACCTTACAGTTACGAGTACAGACAAACAAATACAAAAATTTAACATATTCCGAAAACCCACCAACACCAATACTACCATTCACAACTCTTCAAACCACCGACACCAACATAAAATAGTCACTTACAATACTATACCATATCACCTATTAAAACACAAATTACATATCACACAATTACATATCACCTAGAAAAACAAGAACATTACCAAGAATTAAACACAATAAAACATATAGCATACATCAATGGATACAACACAACAATGATTAATAAACTATACAACTGCCTAAAAAATAAACTCAATAAGCCAATCCCATATATACAACATGACAAAACTGTTGCTCAGGTGTGTTGTGTTGGTATGAGTCTGTGGTGTATTGGTGTTCAGTGATGTGTTATTGTTCATAGAGTAGTTGTTAATTATGTGTTCAAATATAGTATTTCATTGTACTAAATCTAAAAATCCTACACTACACCAATAAAAGGAAGAAACTTAACAAAACAAAAAACTATAAGAGATATACAAACACCATATACATACTATCCACAACATTCTAAACGACAAAACACACTCACAATCGATAATAGACAATAGAAATAAACTCAATAACCCAACCCCATATACACATCAAGATAAACCAATTAAACGCTTAACAATGATATACATATCACTCAAAACCGTAAATTAACCATCACACTTTGTAAATACAATTACAGAATACCCTACTCCACACGCAACACACTAAACAATTTAAAGTAACAACATAAACAAAGATATATACAACTTAGCTGGTGTGTACAAACCAACAGTAGTTTGTGCTCCAGTTTCTACATAGGCCAAACAGGAAGGTCATTTTACACATGCTACCAAGAACACATAAAAGTACTACAAAACATTCAATCAATCTTTGCCTACCACCTTATATTCACAAACCATAACTACACAAACATAACATCTAACCTACAAATTCTTCAAAATAATACACAACTGAAAAATATGAGATATACAAACATTTCAAACTACACCCTACACACATACAACATCCAATTACATTATAGCTAACATAACAATACTCTTTAAAAATACACCCAATATAACTTTCCTTGCAGTTTGTTGAAGTTTTTTTAATATTAATTGCTGCTTTTGGTATCATTTTGCAAAAAAAAACCACTACTTACTGACATTTGTTAGCAGACATATTTTGCACTAGGTCATTGCATTGTTCAATGATGTGAGTCACGGACAAGACTGTTATTCAGGTGTGTTGTGTTGGTGTGAGTCTGTGTTCTGTGGAGTATTATTACTCACAGATTAGTTGTTAATTAATATAATTAATTATGTTCAAATATAGCATTCGATTGTGAATGTGTTTTGTCGTTTAGATTGTGCTGTGGATACTATTTATGGTGTTTGTATATCTTGTAGTTTTCTGTTCTGTTTAGTTTGTTTTTTATGTAGTGTAGGATTTTTAGATTAGTGTCCATACTGGTGTATGTGTATGGCAAAGTTTGATTTGGGTTGTTTGTTTTTTATGTCTTTTCTGTATTCTTTGTATCGTGGGTAAGGTTTCTCCCTATTTTACCTATGTAAAAGCTGGGGAAATCGTTACACGTATTCTTGTATACTCCTGCCCTGTTTTTTCTGGTGTTTTTGTACTGTGTAGGTTTTTTTTGGTTGTGTTGGATATTTTAAATGCTACTTTGTATTTCAGTTTGCAGAACGAGGAAGCTATTTTTTGTGATGTGTTATCGCGATGTTAATGTAATGTATTTTTGTGTTGGTGCGTTCTTGTTGTTTTATGTTAGTGTTTTTCACTAACATACTCTTGTCCGTGACTCACAGCACTGAACAATGCGCTGAGTAGTGTGAAACGGCCTGCTGAAAAATATTAATAAGTAGTGGTTTTTTTTGCCAAGTGATATCAAAAGTAGTAATTTATAAAACTTTCTTAATATCCAACCCTCACCCTAACCTATAACAACAAAGAGGTCAGTACGGTCCGAGTTGACAATGGGAACACCTCCCAAAGAGGACTTCCTCAACAATCATTAAAGTAAATGCTACTATAGACAAGTGTAACATATCTACAAGTATTTTTAGTTAATATCTTTTAGTTTGGAGTACACATTATCACATTTTATCATATAGTACCTGTAACCCCAAGACTCTCTAAAAACACATACATATCCCTACCCCAGTATCCGCCCACCCTAACCTAAAATAACAGAGGTCAGTTACAGACTGAGTTGACAATGGGACACATCTCCAGAAAAGGCTGCCCTCAGCAATCAAAAAAGTGCAACTGTAGTTAAGTGTAACATATGCACAAGTAGTTTTAATTATTATTTCTTTTATTTAGAGTACACATAATCATATTTTATTTTATAATATTATATTTCATTTATATCAAATTTATTTTATTATTAAAAATTATTATATAGTCTTGTTTGCAACCTATGCTCTTTAAGCTGGCTGTGACTCGTCAATGTGTTAACGGTGGTAACAACTATCCTCGCATCCTGAAGTGGCTCATAATTACTCTACACCGAATCTACGAGAATTAGTTCAGAGCGATTGTGAGAACTATGGTAATATGGTAAGGTTGAATTTATTGAGTGAAATATGATTTCTGCATATGAAAGTTGTGTTTACTGTAGGTAAACAGTAAGAAACATAATAAGTTCAAGAGAAAAGTATGCTTCATCAAACCAAAAAATGAGTTATATCACAAAATGAAGTACGTAATTTCATTTCAAAGTATAAGGAACGAATTAAGGACATCAAAATCCACATTAAATTTGAAAAACTTTATAACACAGAAATGTGTATACCTAAACTGTGCCATATTTTATTAGACCACAATAAAAAGTATTTCTTTGACTACCGTAACTCAAATAGGATTCTTTAGGTTAATGACATATCACAGACCAATGCATGTTTTCCAAAAATCCTTTTCAAAAGCTAAAATGTATTAATCTAATATTTAACCATTGCTTACAACTCTTAATAAATATTCACATTTACTAGGGTAATTCATAAAATAAGGTTCTCTATGCTGATAAGAAAGAATGCGACTTGCTACGAGAAATCTGGTAACACTGTCTTACTGGTAACAACTTCTTCTCTCTCTGTCCCCGCCATTCCCGCCTCGCTACATTTCTCGGTTCCGGGCTAGCAGACTTCGAAGATGGAGCTCCCTATCTCTGTTACCGCCAGTTGCGAAATTCGTGCTGTGATATGTTTTTTAAATGCAAAACGGATTTCACCTATTGACATTTATCGTCACTTAATCGAAGTTTATGAGAAAAGTGTATATCTGTTCAACATGTTCGCAAATGGTGTAGAGAATTCAGTGAAGGCTGCACAAAAATTCATGATGAAAGCCTTCAATTTCAGACAGAATTGTTGATAAAATTGAAAGAATATTGCTTGAAAATAGAAGGATCACCATAAACGAACTTGCTTTGTGTATTCCTGAGACTTCCAACACCACAATTCATAACATTTTAACCAAAAAATTAGGCTATCACAAAGTGTGTGCACAGTGGATACTGAGAATGCATACAGAAAACCACAAACAGCAACGTGTCGAGTGTGCCCAGAAGTTTTTGCAACAATTTGATGACAACAAAGAAGAATTCTTGAATCCCATTGCTACAGGCGATGGAACATGGGCATTTCATTTTACCTCCGAAACCAAGCAGCAATCATGTGAATAGCATCACTAAACTTCGCAGAAGAAGTTTAAACAAACGCGGTCTGCTGGGAAAATCATAGCAGCCGTCTTTTGGAAGAGGAAGGGCCTGCTTTTAATCGACTTTTTGACTCATGGAACAACAGTTAACTCCGACAGATATCGTGGCATATTAAGAAAGCTGAGACGTGCGATCCAGAACCGCCGGAGAGGAACATTGTCCAGTAGTGTGAAGCTTATCCATGACAACACTCATGTTTCACGTCAGACTCAAGAACTGCTGACAGATTTCGGCTGGACTGTTGAGCCCCCCCCCTCCTACAGTCCAGACCTAGCCCCAAAAGATTATCATTTATTTCCAAAATTAAAGGAACACTTAGGTGGCTTACGCCTCAGTACCGATGATGAAGTCAAGAATGAGGTTACTCGATTCCTCAAACGTTTGGTGACAGAATTCTATAACATATAGATAGAAAAGTTAGCGCATCTTTTTCAAAAGTGTTTGGACAGAAACGGTGATTACGTGGAAAAATAGTGTAAGTTTTAAGCTTTAAAATGATGTATTACATTAAGAACAGAAGTAAAACTTACTATGTTTTAAAATCATGAGAACCTTATTTTATGAATAACCCTCCTAGAAGTCAAATGTTTTATCACAATTAATGCTGATAAATCACAGATACATACTCCAACCTTCCATAATATTAATAACAGAGGTACAATTTAAATTTTAAACAACACAATCATTATAATACATACAATACCTAGACAGATAAAAAAATATATATAAATGTTATATTTCACTTATATTTTCCTTACTAAAGATTCATATGCAGATGGAAAATTATTTAATTCTATCATTTTATTCAATGAATTTCTTCCTTGGTTTTTATATATCACATGTCAGCAATCCTCCTCTTCTTCCAATCTCTTTCCTTATGTAAAATATCTTTATCATCCCAGTCTATTTGATGTTTTAATATATTTTTATGCTCAATCGTTTTATACTAGATCAGTGCATTGTTCAATGCTGTAAGTCACGAACAAGACTGACTAACTGGCTTGAACAATAATCTGATCCAGTGCGAAACTCGTCTGGTGAAAAGTATCAGTAGGTGGTTGTTTTTGCTAAGTGATACCAATATCGCAGTAATTTCAAAAACCTCAAGATGTACAAAAACACAAAACTGCAAATAAAGTTTGCCATGATATCTTGTTGACAAGAGAAGTAACCTAGATTTTTGTATATGTTTTATGCCTGCACTAAACAATTAGGCTGTGTATCCCTTTTAAGGCAACACTATCTCCTTAAACAATTAGATCTTTTAATATTTGTTGATTCCATCTTCACTTTAGCTACTAGTTATCACTAAACACTTTTAAATGTTTTAAACTTGCCTATAGTAGCACTAACTTATGTTTGTTGATGACGGCCGTTTCGGGAGATGTATCCCTTTGTCAACTCGGACCGTAACTCATGACAAAGGGACACATCTCCCGAAACGGCCGTCCTCAACAAACATAAATAAGTGCTACTATAGGCAAGTTTAAAACATTTAAAAGTGTTTAGTGATCTTTTAACTCCTAATATTTATTTTTAAGATTAATATGTTTAACTCAGGCATTAGTAAAATTTATTATTTTTTTAAACAAATTTACACAATGCTGCTTTATAAAAAGTAACATGACTTTAAAAAATTGTGTGTCGTCAAATGAAGTTACTTTTATTATTTTTACAAAATTAACTTTTGAGGATTTACCACTAAGTTTATTATTTTTTCTGTAGTCTTGAAAGACTTTCTGTATCCACTAGGTATAATTTTGTTTTGCCAATATTGTTTAAATGTAGAATGCTAATTACCTTAAATAATTCCTGGAGCTGATTATTAAAATTTTTAATAAAGTAACCTTACATTATAACAGGCACACAACTCTATAATGTCAAGGCTTTTGTTTACCAAAATAGAGCAATATATATTAGGTCCTACTACATTTGAATTTAACTACAAAATACCTGGTTAATGATAGATTTTGTTACTTAAAAAAGAATACCATACCACAGTAAAATAAATCAAATCAAAAACTAAAATAAGAAACTTGTTTACAAGTGAATTGGCCTCCATTTTTGTATTAGTTTTAGTATCACCTCATTTGCAGGAACCAAACTCACTTCAAGCTTTAAATATTTATATCATATATTAATAAATTTTATTTTTATAAAACACTAAGTTTAACCTAACCAGGTAACTTATTATATTTGTATGTAATACTGATTTATAAAAAATATTGATTGTATACAGTTTTGTACATATTATGCGCTTAATTTATCATCTCTACAAAATTTTATTTTAATTGTTTCTATGTTCCTCAAGACTTTTCAGAGATCACAAGGCATAAATGTTTTTACCAATATCAATCGTGTAGAAAGGGAATAATTATCCTTTATTTTAATTTAAATTATAACCAAATCTATCACAAGATACTTTGTATCTAAATTTTAATAACAATGTAATGTATAAAATTACAACCACATCTATCTTGATTAGATACTTCATGGGTATATTTTAATGTAGCTATATAGTAATGTTGTATAAAATCACAACCAAATCTATCCTGGTGGATACTTTATAGGTATATATTGACGTTGTATATTTGGTATGGTCCACAGCAGCTACAGACTTAGTACTTCTTACTACTGTACGTTTAAACCAGTCCTTCCGAAAATGATTTTAGTTGTGAAATGAAAGTATTGATATTTATTTCCCGTTCCTACGTGTTCGATTTTAGTAAAAACATTTATACCGGGTGGCGCAGAAAATCCATCACGGATACGAAAAAAATTATACAAATTTTCGCTCACTCCCCAAAATTTAAAGTTTTAGAAAATAGCAGTTCCTCCTCCCCTCCACTGCATGCCTAAAACGTTACAAATTCAAGATTTTCTTATTTTTTTTATGTAGTAACTCGCGAAATACCTTGCAATGTAATTAAACTTACTGAGGCCTCTCACCGTGCAAAAGGTTTTACTCTTCGGCATTAGACGTCCAATTAGGTAATGTATAAAATTACAACCAAATCTATACTGACTGGACACTCTACAGGTATATTTTAATATAGGTATATAGTAATGTATAAAATTGCAACCAAATCTATCCTAACTGGAGACTTTATAGGCATATTTTAACTCTACACTAAATTTTTTACCCAACTTTAATTTGATAAAATGTTATTTATTTCCCTGAGCGAGAGTTTTATATCTCTGCGTCACCCAGTGTAATTTTTTTTCGCTAAAATCGTATACGCGGGCACGAAAAATAAATACCATATTTTCCAAAACTTTTTAATTTTTAGGGCGTTGATGAGTGTTCATATTTTTTTGCATCCCTAATGTCTTTCTGCGTTGCCCGGTATAACAACTCATGGGAACAAGAAATGGTTAAAATGCACAAGCACGGCCACATTACTTAATTACCAATAAATTATTTACGATTAATATGCAGACTGTAAGATTTCCTCCATAGGAGTAAAACAAATTTCTTACTATACCCTAAAACAACATATACTTACGACTATAAACTTTCTAATTAAACTAACAAAATAATACTCTTAATACGGACCTATTACTTACTGAATCTGGAAAATAGATTAAACTCGTAACTTAGTTTCATAGTTGTTGTCTTTAACGTTCTAAACTTACGATTGCAATTACACCTGACTGAAAATTGTATAGTTATAGAAAACTAAAAGCACGGGGAAAAGTAAAACAAATATAAATTAAAACATTAAACAAAACATTACTAGAATGCACATTTTCATCAGCACTAATCACTAATCATTAAAATGGCCAAAAACAACAGTATCAGCTGTTTCACATCGGTTGCCTCTATGTGGTTATGTGGTATAACAACAAAATGCACGCCAGCTGATACTGAGAAAATACGTCTAAAAGCTGTGTCCACACTATGTCCTTTCGCAGTGTTGAACGGCATCGCTGAATTATTACGCTGTCCACATTATTCACAATGAATGGATGGATGTGTCGAACGGCACAGATGAATTTTTATTAACGCGTGGATAAAAAAAATTAATGTTTGTTTCATATTTATATTCATTTTATATCAATGAAATTATTTCCTTCTCAGTTCAATTCATGACGTATAAATAATTTTAAAATTAATTAAATACAAGCAACAAAAAAACCAGCAAAAGAAACGCTCATAAAGCAATACGAAGTAGCTTGAACAGTCAACCGAAGGTCAGTGTGAATACGTCCAGACTGAATTTGGCTCCAGTTGGTCAGCTCGGTTTCCCTTGACCCGTATCAACTTGATTCGGGCTGCGTGCGTTAGGTTCGGCCCGGCATAATTCGACAAGATCGAGTGGCACGTCGGCACCATTCGGCAAAGTGTGGACGTAGATCAAGTTTCCGAACCTAATGCGAGACATGTGTAATTTTCTGCTGACCTTAGTAACTGATTAATCACATTTACATTACGTTCGTCAGTTTTACATATTTACGTTCGTAATGGACTACAAATATTAAGAGCTTAGTAGTCTTCTAACAGACAAATTGACACTTTCAGTACTGGAAGAGTTTCTCTAAATTGTTTTAAGTATAAAGCAAAAATATACTACAAAACTGTTTCAAATGGAGCAAACAATGGATGTTGAGGAACAGAAACATCATTTTTGAAGGAATAATCACAAATCAACTTTAAAGTATGCTCACTCAAAGGTTTCGTACGTTCGTGTCATTATTAGAAAATTATCAATTTCTTGGTTTTATTTCTCGAAAAAGATAATTAACATCTTTAATCCACTACCACCATGAATAAGTTCATTTAAAACAACTTTATTATAGAAAACATACCTATGAAGCTATAATACACTTCAACAACACTACAGAAATTCACCCTAAATGGATATTGATACAATCATTTATATTAACCTAAATTACATATATTTATTTCTGAAGTACTTGACTTCATATAAGTCTCTAAATAGAATTGTGGACGAGTAAATGAAGATTGTAACTAGTAGTAGTTTTCTTGCTCTAGTACCCTAGTAGTAGTTGACATATTTTTGCGCGCAATTTTGTCGGTCATTGTCTGCCTTAGTATCGTTCAGTTTTCAGACTTAGTTAAATGTAGGTGAGGAGAGCGACTGGCAAAGAACGAGAACTGAATGGATACTGACGTCATTATCGATCCCATATCAACTGATCCCAGAAGGTGAAGCAAAGTAAGGCAAATACTGCCTTTTGATTAGTCGTGTAGCTCCTCCCACTCCACCAACAACTATCAACATTGTGGATCGTTGAAACATTGTGAAAGCTGGCACTAAAGGTTTTGGGTTGAATGAAAATACAAAACCACCTAGTTTTTACCTTTAATAAATCTGGAGGATTTTTTTAAAAGGTTTTAGCTATCTATATATTATATTCTATATAGGTATATATATATATAATTTATTTTATTTTATTTTTTTTCGTAATGGGGATGGAGTCAAGTTTTAGAGTAGTAATATTTTGGTATTTGTTCGTAAAATATTATATGGTTTATATTATATTATATGTCATAGGTACCTATATCATAGGAATGGCAATTATTGTTTAATTACTTAGTTCAATTTCCGAGTAAAGTAGGTAATTACTTATTTGCTTTGAAGATTTTGATTACCAAAGTAATTTATAAAATACCTACCCTGTCAACTAAATATTAATAATTTTACCAAATGATATAGTACATTTGATGTTTACGTACAAGTACATATTATATTATTTTGGCATGAATTAAATGCTCCAATTTTTAACTATAGTAATATAAACATTTCATTTATTTAAAGCCCATGTAATTTATTTTGAAGCTTGCATATCTGGGCCCGAAAAAATTTTTTCTAAAGGCTACGAATTTGACAGTTGTTGGTGAAGTGGGAGGAGCTACAAACCAATCGAAAGGCAGTATTTGCCTTACATTGCTTCACCTTCTGGGATCAGTTAATATGCTCGTCGATCGATCTTGTTTAAACAAGGCAAATGAAAGCTGAAGACTGACCGATGAATGGTCGTCCTTAGTTCGTTACATGTCGTTCACCTAATGATCCGTTGGTTCACAGAAGGCTAATCTTTACTCTGTACTCTGTACGGTTCACTTCAATAAAGTTTTCTCTTCCTATTGACAGTGAACTGTAACGCTGCTATGTATTTTCACTTATCTACTTATTACCATTTTGTACAATAAGTGTAAACAAACAAACAAACATAAAATATTTTTGGATATATTATTTGCAGTAATGTCAGTGTGTAGTGATAGTGTACTAACTGTAGATCAAAAAGACAGAATTGAAAAAAATAGGCAAAAAGCTCTTCTATTAAAAAAGTCCAGAGTAGTTTGTCACCCTTATTTAAAAAAGTAAGGCTAAGTATATTAAGGTTATTGATTTAAGTTCTGTGGTCTTTTAATATTAAGCCACTTAGAGTTAACTAACTGAATTTTTTCATGGGAATAAATTTGTTAGCTCCATTCCGTGGATTTTAGATAAATCTATAGTTTTGTTTTTCTGTTGGAGTTTTATTAATTATCCTGTAAGACATTTGACGTGGTTGAATTGGTTAAAATTTACATTTCTGAACCTGCTCCATATTTGCATGGAACATTCCAAAACATGTCAAAACGCAATTTCCATTGTTATTTTTTAGTTTTCTGTGTTACTGCAAAAACATTTATATTTAAAAACATTACCTAACCTGACCTGACATTAGTGCTTACTAACGCTCCGATCGGCGAGTAGGGTATATTTTAATATAGGTAGATAGCAATATTGAATAAAATTATAACCAAATCTATGTTGACTGGATACTTCGTAGGTATATTTTAATATAGGTGTATAGTAATATGTAAAATTACAACCAAATCTAGACGCAGTGCACTGTAGCTACTGCACACTCAATTCACGCTATAAGCCTACATAGCCCATTACAACCTAACATTTAAAATGTGAAAAAAAGAAACTTTCTTTATTTTTAGAAAAAAAGTTAGTATTGGTGTTCTACACATTACAGCAAATAATTTTAAAACAACAAATTTTTCAAAACTAACATCATTAAGACTGTTTTTTTTAACATGAAAACAAAGTTATTTTTAACGGCAAACAAAATAAATTAATCTAACCTATCCTGACAACCTAGGTCCTTACCTTAGAGGTATTTTGCTGGGTACAAAGCTGATATTGCACCGAGTTGGTTTATGTTCACTTCGGTTCACTTTAAAATCAGAGTGACCTAACACCCTTCATTCTCACTTTTTCTGGGCTATCTTTGGAAGTCGTTAATGACCTTCAATGTGATATCGCATTTGAAACAGTTTGTCTTCGTTGGGAGCACATTGTGCGAACATAGAGCCTCAATAACCCTCTTTTTCATTGAACAAACAAGCTTAGAAAAATAATGTGTGGCAAGATTCGTCACACACTAAATATACGCTCTTTTAGCTGAAAAGTCAGGCAGCATTTGTCGGCCAATCAGAAAGCATCATTTAGGTCCTGTGACTACTATAACCAAGATGATTGATTTTGGTCTGCTGATAATAATAATACATATTCACGTCTTTTTCAGTTGAAAATGATCTGTCGGCCAATCGGAAAGCATCTTACACGTTACATCTATTTTGGTAAATATTGAGGCTTATTGGTGATGCAGTAAATTACAACCAAATCTATCCTGAATGGATACCTCATAGTTATATAGTAATGTTGTCTAAAATTATAACCAAAAGTTAAATATTAAAATAAATTTACTTTGACGTTGTGCAGTGTGCTGTAGCTACTGAGCGCCCAGTTCATGTTATACATGCCTGTACATACTAACATTTAAAAGGTGAAAACTTTCCGTATTTTATGCAGAAAGAAGTTAACAAAAATAAGACTCATTATTTATCAAATAAAGTTAACAAAAATAAGACTCATTATTTATCAAATATTTCTTTCAGCATGTCAGACTGAGCTGCACTAAATCATTTTATACTCGTTATCCTAGAAGCTAATTCCAAAGTAGTAGCAATTTTTTTCTTTGATTGATTGTCTTCCTTGCCTTTATTTTTTTTTTTTCAGTAGCAGATTTATCTAATTCCTCAACATTTATATAAATCTCTACATCAGTCCTGCTCATAGTGTGGCCTTTATTGATATTCATAGCTGCCTTCTGGCGGTATTCATAGCTACATATTTTATCATCGTTGCTGCCTTCTGGAGGTATAATATCTCCTTGCAAGTTTTTTGGAAGGATGGTTTCTTAATGAAGTTCGGTATCTGTAATTTTTTTTCAAGCTTGTTCAACTTTTTCCTCAGTACTAACCAACTATCTTGAAATGGAGTATCGTTTTATTTGTAACTTTGTTTCAAGCACTGTTTTTAGGATGTGCTGCATCTAGTAAGCTTATTGTTCTGTTTTATCGGTAAATATTATGTGCTATTACCAATGGTTTTTTTAATTAAAAAAAAATACTTGTTTTAATGTGTAGAACACAAATATCAACTCTATTTTCTGCGGAAAATACGGAAAGTTATTTTTTGTTTACATTTTAGTTGGGATTAGTTAACAGTCTGAAGTGGCATTTATAGCGTTCTTCGCAAAATATTACACAACAACAGATTGGAAAGCCCAGAATTTTAAGGTTAGTATTATAATAAATTAACTTGAACAAAAATTAACCGCAGAAAACACGCTAAAGTTGGGTTTATTTATTATACTTCTTAATGAAAAGTGGTATACATAAATACCTATGCACTGATCTACCCATTGAACAAACACTCCAAATACTACCAAACATGCTCACAGCAAACAAAATTCCACAAAAACTCACTCACGAAATCACAACACTCACCAAACTCATCACATCACAAAACTACTCCACATTCCAACACAAATTCTACAAATAGAAAGACAACCCTGCCTATGGGTTCCCCCATCTCAGGCAAAATATTCCTACATCACATTGAACAACAATACATTCTATAGAACAACAATCATACACAAAAATTATTTATTATTATAGATACGTAGACGACATTTTTATATTATCTTACAACTTTTTTTAAAAAAATGTTTTAACTTGCCTATAGTAGCACTTACTTTTTTTGTGTTGAGGACGGCCGTTTCGGGAGATGTGTCCCTTTGTCAACTCAGACCGTAACTGATCTCAAGGTTTACGTAGGTTAGGGTGGGGGTGTGATATTTTGGTGGTGTGGGTGTATTTTGTGTGTATTAGGAGTTATGATGTCTAAAGGTGCGTGTGAGTTGTAATGTAATTGTGTATTGAGTATGTGTGTAGGGTGTAGTTTGAAGTGCCTATATATTTCGTATTGTTCGGTTGTGTAGCATTGGTTATTTATGTGTTGTTTATGAAGAATTTGTAAGTTAGATGTTATGTCTGTGTAGTCGTGTTTTGTGGAGTTGAGATGATCGGCGAAGTTAGATTGGTAGTGATTGTTTTTTAGTGCTTTTATATGTTCTTGGTAACGTGTGTGAAATGACCTCCCTGTCTGGCCTATGTAAAAACTGGGGCATGAACTGCAAGTTAGTTTGTAAACTCCAGTGGTGTTGTAAATGTCCTTGATTTTGCTGTTGGGTTTAAATTGTTTGTTGAGAGTGTTGTGTGTGGAGTAAGCTATTTTGTAGTTGTATTTTCGTAATGTGTTGGTTAGATTGTGGGTTTTGGATGATCTGTAAGGTATTGATAAGTATTTTATGGGATTGTCATCTTGTGTGTTTGTATTTGGGTTATTATGTTTATTTTTTAGGCGGTTGTATAATTTGTCTATCGTTGTTGGGTTGTATCCGTTTGTTTGTGCTATATATTTTATGGTGTTTAACTCCTGGTAGTGTTCATCTTTGTCTAATGGTGTTTTAAGGAGGCGGTATATCATGGTATTGTAAGCAGCTAGTTTGTGTTGGTGTGGGTGGTTTGAGGAACTGTGTATGGTCGTATTAGTGCTGGTGGGTTTTCGGTATATGTTGAATTTATGTGTTTGTTTGTCTGTTCGTTTAATTGTGAGGTCTAAGAAGTTAAGGGAGTTTTGTTGTTCTGTTTCGATGGTGTATGTTAGTTTAGGGTGTATGGAATTTAGGTGTTTTAGAAATATGTGTGCTCTGCGTGTGTTGCCTTTATATAATGTTATGATGTCGTCGACGTATCTGTACCAGTAAATTATGTTATCTGAGTATTTGTTGTTGTGTAAAATGTGGTTTTGTTCGATGTGGTGTATGAATATTTCTGCTAAGATGCTTGCTATGGGGGAGCCCATAGGTAGTCCATCTTTCTGGCTGTAGTATGTGTTGTTGTAGGTGAAATAATTTTGAGAAGTGATTAATCTTGTGAGGTGGATGATTTCGTCAATGTGTGTATGTGGTGTATTTGTGTCTATTAGCATGTTTTTGAGGATGTCTATGGTTTCTGGAATGGGGATGTTTGTATATAGATTTGATATTTATTATACATTATAGTGGCCAATACGTCCACTAATAAACCATACAAGCGCCCCTTCTCATCTTCTAGCCAAATTCCTCGACAAAACTATCCGAAACCATATAAAATTTAATAACCATTGTAGCATAAAAAATAGCCTAAATCTAATAGACAAAATTAAAAACGTAAATATTCCATACAACTCCACCTTAGTCTCTTTTGATATATCAAATCTATATACAAACATCCCCATTCCAGAAACCATAGACATCCTCAAAAACATGCTAATAGACACAAATACACCACATACACACATTGACGAAATCATCCACCTCACAAGATTAATCACTTCTCAAAATTATTTCACCTACAACAACACATACTACAGCCAGAAAGATGGACTACCTATGGGCTCCCCCATAGCAAGCATCTTAGCAGAAATATTCATACACCACATCGAACAAAACCACATTTTACACAACAACAAATACTCAGATAACATAATTTACTGGTACAGATACGTCGACGACATCATAACATTATATAAAGGCAACACACGCAGAGCACACATATTTCTAAAACACCTAAATTCCATACACCCTAAACTAACATACACCATCGAAACAGAACAACAAAACTCCCTTAACTTCTTAGACCTCACAATTAAACGAACAGACAAACAAACACATAAATTCAACATATACCGAAAACCCACCAGCACTAATACGACCATACACAGTTCCTCAAACCACCCACACCAACACAAACTAGCTGCTTACAATACCATGATATACCGCCTCCTTAAAACACCATTAGACAAAGATGAACACTACCAGGAGTTAAACACCATAAAATATATAGCACAAACAAACGGATACAACCCAACAACGATAGACAAATTATACAACCGCCTAAAAAATAAACATAATAACCCAAATACAAACACACAAGATGACAATCCCATAAAATACTTATCAATACCTTACAGATCATCCAAAACCCACAATCTAACCAACACATTACGAAAATACAACTACAAAATAGCTTACTCCACACACAACACTCTCAACAAACAATTTAAACCCAACAGCAAAATCAAGGACATTTACAACACCACTGGAGTTTACAAACTAACTTGCAGTTCATGCCCCAGTTTTTACATAGGCCAGACAGGGAGGTCATTTCACACACGTTACCAAGAACATATAAAAGCACTAAAAAACAATCACTACCAATCTAACTTCGCCGATCATCTCAACACCACAAAACACGACTACACAGACATAACATCTAACTTACAAATTCTTCATAAACAACACATAAATAACCAATGCTACACAACCGAACAATACGAAATATATAGGCACTTCAAACTACACCCTACACACATACTCAATACACAATTACATTACAACTCACACGCACCTTTAGACATCATAACTCCTAATACACACAAAATACACCCACACCACCAAAATATCACACCCCCACCCTAACCTACGTAAACCTTGAGATCAGTTACGGTCTGAGTTGACAAAGGGACACATCTCCCGAAACGGCCGTCCTCAACACAAAAAAGTAAGTGCTACTATAGGCAAGTTAAAACATTTTTTTAAAAAAAAAGTTGTAAGTGATTACTAGTAGCTCACGCGAAGATGGAATCAACAAATGTTTTTATATTATACAACAGCAACAAACTGCAAATAAAACCGCTACACAATTACATTAATACCATACACCAAAACCTCACATTCACCCTCAAGTTAGAAGAAAACAATAAAATTAACTTTGTAGACCTTACCATCACCAAATACAACACCAAACACAATTTCAAAATATATAGAAAACCAACAACCACCGATACTGTCATAGATAATACATCTAATAACCCCACACAACACAAGCACGCTGCATTAATCATATGTTACACCGCCTAATCAATATACCTATGCCACAGAAAGACTATGACGAAGAACTCAATACAATAAAATACATTGCTCAACAAAACGGCTACCAACATACACTCATAGACAACATGCACATGAAAGTTACACATAAACAACATCACCAAACAGCCTCGCTGACAAAACAACAAATACATATCTCTCATCTACCACAACAAAAACACACAAAATAGCTTCTACATTAAAAAAACTTCATTACCAAATATCTTACAAAACAACAAACATGTTAAGGCAGCACATACAACCCTTTCAAAAACTAACTGACAAATACAACCTATTTGGTATTACGAATTAACATGTAACGATTGTCCCAGCTATTATATCGGTCAAACTGGTTGGTCATTCTACATACGCTTCGAAGAACACATTACCCAAAGAAACCAAACAAACCCAAAATCCAGCTACGCAACACACACACACAGACATACATATTAATTTAAACATTAAAGCAAAGTAGTAAACTAACAACTTTAGAAAAACACGAGATATACAAACATTACGCAACAGATAAAGAAAACATATTAAATGACCACACACATTTTGAAGCCAACACCCTGTTCCATTACATCACACAACCAACCTAATCCACTCTCTCTACACTCATAAATCTCATCCCGACAACCTTTGTACTGAGCACGCTGCTGCCAATAGAGGCTTTGCTTCGTAAAAGGAATGATTGTTTAAAAACGCATCAGCAAGCAAGCCTTTTATGTATTCACTTAGTTAAGTATCATTTAATTATAGTTTAATCAGTGAAATCAAGATGATTACAACAAGCAATTTGAATGAAAAGGTATATACAACTTGGTATATACAACTTAACTTTAGCGTATTTCCGTATAAAACCCACTAAAGTTAGATTAGGTTAGGTGTATTTATTTTACTACTTACTACTGCTCCTGCGGAGTAATACCTTTTGACCAAAACAATTAACTTTCCGTTCTTTCTGCAGAAAATAAAATTGATGTTCATGTTCTTCACATTAAAACGGGTAATTTATAAAAAAACAAATAGCACACAGTATTTACTATTTTATCATTTAAATCATCCAAAAGTTTTAAAACTATTAGTTTCCATTTATACTGATTATTCAATTTTTATTATGCTTTGGACCTTAGGCCGAATGACTGAAGTCAGTATTTACAGGAAAGTATTTAACACAAATTTACTTTAAAGGAATAAATTTGGTGGACTGTGCAGCTATCAATACATAGCAAAATTTTTGATTGTTGCTAACCAAATCTTTTGTTCAGGTCCAAAGGTTTTCAAACAATGTAGTTGTTATCCAACCTTTGTTATTAAGGTTAAAGTAACCAGTAAACTTTTAACTGAAGTAATACTTGAAAAAATTGTTTATTCAGTTGTTCTTATTTACACAAATGTTACTCAAGAATACATTATAATCACAAAACAGTAGATTTTAGTTGGCACAGAGCATTAATATTGCTTTAAATGTGCATATTCTGAAACATAACCTCAGTATAAAAACATACAAAAGTTATAATAGAATGATAAATATTTTGATATATTACATTTTTTTATTCTCGATAATGAAGACACCGTAATTGGTCTTTGAAATTTAACTCGCACATATACCAAGTAAGATTCTTGTTTTAATTACATTATAGTGTAAGTTATTACTACATTTAAATATATTCTAATGAACAGTACATATAACTTGCAATGTAACAGACAATATAAAACCATTTAATATTTCTGAATTGTGAAACATAACCTCAACGTGGGAACAAAAAATACTCTAGAAAGTAAGGTAGTTATAAATATTTTGGAACTTTTATAACATGGGTGTGAAAACATTCCTTAACATGTTCTAAAACGATATTTATATTTGTTTTTTTTTGCTGCTACGAAATGTTATTTTGAATATCAAATTTTAGTAGGGACTACTTTCTTTCCGCACACAGTAGCAATTGATAAAGTACATTTTACTTTATGTTCGGTTAGTTTTCATTCATTCATCCTCCCTCAAATTACTTTTATACACAAACACATTATTTTTATATAAAAACAATTGAAAAGCCATATCTTCTGTTTTGGGCTTGGAATAGTATATGTAATTGTTTGGTTGACGTCAGCTGGCAAATGCTATTACTCCACAAAAGGAGAAGTAGTAATAATGTGTGTTTTCTTACACATGTGGGAATTATTACTCTAAACTGCATATTTGTTGAAAGTGAATGTAAAATTGTTGACATTACAATATATGTAAACCGTATTTAACTAGGATAGATTCGGTTATAAGAAACTAATAACTCAACAAAAGATAACATCGAAATTAAGAAATGTCTAACAATTCATTAAACTATAGACTTACAAGTTAGGTATAGCTCTAAACACTGTTATCCTAATACTATCTCATTTCGATAACTGAATGTTTATTCAGATTTTATCGTACTTACTCTGAACAATATAAAACTTCACAAAATGAATGTAAAGTGAGGAATGTTTATTGATGTCCATATCACTGGAAATAAATATCGATGGAAATAAATACCGTGAACTTTCTGTTTACAAATGATACAGTTTATCTGTGACAAGTTTACGCTTTACTTTATTTATAATCAAATCTATCTATCTACTAGATTTGGTAATTATTCAGTTTATATTAAATAATAATACATTATTCATGATTTAAAACTTTATTGCTATTTGTTTTTTTTATCAAATTTTAGTTGGGACTTTTCTTCTACACACATTTGCAACTGACGGTGTGCTATACTACTCCTGCTTCTACTGATTAATATCTTTTGCTATCTGACGTCACGTAATCTACTCTATTTTTACCTTACTTACATGGGTAGATTTGTATGATTAAAGAATTAACATTACTAAAACACAAATATACACTCATAGACAACATACTCAACAAAATTTAACACAACAACACCTAGAAATACACTCTCGAAAAACAAAGTATACATTTCTATCTTTCTTCGCAACAAACACACATGAAATTGCTTCCACCTTCTGAATAGTTATCACATCTTATACAAAACAACGACACCCCTGAAAAAACACCTATATCTCTGAATACCAAATAATCTATGTGGACTATACAAAATAATATGTAATGTCTGGTCCAGCTTCTACGTTTGCCAAACTGGTAAATCATTCAACACAAGGTTCAAGGAACATATTGGCATAAGCAGCGTAAAGCCAAAATCTAGTTAGACACCACATATAAAAGACACCCAACACATATAGAAACATCAAGACTAGTTTAAACATTCTCCACATACTAAACCATAGCAAGAAACTAACCACTTCAGAAAATTTTGAAATGAACAAACATAGTATCAAAACATTTCTAACAACCAGACACACTTTTAACCTAACACTCTTTTCCAGTACATATTATACAACCAAGCTAGCCTAAACTCCCACACCCATAAATCACAAGCCTGTAACCTTTAGTGAAAGCCGCCAGTAGAAGGTAAGCTTCATATATGGAAGAGAGTTACAAAACACATCAGAACAGTAATTTTTTTATCATTTTTAATATAAAACAATTATTTTTTAATTACATGTTTCTTAAATACTATATACCTAGATTTTGGTAACTATAATTCTTAAATACAAATATAAAAATACCTTATACAACTTATAATGAAGTTATAAATATAATATGCATGAAAAGTTTGAGTTTAAATAGTATAATGTAATACATTTTATATAAAAAAGAAATTGAAAGAACGTTAAGAGCTGCCTTAATCCATACGGAAAACTTAATATTTATCACTAAACACTTTTAAATGTTTAGTGATAACTAGTAGGTCACGTGAAGATGGAATCAACAAATATTAATATTTATGAATAAATTTAGCCACACATTCCATTGCATAAAGGTGTACCTTTTCAAATATAAATTATACGAAATTAATTTGAAAAATTATGAGAGGAATTATGAGTCTTACCAATAATTTTTTCTGAAAGTAAGGCTCATCGACTATTGTCCAATTCATAATGTAACAGAGAACATAAATGTAACATATTTAAGATAATCTAACCTAACATAACCACCCCATCATGCTGTGTAGTGGCTCCTTATAATACGTAAGTACGCAAAATTTATTATCTGATAAATTATTCTTTTTTAGTGTAGGTGCAATTGAATCACTAGACAAAAATGTTATTCAAGTTAATGGCAATAATTATGTGGATTCTGGAGGCGGATTCTTGATAGAGGAAAACCAAAAAGAGGAAGAAAAAGAAGTAAGTTTTGGAATAGAGTAATAATATTATACTTTGAGATTAGCTTGTGAGGTTAAGTACAAATAAAAGAAGTACACAAAACTCACAAATTATTCATTTGTTAACTCAGACTGTAAGTTGTAAGTTTGTAGTAGCAGCACTCGCTGATGATGATGACTTTCTCATTGAAACTCGTCTGAGTTGATAAATGATTAATTTGTGAGTTTTGTGTGTCTTTTATTTGTATTAATAATAGTATGTTGTAAATAATTAGACCTCCATTAAACAGCTAGACGCAAAGCTTAATTACACATTAATTTTAACCTACTGAAAATGGCTAAGCAAGCAAAGAAAGTTTGAATACTGAGAAATTACTGTAATGAAATTCAAATTCCTTTTTTGTATAGTACAGTAACATTGATATTATAGTAGTCATTTCATAATTTCCTACTAAAAGCTACACAAATTAAAGTATTCAATTTTTAATTTTTTTAAAAATCAAATAATTTAAGGATTAAGTGGAAATATGTGAGCTTGCATAAGCCGAGGTCTTACTGTACCATATACATAAAGTATATTATTAGTTGCTATTAGAAAAATTAAAGTAAACATATCTTCTTGGAAACAATTGAAGTAAAAATATGTTCTACATCAAGTGAGAGTTTAAATACAGTATAACTACTCTAATTCGCCGCGTTCTGACTGAGGGGGTGAAGAATTCGAGAAAAAGGTGAATTACAGAAGTCGTGAAATTAATATGTAATTGTGGGTAAAAATAGAACGTAAATAGGTGTGTAGTGTAATTGTGAGAACAATTACCTTGTTCTTACCTTGTAAGAACAATAATACTGTAAGAGAAATATGGTATATTAAATCTATTTACGTTTTAGTTTAATAAAAAGGTCTGTCAGTTTCTTTTGCACTGGAGAATTCTTTCCTTTTTCTATATCAAGCCGAAAAATTTGTCTTAATACTGTCAGTTCTTCTTCTTTTTGTCTCATACCATTTATTGCATTTTATCACTTTATCTACTTTCCTAAGTCACTTCATTTTCTCTTTCTTAGTGACTTAAATATTAACACTCTTTTTTAGTTTCTTCAATAAGTGTGTCTTTATCTTTCTGTTAAAATTTTGTACCCAAGATCTTTAGTAGTATCTTTTCTTGTTCATTTTGTTAGATCTGTCAGCTGTTGCTTCTGTACCAGGTATATTTTGGCATATTCCGTTTAGTTCTGACATTAAATTTATGCTATTTAAATCATTGACAGTTTCACTTTAGTTAATTTTCTGTTTATATAGCCACAGTTTGTTCTAGCACAACGTAAGAATTCTCTTTGGAATGTTGTTCCATGCTTGTAAAACATTGAATGTAGCATCTTTAATTGTATATTTCTTCTAAACTTCTTGTACTTCCATCTTGCTATCACAAAATAGTAAATTTTGTACAAATATTTTTTTATAGTATTGCTTAAGACTTTCAATAACACATTGATCCATTGCCTGAATCAAACAAAAGGTGTTTACTGGAAGAAACATAGCTGTTATGCCGTCGGGTGTTTTATGGTCAGTTGGTAAATTTCTACTTCTAAAATGACTTTTCACTTGAGGGACAAAATATTCATGAAACCATACACTGAAAACATTGTGAAACACCCATGCACTGTTTTGAAAAAAATATTTTTCTGATCTACACTTACATCTTTAAATGCCCATGGCTTCTTAAGTCATGTGAATGCCAGACAATGGTAATTTGTGACTTCCACTGGCATTCTCACACACTAAACCTCACTTTTGCTTTTTTGCCATTATAAGATGTTATTCTTATCAACCAACATTAGTTTTATAATTACCATTTTTAAACATTTCCCCTTTATATAACCATTGTTGAAAAAAAAAAAAAAATATATATATATATAAAATGAAAGGAAACAAACACTATACTATGAATACTGTTTGTATAAACTACAGTGTAACTTATAATGCAACACAATACTATCTACTATTTTAAATAAATGAAACTTCTATACCACAAATAACTTTTTCCTTTATTTAACCCGCAGGGGGGGTGTGGACTAGCCGCACCTACGAGGGGTTTAGCCCCTCGCGGTACCCTAGCCTAACACTACACCACTCACAAAGCACACACACACACACACACTTACATCTTCTCTTAGGGATTTTTGACTGGTCAGAACCGTTGCGCGTTGGGAGTGGTGAAAAGTTCAGAGCGTGACAAACTCTGGTCTGGGACGCTGATGTGAGCTTGCTCTGACGAAGACGTAAGCGCGGTTTCTGGTCTACCAGCCGCTTCGGTCCTTGGTCAGGGAGTGTCCGCAGTGGATGGGTGTCGGAGCCTGTGCACAGTATTACGAGTTCTCGACTGATGCCCATCCATTCGAGCTAAGGAGAAAAACTATAGGCCTCAGAGTTTTGAGGGTTGGAAATGATCTTATTGTGATCCAAGGGTGTACCCGTTCCTATAGTCTCGCCTTAACGCTTGACACAATGGCTGGCTTAAAACATTTATGTATTAAAAAACCCTGTCAAATATGACTAGTTTGAAGAGAACACGCCAGGATTCTCCTGATGATCATAATAACAAGGATTTGAGTAAAAAGTTGATGGTGGCAACGTCACAGACATTGCCATCAGCAAAGTATTTAGTTGTTTCTAGTGCCTAAGAAGGGAAAGATCTTTCCAAAGTTTCTCCTTTCCTGATGAACAAGACTATTACTGCCTGTGCTGGAGGTCCAGTAGCCTCTATTAAGAAGCTTAGAAATGAAACACTGTTAGTTACGACTTCCACCGAGAGACAAACCCGTTCTCTATCTAAAATGGCCTCTTTCTTTGTCCAGGTCATGGTATTTGTGGCTCCCCACAGATCCTTGAATTACTCAAAGGGGGTCATCACATGTAGGGATTTAATGTACCTTCCAATCGATGAAATTAAGTCCGAACTGTCTTCTCAGTTAGTTAAGGACATTATCCCTATAACAAAAATGGACAAAGGAGAAAAAGTAGCAACAGTGTCTTTTATCGTAACCTTTGGAAAGCCGGAAATACCCGAATACTTACATGCAGGTTACCAAAGGATCTCAGTGAGACCATACGTGGCTAACCCTAGGCGCTGCTTTAAGTGTCAGCGTTTTGGGCATATCAGCTCTACTTGTTCGAAGCAGAACGTATGCGGTATATGTAGCGTTGAAGGCCATAATGATAAGGAATGTGTTTATTCTCCGAAATGCGCCAACTGTGGTGGTGACCACCCAGCGCAATCCTACAACTGTCTTACTTTTAAGGAAGAGAAAGCTAGACATCATGGAGAAAGACAAGCTGTCGTTTCCAGACGTCAAAAAAATGTATAGATCTACTCAGCCAAAGACAGACAGTAAGACTTATGCCGCTACTCTGACCGCTTCCAAATCGTCCTGTAACAACTGTGCCGAGCTGTTGAAAAAAATTGAAGTTCTAACTGAACAAGTTTCTCGCCTTTTGTCCTTATTCACGAATGGTCCTACTTTGAATTTAGTACATCCTGCAGCGACGGATAGTGATTTACCTTTTGTAGCAATCCCTTCCACTGGGGGGGATTGGAGCACGAAATAAATCATTAAGTAAGCCTTGTGTTTCTGTGCAGAAGACATTGTCAACGGGTAATAAACCTTCTGTGCAGAAGATGTTGGAAAAAAAACAAAACATGTAGACCAGTGTTACGTCAGACACATCGCAACCGTCGTTACCAGGTATTAGAAAAAATGCTAACAAAGGAGGGAATGTGAAAACCACTCCTCCTAAACCCAAATCTTCCTCAGATTCCATCCCTGAACGAGTGAATATGGAATCTGAAAAATGTAAGCCTGGGACGTCTAAAAACGCCCCAAACAAGAAAGGAGAGAGCACCAATGGGTGTCAGATCAATTCATTGCTGAGTTAATAAATGTCTGCAATTAGCAAGTCAGTGATACGATGGAACGTCAACGGTGTTAGGAGTCACATAGAAGAACTTAAAGTACTCGTGTGAGATGTGTATCCAATGTTAGTATGTCTACAGGAGACACATCTCCACGAATCGCATAATTTCCATTTAAGGGAGTATTAAGTTTTTAGTTCGAACTTCGTTACAGAAGATCGAGCTAGAGATGGTAGCCATCCTAGCCCGTGACTGTATCGATGGTGTTTCTCTAAACTTAATAACTCCTTTACAAGCAGTAGCCGTTTAAACAGCTGTCCCGTATAAAATCACTGTGTGTTGTGTCTACTTACCACCATTGGAAAACCTGCATCACAGTGATTTAGTGAATTTGATAAGCCAGTTACCGACTCTGTTCTTATTGGTAGGGAATTTTAATGCCCACCATTCGTCTTGGGGATCTCCGACTAGGAACTCTCGAGGTGATCTTTTTGAGAGTGTAAGAACGGAACTGGACTTATGTCTGCTAAATGACGGTTCGCCTACTCATTTATCAGCATCTACTTGTGGATGGACAGCTGTTGACTTATCGATCTGCAGCCCCATTTTGGCTACTAGATGCACATGGTCAGTGCTTGACGACATGTATGGCAGCGACCATGTGCCTATTAGGATCAATTTATGTGACTCCTCTCCCTGTTATGATCGTCATCCCCGTTGGATTTTGGGAAAAGCCAACTGGGACGCCTACTCGAATTTCCTTGTATCACTTGACACGAATTATCTGACACCCATTGATGAAATTGTTGAAAATTTCACTAAGACCATTTTGAATGTCGCTGAAAAGACCATTCCTAAATCATCTGTTCACACTGCAACGCCCCCCCCTCTTTTGATTCGTTTCGGTTTTGTTGGCACAGTTACATATTTATTATATATATCTGCTGCTCACACCGTTTTGTGTACCGTGTTAAGATCCCTAAAATTTGTCTTGTGTTCCCGCATAATGTACCACGCCCAAATGCAAGCATATTCCCGCTGACTTCTACCTTAACGTTTGTATGACCTCCCCTAAGATGGTTGGCAGGTTTGTTGGGTCTGTATATAGTCACACATGTCAGTAAAATAGTCAGCTGGAAAGAAACAACATTTATATGAACACACAATATTTTCATAGAATCTTACCACTTCATGAGATCTGCAGGCACAGCAAGGGGACGTGCAAAATATGATCATGTTTAAGATACCTTTTTTAAAAGGCTCCTGTGTTCTTTAAACATGATCTGCCAGTAGACATCATCTCTGGGCTTCAATACAAAAAACCAACTAATTTTTAGAATAGCTCAATAAAATTGTTCTCAGGAGAGAACTCGTTTGAAGACACATTAGGTTCTTAATTTTATATATTTATTAATTAATGAAATTTAATTAAAACTGTACTTTGATTTTATAAACATTATTTATCAGTTGGAAAAAACTAAAAGTTTTTATTGGTTGTTCAACACAGGATACATTCAAATACTGTAAGTTTTTATAATGCATTTAATTACTGATTCTAAACTAAAATAATTATCTTTTTGAATAAGATACATTTAACTCCCTCTTTATCTTCACAAATTATTAATTAAAAGTTCGTTATTTTTTACATATTTAAATCCTACATTTCATATATAATTCATTAATTACATTTAAACATTATCAAACACAATTATTTCCAAATTTAACATAATAAAAAATTGTATCTTCTCATTTCAAGATTGAATTGGTAAATTCACATTTTATTATAAATAATTTTAAAATTTATATGATTCAATAAATCTGGTCTTCTTGAAAATGATTGGCTTATGGCCAAAATCACTTTGTAAATTTAATATTTATTATTTAAACATTTTTGTTATACTAATTAGTTTTATTACTTTTAAGATTTATTTAACTTTTCAACATAGAATGAAGTCATTGTTTAAGTTTAATTGGTAATTTGAATTTAATAAATTTAACTGACTAAATTTGACGTTAACTTGTATATAATAGAAAAAATGACTTGCCAAGGATTTCCCTGCCGGTCCTAGAGTCCTTTCGTCTGGATTCCCTGGTCCCTGGACATCGGAATTTGCCATCTCCGGTCAGTAGATGGAAGTCTTTCTCCATTTCCGCGTCCTGGAGGCTGAGTCTGGAGCCCTCGTCCATGGATGGAAGTATACAGCGGAAACGTGGCTATTTTGGTCCCATCTGGCCTTATGGTGGTTGTTCTAGGCGCTGACCGACATTACGACCGTTAGCACCTCATATTAAAATATTTTACAGACTGCCTTACAGGTCCCTAAGTTCCTGTATTTATTGCGACTATGTAACCCTTCCCCCCTACTCTAAGCTCGTTGCTATCTCCATGCTTCTTTTCTTGTACGGGCGGGTTGGACAACGTATTCGATTCAACCTGCATAATTTTGTTATCTATTTTAGAACACTGAAAAATGTCTATTATTTTAAAATGGCTGTAACTTTTTTGTTATTTAAGTTTTTTAAATTCTGTTTTCATTATTGTTTACTATGGATTTTTCTGGTCATCTCAAAATGTCGATGATAGTTCTACGTGGCCTAGTTCTCAAGTTAGCATTTTTCGGCACTTGAAAATTTTTCACTTAACTCTCGTTTGTCAAATTTAGTTAGTTATTACAGTTTCATGCTATCATAATTTTTAATTTGTCTTATTAATACTTATTCAAAATTTTACTGACTTCTTGACTCTTTACTATGTTTATTATACCATAAATTAAAACCTAATTATTTAAATATTAAAATTGTTATTTAAACAATAGGAAATTATTAATTTCTTAATTTGAACGGTGATTCAGACCGTTACAATGCACGCCGTCCACCTGTTCCGTGGTGGAACGATGAATGCACAGAAATCCTCCGTTTACGACAAAGAGCTCTAAGGAGATTTAAGCGTATCTGAACAAGTGACAACCTTCAGGAATATAAAATACTCCTTTTAGGATTTTTAGGCTGAGTAGGAAGAACTCTTGGGCACAGTACATTAGCACAATTAGACGAACAACTCCATCCTCCACAGTATGGAGGAAACTAAGATTAATTTGTGGTACTTCCATTCCGTTGCCAGCCATTGCGCTGAAGCAACCGAATGGAAGATTGACCACAGACAGGGATAATATGGCAAAATCATTTTCTAATTTTTCTGCTACTACAGCTTATAATAAAGTATTCCAGAGACATAAACTGAAGGAAGAAGCCATACCGTTTACTGTTGGGTTGTCTGGTGACTCTCCTCTGAACACTCCTTTCTCCTTAGGGGAATTGGAGTCAGCTCTCGCGTCAACGAGGGATTCTGCACCAGGTCCTGATTCCATTGTATACTCCATGCTCAAACATCTACCATCATCGGCGAAACTTGTCCTCCTTCGAATATACAATCGGCTATTCGAGGAGCAGTCTTTCCCCGATGCATGGTTAGAAGCGACAGTAATTCCTCTTTTAAAACCAGGTAAAGACAAAACTAATCCCAGTAGTTACAGGCCTATATCTCTAACAAGCGTCTTGTGCAAACTACTGGAGAAGATGATCAACCGCCGTCTTGTCTGGTATCTAGAAACTAACGAACTTCTTAGCAACGTACAGTGAGGTTTCAGACAAGGACGATCATCCGTTGACCAATTGGTTTTGTTAGAATCCGCTATTCAAGATGCCTTTCTCTTGCGTCAAACACTCTTTGCTGTTTTCTTTGACCTTGAGAAGGCATATGATATGGCATGGAAAAGAGGAATTCTGAAATCATGGGGTATACAGGGGAATATCCTAGCATTCATCGCTAACTTTCTTTCAATTAGATCTTTTTGCGTTCGTCTTGGAGGCATGTATTCAAACAGTTATACACAGAAGAATGGTGTACCGAAGGGCAGCGTGCTGAGCGTCACGCTATTTGCCGATGCAATAAATATTATCACCAGTAATATACGATCTCCGGTACACTGTTCCCTTTTTGTGGATGACTTTTGTATATATGTACCTGCTTGGTATATGGCAACTGCGGAAAGATCTTTGCAGTTAGCAATGTACAAATTAGAGGAATGGCCAAAAACTACAGGTTTCAAATTATCTGCTTCAAAGACCCAATGTGTAGCATTTAGTCGTCGTAGGCAACACCAGGATCCGATCTTTTATCTTGATGGGATTCAGCTTCAAAAAACGGATAGTGTACGATTTTTGGGTCTTTTATTTGATAAAAGACTCTCATGGATCCTATATGTTCATGATTTGAAGGTGAGATGCAGCAAGAAATTGGATATGTTAAAGAGTCCTTATTGGTTCGAATTGGGGAGCTGACAGAACTAGTATGCTTCGATTTTATCGCGCGGTCGTTAAAACATGCATTGATTATGGCTGTCAAGCCTATTCATCCGCACGACTTACAGTTCTGAAAATTCTTTATGTTGTCCACCACTCTGGACTTAGACTTGCTACTGGTGCTATTAGAACTAGCCCACTCCCTAGTCTTCTTGTCGAGGCTGGTGAACCTGCCCTTTCGAGACGATGTCAGATGCTACAAATATCTTATATTTCTGGTCTTCGTAGTAAACCAAATCACCCTGCATTCAAAATGGTCTTTAACAACATGCATAATGAAGATTACGATGCACGTCAACGTTCTACCGCTCCATTCGGCATACGAACGGTACGAATAATGGATAACCTTGGGTTGCAACTACCTACAATGTTTGAACGATCAATGTGCTATCTACCTCCATGGATAATAATAGCGCCGCACCTCAATTACTCATTGTCCAGTTATATAAAGCACGATACTCCTGATGTGGTCTATCACCAGGAATTTTTGCATATTTATAAATCTCATCAACAAAATGAAATTATTTTCACAGATGGATCTAAACTGGACAATGGCGTTGGGTGTGCGTTTTATGCTTCGGGATGTAGTTACATGTACGGGTTGTCCTCGGCTTGCAGTGTTTTCACGGCAGAACTATTTGGCATTTTCAAAGCACTAACCGTCATTCAATATCGATGTTCCCATTATCTTTTGTGTTTGGATTCTGAAAGTGCTCTTCAGGCTCTCCAGGATGTTTTCTCTGTCAACCCTTTAGTTGGGGACATTTTGTGTGCTGTACACAGGCTTCAATTGAGGGGTGTGGGGGTAACATTCTGTTGGGTTCCTGGACACTACAGAATACTCAGAAACACAAAAGCGGATGAAGCGGCAAAGAATGCTACAGGTTTGGTGCCCATTACTCAATGAGTTATGGCATCTGATTATGTGTGTTTAGCAAAACATTTAATGCTCACTGCTTGGAATGACGAATGGCATACCGTGATTCAGAATAAGCTAAGGACAATTAAAGATACCGTCCGTCCATGGAGGTCTTCTATCCGTTTAAAATGTAGGGAGGATGTGGTGGTCACGTGCCTTTGCGTTGGCCACTCTTTTGCAACTCATGGATATTTGATGCGTCGTGAAGGTCCACCAATATGCCAGTACTGCGGTGAGATCTTAACAATAAAACATATTTTAGTAGATTGTGTTAGTGTAAGTAATATTTGTGCTTTTTAATTTAAAAGGGAGTTTGAAGGTGGTGTTAAAGGACGATGCCTCGGCCATTGACCAAGTCATCGCTTTCTTACACCACTTGAAAATATTTTTTAAAATTTAATATTTAAAATATATGCTTTTATAGCTTTACCTATATTTCCTTTTATTTATTATCTGTGTATATTTTTTATTTATTTAAATTTAATATATTTTATGTTCTTGTTATTTTGCTATTGAGATTTATTTATTGTTAAATTGTTGACTATTATGGTTTTAAATATTGTTATTATTTATTTACTGTTAATTGTTCTTTGTTGTTATTTTGTTATTTGTAGTTTTATAATTTTATTGTTATAGATTTATTGTTGTTTTTTGTTATTTGTTATGTTTTTTTTGTTTTGTAACTTTTGTTTTATTTAATTGGCGATGATAACCACAAATGGTTTTAAGCCAGGAAAAAAACCTTTATTTAAAACCTTGTGTACATTTCAATTGAGTAACAATCATCCTCAGAGTTAATTTACAATAAAAATACATTGAAGCAAGATTTTTCATTAAATATATACACTGGTAACTCCTTCCCCACGCCCCTTTTTACATTATCCGACCAATCACGTTGAAATAATTAAATAAAAAACCCACTAACCACAATATAACTTAATTTAATCACTTAATGTACATTTCGGTACATCAAAATAACCTTCACAGATCATGATCGATAAGGAAACATGGATTAAGTAAAAATAAATTTATTTTAAAAAATAAAGAATAGTTAAAACTATAGGGTCATATGTCTTCTCGTCACATGTTCAGCACTGCTAGCGTACTAGGTTCCCTTGTGAGGCACTGTTAGTGTAGTGGTGAGCTCCCCGCTTCCCTTCTGAGAGACGACGAGTGCACTGGCACGCTCACTCCCAATCTAGTTAAAACTATAGGGTCATATGTCTTCTCGTCACATGTTCAGCACTGCTAGCGTACTAGGTTCCCTTGTGAGGCACTGTTAGTGTAGTGGTGAGCTCCCCGCTTCCCTTCTGAGAGACGACGAGTGCACTGGCACGCTCACTCCCAATCTAGTTAAAACTTCTCTAGTGTCGTTAAGTGTTTGTATAAAGGTTTGATTTTTACATCAGTGCTTCAGAAGAGTTTGCAGAACATTGTGCCTGAGTCGTTTTTAAATCTGACCATCCCAAGTAAACTTCTTGATGCTTCAACTGAAACGATGCTTCAGGGAGTTTTATGAACAGATTTAATTTGGTTGAACTTTTATATTTTAATGTTTTTTTAGTTTTAACCACTTAACACGGCAAAATATGCAGTAAAAACAACGATCATGAAAATAAACGAAGCTTTGTGAACTATTTCAAGAATAAATGTTAACTATCCTATTAGAGTGAACGAACCTACTCGAGGTGGAAACAGACACTGTAAATCAGAGTCATTGACAAAATGCTTGGACGCCCGAAAACCTAATGTGTCGTCATAAGATTGACATCCAGAGTCATATGACGTTATTTTATATTGTATGTTAGCTCTTAATCAGTTCTGTGGTTCATGCCTCTGTTCATGTTTCAAGCTAGTAAATAGATTTGCTTTTATATTACTTTACACCCTTTACTTCCTGTTTCCTGTAATTTTTCTTTACTCCCTGTTTCAAATAAGTTGTTATAATTGCATGACAGGTTTTATACAAAATAATTTCACACTGTTCTGTTGGTTTAATTTTACTGTTTGTACTTTAGTTGTTTGTTGTCATTGAATTTATTTTTCTATATTTTTGTTCTAAAATGTAATATAATATTATTAGTTGTTTTTTTATTGTAAGTATATTTATATACAGAGGTTTTAATAATTTTGTTGTTTTTGTAATAACCAGCTGTCAATATTAGAAAGACAAAAGTTTCACATAAATAAAACATTTAATTTTGAAAAAAAACAACTTTTTAAATAAATATTTTATGCTTCTTTATTGTTACTATTCATCAACAGTGAATGTAGCAATTACAGTGTTAGTTATGTATGTTTGCAGTGTAAGTTACTTTTTGAAGATTTTGTTTTTATTATATTACTTTTTTTATGTAAAGTAATATATTATATTTGAATTTGGTTTTGCTTTTCACGGTCTTTATAGTAATAATAATGACTTCTTTTTATTCCACGAGACATATTGAAGGAGACGTTTTGTTGAAAAACGATAGTGCAGTTTTACTTGGATCACGGTAATCAGCGAAGGTCTCTACTCAACATCTCGCCATGGTTTCTGCAGAATATTTTATTGCTACATGTTGATTCTGCTATCCATTGTTTGTGTATGGACATTCTTAAGTCTTTTTGCTGACACCTTAATTAATGAGACCAGCTATTCTTTTTTCTAAAATAAGGATTCGGTTTTTAAATAGGAAAGTAGGTATTTACTAATTACCTAAAACATTGAACCAAGAAAACATATTTTGGTTCCTGTGACTGCCATAAAATGTCATAGACATAAAATGTCATAAAAATTATAGATTTCCATAGTAAAAGTGGATAGATCTACCTGGCTGTGGTAAAAAGTGTAATATCTAATTCATGGAACATAGGTTGCAGGAAACACTTATGCTGGTGCTAGCCTTCTTGATCTGTAATATAATATTTATTAGAATATGAGGAACCATTTAGCTAAGCTTATGTTTTCTTGGGAGTTTTTTTTAACAAGTTTTATGATCATATTTGTTGATTCCATCTTCATATGAGCTACTAGTTTTCACTCTAAACACTTGTAAATATTTACAAACTTGCCTATAGTAGCACTTACTTATATTTGTTGAGGACAGCCGTTTCGGGAGATGTGTCCCATTGCGGTCTGAGTTGACAATAGGACACATCTCCCGAAACGGCCGTCCTCAACAAATATAAGCAAGTGCTACTAAAGGCAAGTTTGTAAATATTTACAAGGTTTTAGTCAGTTTTATGATGTATGAGATACTAGCTTAGACCTACTTAGTTATAATCTTATAGAAGACCTGAAGTTTAAAATATATGAATGTTATATCTGCAGACATTTTGAATAGAAATATGGTAGAACCTCTCTAATTCGTCACATTAATAACAAACATCGTCTGCACTGTCATGTAGTATAGTCGCCATCAGAAAAGAATTCTTCAGTACACAAGAAAAAGACAGACAATTTTCGAAACTAAAATTTAAATAGGTTTAATATACCACATTTTGTGTCTAGTGTTACTGTCCTTACAAAGTATGATAATATGTTTTTGTGCGTTTTTTTATGAAAATAGAATATCATATCGTATTTGTAATTTCAAACTATATTGGAGGCCTCTATTGTTTTTATAGTGTTGTTGAGTTTTTGGCCGACATAAATCATGTAAGTACAACATTAATTACATTACATACCTATTTACGTATTTATGTGCTATGTTTTACCCACTAATACATGTTAGTTTCACGACTTCTGTAATTCGTCTTTTCTCGAATTTGTCACCCCATCGGTCCAGAACAAGAGGAATTAGAAACATTCTACTGTACTACAAATTGCATTAGATCATTTCTTTTTATTGGAAGTAATTTAAGCTTATTATATTATATTTATTTCTTTACAATAGGTGAAAGTAGTAGAAAAGCCACCAGTAATATTGCCTCCAGACCGACCTTCCTGCATCGAATGCAAAGAAGAGTTTGTGGATTCTTATCTACAACACCACTTTGAGTATCCAGTTTGTGATAATTGTCGGTAAGGTTATATATCTAAATATTATTATGTAACAGAAAGAAACTCAGTCATTTTAAAATTTATAATGTTAGATGTCTAATTTTTTAATCTTTTTGAAATTTTACTAGCAATACCCAAGAAAAAAATGGAAAACAATAAGCTTTTCACATATTTTATTGAACAATACTTTCTAAATAAGAATAATTATATTTTAAAAAAAGCCATAAATATTGCTTCAATTAAATAAAAAAAAAAAATGCAAGCTTGGCTTAAATGCACTGACATATGAAATTTAACTGTATGTATTTTTATTTAAAAAAATACTAATTTATGTAATATCATTATAAAAAATTATAAAATCATTATGAAAAATTATATTCTTATTTTATAATGTAGTGACAAAGTATTTGATTAAGATAAGTTTGATTATTAAAAAAATACTTCATTTTAATAATGATTACTTTAAATGAAGGGTGTGGTTACTAGCAGTTACAACAATTTATTATTTTTTTATAACCATACTATTCTAACCTTTTGTGTAACATAAAATCAGCTGTTTTATGAAATCATACGTTATCACTCACTTTAACCCAAATGGATGTAATATCAATAATTGCATACCTTGCTCCTTTTGTAAAAAGTTTTTCTCATAAAAAGTAATTCATTAAATTATAATTAATAAATTAACATTTAAAAAATCTGTTTTGACATCGTGTCATCCACTACAAGTTTAACAAATTGTAGCATTGAACAATTCACTGACCTGGTGTGAAACACGTCTGCTGAAAAAAATATCAGTAAGTAGTGGGTTTTTTGCCAAGTTAATACCAAAAGTGTAATTAAAAATTTGTATTTGAACTTGAGTGGACGAACAAAAAGTATGTTAATAAAAATTGAAAATTTGAACATGATATATATAAGGAGAGAATGAACTAATAGATGGAATTGAAAAAATGCATGACAATAAATTTTGTTATGTTTTTGAACATATAATTGTTGTTTTTATGTTATTATATCATTTTCAATATAAAAGTAGTTAGTGTAGAACTAAAATAAAGAAATAATATTATCATAAATTTAATTACGTTATATGAAAAGATATGAGAAATATTAAGTAGTGCCTTCTGTATCAAAGAAAATGGTGCATTTATAGACTCAACCTTTCTTAACAAGTCACGAAATTCAAGGCTAACTGCTAAACTCGTTAATTTCATAATATTTATATGAGTTAAATAACTGACTTATTTTTTATTTTTTTAAAACTAAATCTATTCTTACTGAATATTTTGTAGCTATATTTTATTGAGCTTTATACCAAAGTATTATAACATATAGCTCCAACAATTATTTCATAAAAATTTGTTTCTGAAAATAAGTTATGTAAGGTGTGTCAAGATTCAATTCCTATTGCCTTTAACATTTAACATTATTCATTAGAACATATTTGCATATGTGAAAAGAAAAAATTTCGAAGGTGGTGAGAAAATAACTAAATTTACCAAAGTAAGAATTAACAAACATAGATAAGAAAATAATTATATAAAATTAAGAACATAGATAAAAAATTGAGCGATTCCAAAAAATTTAGTGACACAATTAGTCAAAAACCTAAATTATTTGACGTAGAGGATAACTATTGATGGTTAACAAACTTAAATGAGGTTAACAAATTTTAAAATGTTTTTTATATCCATTTATATAAACATGCAATTAAAAATATCAGAAATACTGAAATCTTGGATGTGTATGTAAAGAAACAATAAATGTTATTGCTTTGGATTTTGATTTGATTTTTTAATACTTGTTATTTCTTCCATAACATTTTATTCTTCTGACATTAACTTTATACTTTTATTACATCTATGACAATTACTTGTTCTATGGCCTGTTGTTAGTATTACATTTTGTTATAGTATGTTTTAGGTAAGATTTTATTTATAAATTGTTTAATGTTGAAATTTAATTGTCAATATTTTTTAAGAGGCAATTTTTATATTCTATTGACTTTTCATATTATTGCTCCTTTTCTATGTTACATTTAGTCAATTTTGTCATTTTCTTTTAAACACAAAATTTTTGTGTATATGTAAAAAATTTCTAATTGAATGTGATTTTAACATTTTAACTTAATAAATTGTTAATTTCCCAAACTTATTTAAGTAAATTTATGGAAAACTTACTATACACAATATCAAGAGCACAGTGGTACAATATATTACAATTAAAATATTGGAAAGAACCCCAATACCACAAAAATAATCAAAAATAACAAATAAAACGAGTTACTTAAGATTAAACCCTTATGTACATTTGGATGACCATGTCATCATCATCATCAGAGGGTTTGTTGAAGTCTGTAATTTTTGTGGTATTGGGGTTCTTTCCAATATTTTAATTGTAAAACTTACTGTGGCAATGTTTTCCCAATTGTCATGAACAACAAAATCTATGGATGTGGATTTTAATGTATTAACACGATAACTGTAGCACCTATGAGTCGTGCCTGTCCAAAGGTATGGTAGCTGCACAAAATTTCAATCAAGCTGTTTTTGCTACAACTATAAACATTTTCTTGGCATTGCAGAAATTCCTGGTAGGCTCATTTTGTTTAGTTCAGTACCAGCTTTTACACAATGAAGTTCATTTCTAAGGATCGTTGCAAAATTATCCAAAATTGTACGTGGGATGAAAACGTAACCCATTGCGGATCAGTTGCAAATCCAGTAGGCACAAATTAATTTCTTCTGTTGAGTTGTATTTTCACTTCTAAAATGTTCTCATTTGTAAAACGCTATATATTTTATACACATGCAATTTTTTATTCGTGATTAGTTTATTATTTGATAATTGATAATTATTTGAAATCATAATTAATGAAGCAAATTAATAGTTACGGTTTGAAGTTTTGTGGTTGAAACTTCTAGGCTCTACTATTATTGTTCACTTCAGATGTTCACAACAATACACTAATTATTACAAATATTTACATATATTTGCACTATTTTATCTTCTATATTATATTGAGATAACCAGTCATTGAGATATTTCAGTTATTATTTGCTCCTCTATGGTAAATGAATTATGTAGCTTTGTTTTTCTGTATACTAAGAAAAACAAAGCTACATAATTCATTTACCATAGAGGAGCAAATAATAACTGAAATATCTCAATGACTGGTTATCTCAATATAATATAGAAGATAAAATAGTGCAAATATATGTAAATATTTGTAATAATTAGTGTATTGTTGTGAACAATAATAGTAGAGCCTAGAAGTTTCAACCACAAAACTTCAAACCGTAACTATTAATTTGCTTCACTAATTATGATTTCAAATAATTATCAATTATCAAATAATAAACTAATCACGAATAAAAAATTGCATGTGTATTAAATATATAGCGTTTTACAAATCCTTGAGATATTTCAGTTATTATTTGGTCCTCTATGGTAAATATATTATGTAGCTTTGTTTTTCTCTATACTATACTGAGATATATACTACAATAACCAGTCGTTGAGATATTTCAGTTATTATTTAATTCTCCGTGGTAAATAAATCGTGTATATTCATTTTTCTCTCACCCTTGGTTTTATCCCAGTTATTTGTAAAATCTAAAATTGTCTGAGTTTTAAATCGTCTGTGAGTTTCTAGTCATGTATTACCTATGTATGTGAGGATTGGCCTAAGACATTAATAATGGTGGTTCTTGAATATTTTTTGTTATGTTTTGTTAGTATTTATCTACTTTTGTATGTTGTATCATTCAGGCGCCCTACTATGCTGCTCGCTTTGAAGTCAATTTCACTTTACCAAAAGGAACACTGTTTAGCAGTTTTTGAGTCCTGTTATACATAGACACACTAAAAAAAAGTCACTCACTTACAAAGTCTAATCTTGGAGAAATGACAGCGGCTGATTTGTCCCCACTCGTTTTATGTTATGTTCATTTAAGGAATAAATTTGTTAAGCACTGTGGACTAATTTTTTAACTAAATAAATAAAACCTACTAATCACAATACAAAAATCTTTATTTTACTACAGTTACCTTATGTACATTTCAATGGTTATCATCTTCTGAAGTACTTCTGAAGATGGTTACTATGTAATCGAAATGTTCTTGAAGTAATTGTAATAAAATAAAGATTTTTGTATTGTGATTAGTGGGTTTTATTTATTTAGTTCATATAAGGCCTATAGTTTTATGGAGAATCACCTGTCAGCAAGATATTATGAAAACCATTGCACTTTCTAGAGTGAAGCCGTGAAAGAAGCAACCTATTGAGAACCAATTTAAAAAAACTACATTTTTGTGTTAACTTGGAAAAAACCACTACTTACTGATTTATTAAGGAGAGGCATTTCGCGCTAGGTCAGCGCATTATTCAATTTATTTAATTCAGTTTTATATTATATTATTATTATAAGATTACTATAAAAATAATATACATTATTATTATCAGAATCAATATTATTATTCAGTTTTTTGCCAAGTTTATAGAAAAAACCTCAAGATGTACAACACAAAAACTGTAGAGAATTAAAAAGACCATTTGCACTTATATGACAACCAGATGACAAAAAGTGTCACATAGACTTTTCATGTAATACTTTATAAGAGATGTAATTTCTTAAGTTTATGCAAACGAGTTTACCAAACCTTTGCATTGATCTTATAATGCTTGGCAGATGCATGCGCCTATGTTTATGAGAGAGAGTGCTGTTGGGGATCACCCCAAGGTTTAAGATAATTTTACAAAATAAAATGAAATTACAGTCTCTGGCTGGAGGACCACCTTACCTAAGTGTAAGGAATCTTTAGAGAATGAGCTGTTTAAATAAAGTTATAAGTCTACTAAACACAAATTAAATTACTTGAGAACGCCTTACTCTTAAAGCGTAGCTAAAGAGTTTAGGAAGGACAGACACACTTGTAGTTCAAGTCCATAGTTGCACTGAAACAATCAACGGCGGATGATCCACAAGCCCTAGTATCAAGTGCACTCGAACAAAGGGAGGAGACACAAGTACACTGTTTCTCTTTATTTTCTAAGTAAATCGCTGCCACGCTTATGGTAGATTTAATATGTGATCTAATAATTGTCTAACAATGTAGTTAAACTTTTTAGTGTAATAGAACACAAAATGGTCTAACGAAGCCACCCATCAGGATCGGAGGTTAAACATTATGAAAGACATGTAACTAATTGATTGTGGTTATTCACTTTACTATTATGTGACCTGAAGTTGCTGTGGTTTGAGGTACAGTAGAGTCTCTTAATTTCAAGTCTCGATAATTCGAAGTTCCGTTAAATTCAAATTTATTTTATCTATTTGAAAGAAAATAATGAATCGGGCTTCCAAAAAGTGTTTGTAGCCATACAGTATGCAGAGGGAAAGAGTCAGGCTTCCAAGATATGTTCTTATCAATACTGTATGCAAACGAAATGAGTCGAGCTTCCAAGAAATGTTCATATCAATTAGGTATGCAAAGGAAATGAGTCGGGCTTTCAATAAATGTTCATATAAAGTTCTATAAACTGATTTTATACATTCTTAATTATAATACTTCATTAAAACACCTATTTTTTCTAATGCACAGGAACGTATTTTTGTATAAGCCAAGTTTTTGGTAATTCAAGGGCGCCTCGGTCTCACCTACCTCGAATTATCAAGACTACTGTACTTCTTGCTGAAGATATACCTACTGAGGAGGTTGTTCTGACTTTATAACTGATGAATTTTGTAATCCATTACGTTCGGTGAAATTTATTAATCACTTTTACATTAGCTCATGACTATCCGAACTTTAAATTTTGTAAATTTATAAAAACTTATTGAGACAGAACGTTTTCAATCGCTTCGTGGGAATCTTCATCAGTCTGATGAAATTTAAAGTTCGGATAGTCATAAACTAATGTAAAAGTGATTTTTAAAACTGAGTTGCAGAAAGAGTTGTTGAGCGGTCTGTCACCTTGAATGCACTGTCATGGCGGAGCAAAATGGCAACACACAGAAGTGGTGGAAAAGAAAGCGTATTTGGAGACTTCTAACGTTCAGACCTGTGAAACTGATATCAGCTGTTATAACCAGCAGAACACATATAGATGTCAAAGTCCAACGCTGTAACAAGTTTGGTTCCGTTCTCGACAAGTGCTATACTATAAAAATGATATCTACATGGAATTTATCTGAATCACTCACCTATTGTAATAGAATCATGTGAACTATTTTTTAAAATAATACCATACTTTTTACATTCACAGCTGGAGATTTTTGTTTAGTAAGAAACAGATGTTTTTTGTTTGTATTAGGTATTAATGTATTTAAATTTGAAGGTTTAATCCTGTTAACTAAGTGCAGTTACAACCTTTTAAACCAGGTAAAATGTCTATTAATTTTTTTGGATAAACATTGTTTCTATATTGAATTTTAAAGTTTATCATTGTTTTATATTAACGAAAGTATTTTTATTTTGTTTATATTTACAGTTAAATTTTTTTTTAACAATATTTTTCTAGAAATGAAGAAAAACATGGTTTAATTACAAAAACAGAGGCAAAAGCAGAATACCTTCTCAAAGACTGTGACCTAGATAAACGCGAACCATTGCTTAAATTTATAGTCAAGAAAAATCCACATAATGTTCGCTGGGGAGAAATGAAATTATACTTACTTTCACAGGTAACTTCACTGCGGTTAAATTATCGGTTATTATAATTATAAATTTTATAATATTTAATTATATGATTAAATATAATTTGGTATGAGTGTATACGATTTATAATAAAAATTGTCTTCAATACATTTATTATTTATTAATTGTGTTGTTAATTTATTGGTGTTTTTATTTTTATTGTTTATTAAATTGTAATTATTTTTTAAATTTTGTGCCTTATGTATGATATTTTTTATATATTGTTTTCATTTTCTTCGTTGTTTTGTTTTTCATTCTTTATTGTTTTTTTTATAGTAACTATTATTTTCAGATATTTGAAATAAGATTGCTATTTTTTTATATGCTCCTTTTGCAAATTTTTCAGTTTTGCATTATCTGATAAGGAAATTTTCAACAAATACAATTTTTTTTACTATACCAAAGATTATTTTGTAGAAGCAAAGATATTTTCTTGTATACAAAATGTTATACATGTTGGCTATATTGGATTTATTCACATAATGTTTTCATTACATCTTAAAAGAGCTTAAGGACAGAACTTCCCTATATTTCTACATTTTTTCATGAAAATAAATATTTAGTGGTAAAATATTTGAATTTGTATTATTGTATTTGAAAATACATTTCTATATGCTATAACATATGTTTTGTGTGTATTTAATGATTTGTATCAAAAAAGTTTTACAAGATATGAAAAGTGGGATTGCAGTTAGGAAATTAGAGTTGAATTAAAAGCTAGGGTTAAAGAGATTTTCTTTATCTTTTTAATTATTGGCCTAAAATCCACTGTGTTTCATGAAATCTCTGGAATGTAATCATTTAACCCCTTGGCTTGTTTGAAGGAGCTCTCAGTATCGCTCCTATGATGTGCCGTTTCTGAAAAATCTTATTTACAGCAGTTTAATAATAATAATGTGGCTTTATAGTTTTCTATGTGGTTTGTTGGCTGATTGCTTTATAGGAATTTGTGAGGTCATTTACATTAAAATTTTTGGACGTGGCTGTTTGGTGTTGAGCTTTGTATAATTTTGTTTGCTGTTGATTGGACAGATTTGTTTGGCTTGGATTTTTGTGAGGTGTGGATTTTAGATGTTCGACCTTCATGGGGGGCTCGTAAACGAGGAACAGGGGGTCGATTCCTGCGCATCGGAGGCAGTGTCGGATCTGTGACTATTGCCGACAAATGCAGATGGGATTGTCGATTACTCGATCTTTGAGTGATTTAGTCAGTTTGACAATGAAATACCACGGGGAGTTGGTGATTAGTCTGAGCATGACGTTTTGGAAAGAGTGCAGCTTCCTCTTTGAAGCATCGCTCAGAAGGGAGTACCAAGCGGGAGCTGCATAAATGATGATGGGTCTGATGTACATTTGGTACACCATCAGCCTGACGGACATTGGGATCAGGTTCCCAGCTCTGCGAATGACAGGGAAAAACTTTTGACAGGCGCCAATAGCCTTTCCGATGACACGTCGGAGATGGGGCTTAAAGGTCAGCTTGTTGTCAAGCGTCATCCCTAGATACTGTACTGTGGTTTTCCATGCTATGGGATTGTTGTTGAGAAAGAGTTGTGCGACAGGACAAGCTTGTTTGTTGGTGAAACAAACGGCTTCAGTTTTGTCCGTGTTGACTGCAATTCTTCACTTCCGAAGCCACTGTTGGAGAAGGTCTAATTGTCTCTGCATGTATTGAACTCCAAAATTGACATTAAGGGTGCGATACTGAAACATGGAGTATTCAGCAAAGAGTCGCAGTCGGACAGATGGGTATAGGGGAACGTCATTGGTGTGTACAAGATACAATAACGGCCCCAGAACTGAATCTTGAGGCACTCCAGCCTCGATCAAACGTCGCGTATAAAGAGTATTTTCGACGGACGCCTGGAACCACCTGTTGTCGAGGTATGAATGAATGAGGTGTACATAGCATGGAGGTAAGGGACTGTTTGCTCGTTTGAACAGGAGGCCCTCATGCCATACCCTGTCAAACGCTTTGCTGATATCTAGGAATACAGCGATGTTGTGACTTTTGGTGTAGAAGCCATCTGCAAGGGAGTTAACCACATTGGTTAATTGCAGGGTTGTGGAATAGCCACTGCGGAAGCCGTATTGCTCTCTGCATATGGTAGGAGCTATATATTGAAGCAGCCTATCATTGAGTTGCCTCTCAAAGACCTTTGAGAGGTTAGGTAGGAGTGATATAGGCCTGTAGTTTTGGGGAAGAAGAGCACTTTTTCTAGGTTTAAGGAACAGGACTACTTTTGCTCCCTTCCACGACGTAGGGTAGTGGCGTGTTCGCATGATCCCATTAAAGAGGTTAGCGATGGACATCAACATGGGGAGACGGACTATCTTGAGTGCGTAGTTGGATATGCCATCTAAACCAGGGGCTCTGCGGGGGTTGAGGTTTAATATCGTTTGCGCTATCTGATCACTGGTGATCAGATCTGGTGGTTGGCCGAGTGGGCCGTTCTAAATAAATTTCGATAGTTCCCTACATGTTCAACTTGTTTGGTGTGAACTTGTCTTCTAAGAAATCAGCGAACATTTCGGCCTTATCCTCCGGGGAGTAAGCCAGACCCTACTGGCCAAGGAGTGGGTTTTGTAGCTAAGAGCTGGGGATTTAATTTCCACAGAGAGCCATTCTCTGTGTTTACTGAGGATAGGAATTTGAACCATTCCTCCTCAGCATGTGTTTCTAGTAAGATCTAGACTAGTTGAGTCTGGGCGTTTATTTCTCTCGTAACATAGGGCGCGCAGGTGAATTGCCATGTTCGGCGCAGTCAACGTTTCTTCGCTAGCTCGACTTGAATGTGGGATGGAAGTCAGTCTTTGCACCACCGCGTACAGTGGTGTGGGAGCTGACCTTGGCTGCATGTAAGAGGGCTGCCTGTATTCTGTCGGCCTCACGATCGACAACCCCGCAGCTGTCGATCGGGTTACCATGATCCGGAGATGGTTGTAGAAGGGACTCTTTGTAGCGTCTCCAATTGGTTCTTGTTGACATCTTGGTTGGGGGGAGGCGATTCGCCAGGGGGTCGCCAATTGTTAGAAGGATGGGGTTGTGGTTGGAGCTTAGTTCATCTGTGTTGATGAGTGAATGTCTGAGGACGACGTTTTCAAGCAAGGCAATGTCAAGGAAATCAGGCCTGTGCCTGCTGTTGAATTGATGATTTGTGGGCTCAGCTGGTCCTAGTACTTTGAGGCTGGGCCTGTTGGCCAGATAATTGTGGAGAACATTGCCGTGTCGATTGGAGACATTAGAGTTCCACACAGGATGCTTGGAATTGAGATCGCCCATGAGAATGATGGGGTCATCAGTGCTGAGTAGAGGGTTTAGGTCGGAGCTGGATGGCTTTGCACCAGGTTGTAGATAAGTGGAGAATATGAGTAGGTTAGTGCCTTCATAGTGCACCTGAACACCGCTGTGTTCAATAGTGGTGTTGGGGTGATTAGGTACAGCCTAGTGTGCTATCCTTCTGTGAACCAGCACCGCGGTGCCTCCAGACGGGTGGTGGCTCAATTGGCACGGGCGATCTGTGTAGTAGGTATTGTAGCATGGAATGTTAAATCTAGTGGAGGTTGTCAGGAATGTTTCAGATATCAGTGTGATATCGATATCGTGAGAGTGGAGGAATTGTCGGAGCTTCGCTTTTTTGGCGGCTACTCCGTTGGCATTCTATGTAACGATCTCTAGCGTTCTAGTCATGTTGGGATAGAAGGCTTATTAGCGATGATATGACATTGATTATGATGGTTTACAGGTCATCAGTTTGGGTGACTGATGTTAGGATTCCTTGCAGCCATACAAGGAGTCAGTATTTTTGATATAGAAGGGGGTGTCTGTAGGCAGAGTTCGTGCCTCTATGGGTTTGCGAATGGGCAATTGAGATTGCTGTTTAGGTTGGGATGTACTGGCCTGAGCCGGTACAGGTTGCGGCTTTGGCGTTTCTACTTTTTCCCCTTTTTTAAGGGTGGCTGGGTGACTTTCCTCGAGGCCTTTGGAGATGCTACAGCTCTTGTGTAGCTCAGTTTAGTTGTAGGAGGTACGGACACCTTGATGGTCCCTTCTGGCATTGCAGGGGGCTGAGCTTCCTTTAGAGGAGTTGGAGCCGCTTCGCGCCTTTCAAAGGCCAGAGTCAGCTTATGTTTAGGAGGAGGCGCCTGCCTTGCCACAGGTCTGCGGGTGGGTCCAGCAGCCCTCCGGGAGTACTCTGCATAAGCAGAGCATCCCCGGTAGTTGGCCGGGTAGTCCCCTCCGCAGTTCGCGGACTTAGGAGGCACCACTTGCATTTTCAAACATTCAGTCCGATCGTGGTCCCCAGCACACTTAAGGCAATGGGTCTGCAGGTGGCAATTCAAGGATGAATGGCCAAATCTCTGGCACCTGTAGCACTGGGCAGCTCCAGGTCATGATGAATAGTTTTCTATGGTCACCCTGATGAACATTAGGGTATCAATGTTGTACACCTCACGAACATTGGTCGTGCGGCAAGGGATACGAGAAAAACATTGATAGGCTGCTTTTCTCTGTTCTTTAGTTTTATGATGGAGATAGGCTCCAGACCCCTGTCAGTTACTTCGGATGTGATGTCCGAGGTTGGGGTGTCGTGGGGAATGCCCTAACAGGGTTTGGGCTGCCTTGAAAGCAGTGATGGTTTTGGCCTGGAGCCGAAAGGAACGGTCTCGGCAGGTGATGTCGATGTCGCCATGAGTAACCTCATGGACATCCTTAGCGACAGTTCATCAGTTGGAGGGTGCCTAATATAGGTGGGATTTTATCTCTTTTGGCTTCCGCAGGGGCAGGTGTATTAGAGCTTTCGTTCGATGAGTTTGATTTCTTCCGTTGTCTCTTGACGGTTGTGATGCTGTCAGAGGAGGCAGATGGCTGAGATAGGGTCTTGCTCGGTTTTTGAGCGCTGGTTGATGGTTGAGCCTCTGGTGTGCTTGTTGGTCTGATAGATATGGTTTGACCCTTGACAGGACCAGTAGTGCTGACCTTTGTCTTGAAGGAAGGCATGAGTTTGGAGGACGAGTCCTCCAATTGTACTGGCCTCGAGGCCTTGAGTGGCATGGGTTTCTTCGCCCGAGCTATTTCTGGCAAAGAAGGAGGGGTTTGTTTGCCCCTGATAGGACTCCGGTCACGAGGACCAGTGTCCCGAGGCCTGGTTGGGCATGCCTGAAGGGTACACCCTGGACGTGAAGAATAAAAATCAACTAGCAGATGTGTGTAGTTTGCTGCGTTGGCACCAAACAAAGAGCAGGTGAGGTTTTTAAAAGATTTTATTTTTGATAAGAATTTAAATAAGTATTCAAGAATTAAATTGGATTGAACGATTTTTCAATTGTTAGATCTGTAAAGTTTTGTAATGAACAGTGAAACGGTTAGCCTAATACTTACAACACAAAGGGCACAAGCCGGCTTGTTGCTCCAGACACTTGTATTTCACAACCTTTTCAGATAAAACAATTAGCCAACAACAATTTATAATTTTGTATATTTAACAGTTTGAATTTAGAAAAAGATTTCAAAAGAATTGTTTGAATTATGTTAAGTATTGTTAAAGGAATCACAAAAAACAATGTCACTACTAGCACAGATTTTGCAGTTGTTAAGTGTGACAACTGAGAGCTATAAGACATTTGTTTGACAGATGTCGGTTTGGTCAGATAATGAGTGTTTTGTTTTATTAGTGTGTGTTGTTTATGTTTCAAGTTTTTTGTTGTTTATTCTAAATTGTATCTATCATTTTGTTTATTTAATTTGTAGTTTGTGTAATTTTTGTTTAGGCTTCCGAGTTTGTTGTTTTTTGCTTTAAATTTATCTTTCAGTTATTGAGTATATTTAATTTTTATTGTTAGAGATATTACATTATAAATATAATGGCTAGAGACACTTTGGGAAGCGATTCATTGCAGGATATGTTTATTTTAGACAGTAACAGTGACAGTCTCGGCAACAGTAAAACCGATCTTGGCAGAAGTACAATCGACGTATCTGTCATCGATGAACTGAATGGAATTGTAAATGACCCGATTTTAAAGTTTTCTAAAAAATATTTTTTTTAAATGAATGCTTAAGAGCTTTTAGATGTTTACAAATTATAATTTTAGATCATTATAAAATATTAGACCATGTGAGGTCAGATGCATACTGGTTGCTTTTCTGTATTTACCGATTTGATTCTCAAAAAATTAAATTTAAAACATACCCTGGCAATCACTTATATTTACTTGATTTGTATACAAAATCAAAACATTATTGGGCTTTATGCTTTTAACATAATTAAATTGTGAAAACATAAATGCAAGCTACTCGTTTTTCACTTTGTTATTAAATTTAAATAGTATGTTGAATAATTTCAATAAAGCCGGCTAACTAACAATTGCAACCCATTGGCCATCTTCCCTGACACCTGGAGAAGAACAGACTGAAGCTCAAGACTTCACAGTTGTGTGAACAGAATCCCCACTTTTGTTCATTTTGGTAGTTGCATTTTTATAGGTTATTAGTGTTCAGCATGGATCTTTCTCCAGCGCTGTCTAATGACATTTTTAGAAACAAAAATTTCTTTTAATTCAGGCCGATTTTGCGTTAGTTAAAATGAAAGAAGTATTTATGCATGCTGAATTTTTGCCAAAAATTATATAGCATTTTACAATTTCTAAGTTTAATTGTTATTATTTCATAAAACTTAATTTTTTTATATCGGCTTCTTTATTTTTTTACGAACAAACATATTTTTTTATACTTTATAAAAAAAAAAAAATACAGTAGAGTGTCGATAATTCGAGATAGATAAGACTGAGATCCCCCTCGGATTAATGAAAACTCAGATTACACAGAAATACGTTCCTGTACATTAGAAAAAATAGCGATTTTAAAGAACCCTAACATTATAGCTAAGAATGCACAGAATACGTTATAGAACTGTATTGATTACAGTACTTACATAAATTTAATGTTGCTTTGGAATACATTGCTCATCACGGTTGCTACATTTTTTTTGAGAAAAGTTATAAAGTACTGGGTCTGCTTATCAGAACGTTTTTGTTCTTCATCTCGTAGACGTCTTGACAGAAGCATCTGTAAGGGGTTGTGTTATTTAACCCCTAGTACGCGAGACATTTAAAGAGCAAGTAACAGATTACGTGATTAGATAAAAAAAACTTTTTTGCGAGATATTCAAAGTTCTATTTAATTCTGAGTTCCTAAAGATGTATTTGAACAAAAAACATTATAAACTAGTTATTTTTTTAATTTTTTATATTTTTATACTAGGTAATTCAAGATATCAATAATTCCATTTAAAATAAAATTAAAGTAACTAATATTATTGTTCACTAAATCATAAACAATAAATTATTCTTACAGTACAAAGGTCACTCACGTAAACAGTAAACAACTATATCAATCACAATGCCAACACAAAATACGACAGTTGGCAGACGCTGCGACCTGCCGAAAATATCCGTCATATGCGCATGCATCGATCACGTAATGGTGCCTGGTGGCTAAAACAACAGAATGTGGATCGGTAGCACGTGGCCAAGAACAATAAACATAGCAGAGGAGTTTATTTACACCAAACAAACATTGTCACACATTTTAATGGACTTCAAACAAACAACTAGAACTTCCATAAACAATTGTAAATACGTGATTTCTCGTAATACGCTCTAGCAGAGATTTCAGCTCTACGAGAAATCACGTAATACACGTGCAAAGGGTTAATATAGCGTAGGGCAGTTTCCAAGGTGGCCATTCCTTCACGAGGTCAATTTTTCTTTTTTGTACTTTCTATATCAAACCTTCATCTTTATTCTCGTCATTACTGCCTTCAGTAGTTTCTTGTATCGTTTCAATACTTATAACATGTATTATAGCTACTTACTTACGTTCGTCCGTATCATTGACATTTTCACAATTTTGAAGTTACTTGATAAGAAATGTCAAATCTGTCTATTCTTGTTGATCAGAGACACAGCCAACTTTTTTATTATGATTCGGGATTTTATTCCATGACAATATTTCTCCTTTTTATTTTGTTCCATGATTTGGCTATCCGGTACACAACTTCTTTAACTGTATTTTTTTTAGAACTCCTACAATGCTTTCTTCCCTTTCAGTCACTTCCAAGAGAGGTCGTAAAAGGTAACTACTGGATTTTTTTCATACATTCCAGAACACCCTGATCGATCAGCTGGATTAAGCTCGTAACAATTGTGGGTAGAAATAAAGCACAGTTGATCTTCATCGAGATCCAACAGTGCATTGTGTAGCATTAAATAATTTGAATTTCTTTTCAAATAGATAAAATAGTCTGAAATAGAAATAGGGTCGAATTTAAAGGAAGCTCGAAAAATCGGGACTCAGATTTTCAAGACTCTATTGTATTAACGTGGAAAAAAGAAAGAGGTTAATCTTAAAGGACAATAATTGCTACAAAAATAATTAATACAAAACTGAAACTTTCTGGAATAATAAGAGGAATGGTTTTTGAGCAATGTTCTGAGTAAACTTGAATGGCACTTGGAAACAGGATATTTTGTATAGCATATTCATGCTACCCCTATGCCCCAAACCTTGTTACATCTCCTTATCTTGATAACAATGCTGCCATTCAAAATTTGTTCATGTTAAACATCACGACACACTAACACTAGTCACTTGGCAAAATGTAGATAGTCACTATCTCGTCTTGTAGAAATTCACAAATTACCTATACAAACTAACACCTCTGTCATCTCACTGCATCTGCCTAGTTTTATTACGAATTATGAACAGTTCTGAATGTGCTGGGCAACGTCTAACACATTCCACTAAAATCAAGCATACGTTGATTCCCAAAGAAAAAACAGGCATTTTCCCTGGCAACTAACTCTAGGAAACAGGCGTACTGATTATATTCAGAAGCAGTATTGTTTAGTTCACAGTTAGATCTGTTGTCTTTTTGTATTTTGTAAATCATAGTATATTATAAATAAAATATTGTTTGGGTTATAATTAAATAATATTTTTCTATGATAATTTTTCCTATTTTCTCTTGTGTGCCGAAACCACAGTAGTGCTATTTAACATTTGGCAGTACATATTTTGAAAACGCATGGCTTAGCCAAAAGAGCACGAAGCTGTTTTGGAACAACGCTACCAAAGGTTTCTTTCTACACTTTCCAGTCACCATCTGTTTTAGCTCCACTCAGCTTGTAATATTATACAACTACAAAAACTGTTTTGTGTTTTTTTTTTCAAAAACATTCTACTGTGAACTTACTGAAATTTAAAAGTTTGCACTCCTGCAAGGCCTGGTGTCTCAGATTCCTCTCATCAGGCATAACACAAAATGAAACTGCCTGCATACAAAAAAATTTGTGATAACGTTTTATTAATTTATTACCCTTAAAAATTTTTGACCTGAGTATTGTTGAAATTTTAGCAAGTAAATAAAAATATTAATAAATAGAGAAGTAATGGGTTATTTATCAAAAATGTTTTTAACATTTAATCGTGTACAAAATGTTCGAATCTCTTTCTGGAACACACACATACATATATATAATTAAGGTTTTGATTTTTAATTAAAATTCATATGCTAATTCAGTAGAGCGCCAAAAATCTGAACTAATTAGAACTGGGGAGGGGGGAGGTTCGGATTTCGGATTTGTTTGGGTTTTCGAACATAACTTAGAAATTCCTAGTTAGACTAAAAAATGTTTGTAAAAAAATAAACACAACTGTATGAAATCAGTAAAATATATTATATGAAAAACTTACTAATTTTGGGTTGTGTAAGTTTTGGAACTCATTTTCTGCTGGCCAAATCCTTCATTCTCTTAAGTAACAGGAGCTGAGCATGAGTGCATTCGGGCTGCGTTTTGTACAAAGACATCATTTTCTCTAACGGCGCAAAAGCTTCAGAATGTGAAGGTACGGCGTTGTCTTGCTATGCCTTCTTCTACGCTGTCACTGCATTCTTGATTTTCTGGCTATTGCATTGTAGATACAATGTCGCTATCATCCTGGATTTCATTGCCCAAGTAATTTTTATCGAGATCCAACCATTCCACAGCGTCAGTTTTGTCACATTCTTGAAAGCCTGGAACCGACTGACATATCATGACTACTTCTCTCAGAATTTCAAGACTCTCTCTTCAGGCTGATTTTCATCGGTGTCAGCATCCGATTGTTCACTTTATGACCAAAGTTTATTCCACACTATAAGCCAAAGAATATTTTTTTTTAACATGAAAAAGTACATTATTACATGGATAGGCCAGGATTCTCAACCAAAACCACTCTAAACTGTCTGTCGTCTCAAGATCAACTGAATCAGTTTTTTATGGTGCATAATGGGTAAAGGGAAGATGTCCTTAAGTGAGTTTCAACCAAATATATCTGCGCGTTTAGCAGTTTTACAAAATTAACTAAAAGAAGCGAGGATTCCCAGCAGTGCGTGTAACAGATTGTTAAAGAAGTCATTCGGATTATTGACGCTCTAATGTAATTATATAATAATAATTTTAACAAATAACTATGAATTATGTTATATAAAATTTAATACTAGTTTTCTCAAACAGGTTGAAAAGCGAGCACTAGAAATTTGGGGATCAGAAGAGAAACTGGAAGAAGAGAGGGAAAAACGAGATGAAAAGAGAGTTATTGCAAAAACGAAAAAGTATAACAAAAATATGAAAGGTTTGTAATAAAATCGATATTTTTACACGTTTATTATTTTTTACTCATAGGCTGCAATTCTTTTTACATTTTATTTAATAATATTTATTTTATTTTGTAAATATTTATTGATGATTGAAAACAACAACTATGTTTATTTATAGAGTTGGTATACAGTAGATAAGAGAAAAAATTACTCACTTTAATCAGTATACGATTCTATGCATTTTCATTTTATTTTTCCTTCATCAAAATATTTAATCTTTTATCAGAAATTTTTTGCGTATTGGATTGCAGAATTGCTTATAGAAAAAATTTTAACTAAATGAAACAATATTATATAATTGCAGTTTTTTTTACTAATTTCAGAAAATAAGAAACAATGTCCATTAAAGCATTTGTTTGCTTTGGTTAAAAAATAGAAAATATATTTTGTTGTTTCATCAAATCTCTTCTATGAATTAAAAATATTTCAAAAATTTTAATCTCCAATCCTGAATAAGGAACATGAAATGCTTCTGCCTTGTATTGATGTTTCACAACCACTTTTCCATTTGTTGAAGTTATTTATCTATTTACTCTTCGTTGTAATAGTCATCTCAACAATGAAGAAGGGTTTAAAAAATTAATATAAAATTTAGACTTACAGAGACCATAGGTCTATGAATAGGCTGGGACAGCCTAGTGAGTACATCCCGAGTGATGCATTGTCAATTCATTTACTTAAAAACGTTAATCTAATACGCATTTTTGAGGAAAACATTGATACGGTTTTCTTAATTGTTATTAAAAAAGCAATTGCATGTTTGTCTCATGTTAATCGTCCAACTGAAAGTGTGATTACCGGCTGCACTTCGGCAATAAAAATTTATAGTCACCTTCAGTTTTAACACTTGAAGCTGACCGATTAACATGAGAGAAACATGCAATTGTTTGTTTAATAATAATTAAGAATGTTTTTCCCTAGAAATGGAAATTACAGTTACGATATCGTATTAGATTCTAATAACCTATTATTTATGGAACGCAGTTACAGCCAGAGGGTGTTAGAGGTTAAAGAATCAGAATGGCCATTTAATATGGTACCAGGAACGCTATTAATGCCGTTACGGAACATTCAGCAGAGTAAATGCGTTACTGTCACTCTTTCCTTTTACTAGTTGCACAATACACACTTTATAACAGTTCGAGACCAAGAAATTAAGTTATTACGCTATATTTATAAAATGGATTACATAAAGCACAATGTAAATGACAGATTATTCTACAAAAACATATAATAACAGTCCCTTCCTGTATAACATTTGAAAATTGTCTTTTGTACGTGTTACATCAAGTATGAGTTAGAATTTAAAAATATTATTATCATCAGACAAACGCTGTTAACTGATATCATCTCCTGCCGAACAACATTTAAGGATTTTTCATATTGTGCTGGCATAATAGAATTTCATAAACTCTTTCTGTTTGGCAAAATATATGCAGGGTTTAAAGCATTGACAGATTTTTTAAAACCTTTGTCTTCCATCACAGAGAAAGGTTGTAAATCTTTAGTAAACAAATCAGCAAGTAACTTGTCAATTTTATTTCTTTGAGAATACATAAGTTACACAGTGGTATTAATTTTACTTATCCTAATACTTTATATAACGCCCACCTCTAATGAAAAGTGGGAACTACATTCTAAAAGCATGTAACACATTTTAGATGGTGTTACATATTAAAAAAAAAGGAAATTTCAGAAAACGAACGAGAATGTATTCGAAATTGTAACAATATAAAACTAGATTCAAAAAATTGTGATTTGTTAGAAATATTTTAAATGAAATCTCTGGTTGGTAGTGGCATCTGTAAGAAGAGTTGAAAAACAAATTAATATTAAAGTAATATGCGCACATCGATGCGCGATAGCAAGGACGCTTGCTAATGTAGAAGGCAACGGACGTCTCCAAGAGCAAGGAAATGTTTCGTTTTCAATTTTTAATGTAACAGTTATTTTTTTAATTTGTTATAATCATAATGTAGAAGACAGCGCACGTCGCCAAGTACAAAGATGGAACGCTGAGTTACTGAAGCCTTTTTCAAAATCATGACCGAGGGAATCTTGTTAGGTTTTTTCCAAATAGAAGGATGCGAGGCTACACCTTGTTAAAACAGCTAAGTGAACAAATTCAAACTTTAGTGAACTATTACAAAATTTAAATGCTTAAACACTTTAATACAAAATTAATAAACTTTAAATTTTTCAATATGTACATAAATGTAATTTATGCATTATTTGGTGCATTTGTTTTCAGTTTAAATTGTAAGAATTAATTATGAAAAAAAGCAAGCAAGCAAACTCGAATACAGGGCCATTTCAGCCATTGATTGTTAATACGTAAAATTTCCTCATAAGTCAAATATTAAATGTTCACTAATGCAGTAACTAAAGCAATGTCTAAGAAATATGTATTTTGATTGTAATTTTATAATTTTTTGGCTAAATAAAAATTGTTTGATTGTTTTAATTGAAGTTTAAATGAGCATTTATTTAACGAGCAAAATCCCATACATCTTAATTTAATAAGCCTTTAAATAAGAATTTAATGAGACTCTGCTAGTTTAAATGGTTTAACTTTGTATTTTAAAATATTTAATACTTATTTCACTTAAGTAACCTAGTTCTATCTTCAAGATATGAAGAGCGTTACAGACAGACAGAAATTATTATTATGCCTGACCTGTGACGTAGAGCTAAGCACGTTACAAGCATTCTGGTTGCGGTCCACCCCAACCAGTTCTGACAGGGTGGGCAGTGTATTATGGTAACGCTTCAGAGGAATATGGTTCCAAAAATAACAGGATATTGGTGATAACTAGATAACGTGTAACAAAGTTACATGGTGGTATTAGTGTTAATTTTCCTAATATGTTAAATAACCCCCACTTCTAGCGTCCTCGCCTTTATATCCGCCGAACAGTTCCTAATCTTCCAGCTACCTGGCTTGCCTCAACTTACCCTGAGACGGGGTAAAGAAACTTCGTATACTATATACACCTCACCATCTTAATTACTATCATTCTATCCAAATACCAATGAGTATTCAAATAGGTGACCGTGTCATTCCACACCTGATCCTCTGTTCCAGGCAAGTATGAACTGTCGATGTAAATATGGAGCCATTCATTTGTCAGATATCTGAGATTAATGGTTTTCAAAACATACTCTTTGAGCTTAATGTGGCGGGCTCCTGTTTTGTTTGATATAAGACTGATTAGGTTAAGATGTTTTATAGGAAAAGCTGATGCAATTATAGCATTGTATAGGGACCAAGCAACCTATCGATAGCTGGCACTTCCTAATGAAGAATTCAGCTTGAGTTTATGGTGATGATTGAGTTTTAAACCAATGGGGTGCATTCTTATATCTGTTCAGTAGTCTCCATTGGCTCTTTTAGCCCTTTCCTAGAACTTGAGTATGCACTTCCTGTAATCAGTCTGAGAGCATTGTTTTGGACAACATTGTATCTAGAAAGATTGGTCTTGTTTGCTAATAAAATTACTAGCAAACACAACTGATTAAGTTGAGTAATACACCAATCTGTAAAGCATTAGTAAAATTAACGATGCATATACTCAAACGCAACTCATTAAGTTGGGTAATACACCAATCTTTAGGGCACTAGTGAAGTAAACATTGCGGATACTCAAACACAACCGATTAAGTTGAGTAATACACTAACCTATAGGGTACTAGTGAACTAAACGATGCGGATACTCAAACGTAACTGATTAAGTTGGGTAATACACCAATCTGTAGGGCACTAGTGAAGTAAACATTGCGGATACTCAAACACAACTGATTAAGTTGAGTAATACACCAATCTGTAGGGCACTAGTGAACTAAACGATGCAGATACTCAGACACAACTGATTAAGTTGGGTAATACACCAATCTTTAGGGCACTGGGGAACTAAACTATGCGGGTACTCAAACACAACTGATTAAGTTGGGTAATATATCAATATGTAGGTAAACGATGCGGATACTCAAACACAACTGATTAAGTTGGGTAATACACCAATCTGTAGGCCACTAGTGAAGTAAACATTGCCGATACTCAAACACAACTGATTAAGTTGGGTAATATACCAATCTGTAGGTTACTAGTGAACTAAACGATGCGAATACTCAAAAACAACTGATTAAGTTGGGTAATACACCAATCTGTAGGCCATTAGTGAACTAAACAATGCGGATAATCAAACACAACTGATTAAGTAGGGCAATACACCAATCTGTAGGCCATTAGTGAACTAAACAATGCGGATAATCAAACACAACTGATTAAGTTGGGTAATATACCAATCTGTAGGTTACTAGTGAACTAAACGATGCGAATACTCAAAAACAACTGATTAAGTTGGGTAATACACCAATCTGTAGGCCATTAGTGAACTAAACAATGCGGATAATCAAACACAACTGATTAAGTTGGGTAATATACCAATCTGTAGGTTACTAGTGAACTAAACGATGCGAATACTCAAAAACAACTGATTAAGTTGGGTAATACACCAATCTGTAGGCCATTAGTGAACTAAACAATGCGGATAATCAAACACAACTGATTAAGTAGGGCAATACACCAATGTGTAAGTCACTAGTGAACTAAATGATATGAAGACTCAAACAAAACTGATTAAGTTGGGTAATACACCTTATCTGTAGGAAACTAGTGAACTGAACGGTATGAAGACTCAAACACAAATAACTGAGGCAGGACAAAGATAAGACTGCTGGCGCCAGAGAACTGGCCCGACAACAAGGAGCCTTGCAGAATAAAGACACATCTCATTTTAATATTTCACCCGAATGTACTATACTTAGATTCTTCATAACACAATTCTCTTCTTCCGTATAACAATTGTTTTAAAAACTAATTAGCTATATTTTTATATATATGTTTTAGCATTACGGATGACTGTCAGGAGCTCACTATACAACCGTACGACCGCAGCTTCACATGAACACGAATTTGGTCCTGAAACCTACAATGAAGAAGAAGATAATTATAACAGAACCTGTATTACCTGCAATTACAACGAAACGTTTGAAAAAATGTAATTTGAGCAACAAAACAATATTTTTAGGGCTGAAATCTAAATTCATACAAATATTTTTTCATAACTAACCACATTGGTTTTTGTTAAAATGTCTTTTACCAGAAATCATAATTAAGTAGTTCAATGTTGGACCAACTTAAAACTTTAAAACTTTCAAGAAAGTCTATTTAGTTTTAAGGCCTCCCTTCAGCATGTTCTTGGGGTGATCTTGCTTGGGCCGATGAATGCTTATAAGACCTTATTCTGAAATTAATTTAGTTAAATATAATGTTTTGCAAAAGTGCCATTGAATCCCTGCTGGCCTGTGTACAAAAAGCATGTTAAAACCTGCATCTTGATCAAACTGCCATATCAACACAGCACATATTCTTCATTCTGAACAATTCCACCCTTTATATAGGTTGATGAATGTGATTATAGTAGAAGTATTGTAAAATGTGGATGTAGATAAAATAATAATGAAGTGGCGGACACCAAACATATAAATATAATAAAAACCTTGTGTTTCAAAATAATATTACAAACTCATTTAATCGGACTTGACATTAATCATCGCTTTGTATAAAACATTCAAAATGCAATAGAAAGCTCCATATTTCTTAAGAAGAAAACTTATTAAGAAGATACACGTATTTGATATTCATAAGATTTTTAACAAGAAAATTTTTTCATTGTAAAATCTAATGCAAAAGGTTGCTATAAATGTCGCAAAAACTGTTTCATCCAGAAATAGTAGTTGAAATATAACCTAACCTAATGCAGTATAAAATTATTTTTTTTAAATATCTTAAAGTTTAACATGTTTATATGATACTGTAAATATTTTAACCAGAAATAGTAGATAAAATTTGAAATACAGTACGATCTCGCTAATCCAGCACTATATCGGGAAAGGTAGAGTCGTATTATAGAAATTGCTGGATTATTGGATGTAAGGGATGTACGAAACATACAAGATGTGCATTGAAATTTAATAAAAACTTGTTAAAGTATAGTATAACATTGATTAGTACTACAATACAATTTAAAATTATGAAACTGACAATAAAGTATAGACAGTGTGCTTACTGTTGTATAAACATTCTCAGGTACAGTAAAATAATCAGTAGGAAAATACAATAACATACAGTATATAATTTTTTAAAAAATTTCACAATGGTTTTATTCATCGTGGGCAGAAAAATATTGTGTAATGGCATTGTACACTATAAACTGTCAATATACACGAGGTAATAGTGTGCTCACATGATTCAACCGCATACACTAGCCCAAGTGCAAGACAACGAGCCACTGATTACAACTCATGCAGTGACTGACCCACTGTCGTCCATGCTATGGCGGATTACTGTACATGCTGTATTTGAGCACGACCGGATTATAGAGAGCACTGTATAACCAAATATCAAGCCAAATTAAAGAATTAAATCTCGATGTTTATTATTCTTTGTATGAAATACTCAATATAAAATGCAAATACGTCTAACAAGAGGTATTTGATCTATTTCCTATATTCTTGACACCTCAGTTTGATTATTTTATTCAAAAAAAATGAATTTACTGTTGACAAAAGTAATGTAGGATCATTAATTACACAATATCAAGAGCACAGTGGTACAATATATTACAATAAAAATATTGAAAAGAACCCCAATACCACAAAAATAATCAAAAATAACAAATAAAACAAGTTACTTAAGATTAAACCCTTATGTACATTTCGATGACCATGTCATCATCATCAGAGGGTCTTGTTACAAAACACAATCTAACACACAAGAAGTTACAAACTAGAATAATGGTTCATCATTCTAGTTTGTAACTTCTTGTGTGCTAGATTGTGTTTTGTAACAAGACCCTCTGATGATGATGACATGGTCATCGAAATGTACATATGGGTTTAATCTTAAGTAACTTGTTTTATTTGTTATTTTTGATTATTTTTGTGGTATTGGGGTTCTTTTCAATATTTTTATTGTGATCACTAATTACTTTAAGTAAATAACTTAATGCAGTGTATGTTTTTCAGGGACTCCCATTTGTATTTACATTACATTTTATTAATGTTTTAGATACATCCAGGCTTTTTATTCTGTTAGCTTAATAAAATTACCTTTATTATAGAAATTATTTGATTTGTAATGCAACGTTTGTAATAAAACTGTATTTCTAGTAACATATTTTTGTATTGTTTTATTATTAATTTATTTATAAGTTAAATAGTATAACTGTCTGATTTTAACTCGTTGCCCGTAGTAAGTTACCTCTTCATCAAAATTTTAATGTATTTTATAACTATGGTTGTGCAATTGAATTAACATTTTATGTGGAAAATAAGGATTGTTGTGGTTATTCACGTATTCAGTATATGGCACTTTTTCTTATCTTTCAAACTCTTGAATTTTGTAGTCAATTACGTTCGGTGAATCTTATTAATCACTTAAACAATAGTTTGACTATCCAAACTTTCGATAGTCATAAACTATTGTTTAAGTACAATCTCATTTATTATCTTTTTCAACCAGCTAGTATTTCTTATCTTTTCCAAAAAATAAACATTTCCAATAAGAAGCAGCTTCTAACTATGTGTTTCCCATAATAGCCATCACATTTTTTTATACGAACTAGATTAAAAATGCTAAGAAAACTTTATATCTTCTAGTTTTTGTATTGTACATGTTGAGGTTTTTTTTATAATTCACTTTTGGTATTAAGGCAAAAAAACCAGTACTTACTGATATTTTTCAACAGTCTCGTTTTGCACTACGTCAGCACGTTATTCAATGCTGTCATTGAACAAAACTGCGGTCAGTCACGGACAGAACTGTTGCTCAGGTGTGTTGTGTTGGTGTGAGTCTGTAGTGTGTTATTGTTCATAGAGTAGTTGTTAATTATGTGTTCAAATATAGTATTTGATTGTACTAAATCTAAAAATTCTACACTACATCAATAAAAGGAACAAACTTAACAAAACAAAAAACTACGAGATATACAAACACCATATACAAACTATCCACAACATTCTAAACGACAATATACACTCAGAATCAGTAATAGATAATAGAAATAAACTCAATAACCCAACTCCATATATACATCACGACAAACCAATTAAACACTTGACAATAATATACATACTCCACACACAACACACTCAACAATTTAAAGTAACAACATAAACAAAGATATATACAACTTAGCTGGTGTGTACAAACCAACAGTAGTTTGTGCTCCAGTTTCTACATAGGCCAAACAGGAAGGTCATTTTACACATGCTACCAAGAACACATAAAAGTACTACAAAACATTCAATCAATCTTTGCCTACCACAAACCATAACTACACAAACATAACACCTAACCTACAAATTCTTCAAAATGATACACAACTGAAAAATAAGAGATAGAAACATTTCATACTACACCCTACACACATACAACACCCAATTACATTATAGCTCACATAACAATAGACCCAATATAACTTTCCTTGCAGTTTGTTGAGGTTTTTTAATATTAATTACTGCTTTTGGTATCATTTTGGAAAAAACCGCTATTTACTGACATTTTTAGCAGACACTTTTTGCACTAGGTCACTGCATTGTTCAATGCTGTGAGTCACGGACAAGACTGTTGTTCAGGTGTGTTGAGTTGGTGTGAGTTTGTGGTGTTATTGTTCATAGAGTAGTTGTTAATAATGTGTTCAAATATAGTATTTGATTGTACTAAATCTAAATATCCAATTTATTAGGAATATACTGTGGTTGAATTTAATAGTAAATCTACAAAAACCCCTTAATCACAAACTTTCTTTATTTTACCCTTATGTACATTTCAGTTACCAAGTAACCATCCTCAGAGGGATAACATGCAAAGACTGTTGAGTCTGTGTATGTTAGCCCTCTGAGGATGGTAACTTGGTAACTGAAATGTACATAAGGGTAAAATAAAGAAAGTTTGTGGATAAGAGGTTTTTGTGTATTTATTTCTAAAAATTGTATACTACATCAATAAAAGGAACCAACTTAACACAACAAAAAACTACGAGATATACAAACACCATAAATACTATCCACAACATTCCAAACGACAAAACACACTACAATCAAATACTATATTTGAACACATAATTAACAACTACTCTATGAATAATAACACACCACATACTCACACCTGAGCAAGTCTTGTCCATGACTTACAGCATTGAATAATCCGCTGACCTGGTGTGAAATGCATCTGCTGAGAAACATCAGTAAGTAGTGGTTTTTTTTGCCAAGTTAATACCAATAGTGAATTATATCTCAGCACTTAGTTTGGGAAGTCTGGAGTTGCTTTAGAAGTTTTAATATTTCGTTTTTATCTTCAAGAGATTGGGAAGGATGGAATGGCAACACAAGACTTTTAATAATGTACTACTCTATTGCCAAACTAATTCACACTAGAGTATTATTTTATACCTGCACTAATGTATTGATTAAAATCTGTAGATATAATAATGTTTTGATTGTAATGCTACACACACACTGTTGTAACATGACTATATGACGACACGACATTTCTTTTCTTCCATTTTGCGTTATGCAGTCAATGGGTTCACTCGAATGTCGCTAACAGAAGATTGCTTCATCGTCCATTCGGGTATTCAGAATCCCCTCCCGATCCAAATTTAGTCAAGTAATTGCTTTAGATACGGAGGTGGGATCATGTCTTTCAATAGCTGTATACATGGTATTTTCAGTGTCAGACACCATCCTGCTTTTATTGTTGAGAAATTTATATAAAATGATTGGTTGTTGATAGATAGCAATGCAACTTCTGTTCCCATTCCAGCTTGGTTAAAATGATCCCTTTGCCGTTGAAAAAGCTTATATTTCAATCTTTAGACGAACAAGTTGTGCATTGAACCTCACAATGGCAGAATTTCAAAAAATGTTACTGCCATGGTGCTTCAGTTAACAGTCCCCTTGGCAATCTGGAATAACAGATATCTCTGACCAAAATGTTTGTTGATTTCTTCACAAAGGTCTTAATATGCAACCCTATAAATTAATGACAGAGATTTTGAATCCCAGACAATGTTATGTCAAGACCTTTCTCCCGTGTTCAACACAAATTATTTTTCAGGTGATACATTTCCATTTTTCAGGCAAAACAAAATTTCAGATACTGGACTACAAACGATCCTAAGGAACTACATCGACAGTTACTTCGAAGTCCAAAAGTTACAGTGTGGTATGCCATTTTCAACTGTGGTATTCTAAGAAGTTTTTTGAAGAGGTTGGTGTCACAACGTTAAACAGTTATCTGTATTGTGCAATGCTACAGAACTTTATCTCACCTAAATAGGGCAAAATTTTAAATGAACATGATGCAGACAATGTGTAGTTTTAACAGAATGGTATCACAGCCCAAAGAAATGTCATTCAATTACACTTTTAAGAAATGTTTTCAGAATACGTTATCTCTTTGCATGATGTTTGGTGGCCGCATGATCACCACATTTGACAGCATGGGATTTTGTTCTCTGGGGGGGGGGGTACCTTGAAAGTAAGGCAACCAAAGTTTGGAAACCCTTAAGGAGGTAATAACACGAAGTTGCATCCATTCTACTCAAAAAGAGTGATGAAATACTATCAAGAGAGACTTCAAGAATGTGTAAACAATGGTGGTGGTCATTTGAAAAATATAACGTTCAAAACATATTGATTTAAAGCTGCATTTTATATGCTTTCTTAGAATAAAGAAATATTTTTTTAAATAATTGGTTTTTATTTGATTGCGTCCAAAATCAGGAAGTTCATTATGCCATACCCTGTAGGATTATTGATAAAATTTGGTTAATAAGAAATACATACTGGTATATACTTTTCTCACAACACATGAACTAATTAAAAAATTTGTTAAGAAAAATATATACCCCAGCGTTTAATCTCTAAAGCTATGTTCTAACTCATAAAATTTGTCTTGTTTTTTAAACTTTTTTATTTCTTGCAAGCCTCTAACATGATTCCCTAAATGTCATATTCTACATATACTAAACCTAATATTCATTAGGTACTCTAAATGTTTGTAATATCTACTACTAATGCTATCACTTTGCAAAAATCCACTACTTATTGATATTTTTCAGCAGACGCGTTTTGCACTAAATCAGTGGATCATTCAATACTGTGAATCACGAACAAGACAGACAGCATTGAAGAATGCACTGATCTAGTGTGAAATGGGTCTGCTGAAAAACATCAGTAAGTAGTGATTTTTGGCCAAGTGATGCCAATAGTAGTAAATTAAAGAAAAAAACAAGATGTACAGCACAAAAACTTCAAGTTTATAATATATTTAAATGAGAACAATTTTAATTCATTACTTTAAGAGTTTAGAATGGCATAAAATATTTAACTTTTAAATTTTTGCCCTAATATATCCTTTAGTTAACAAAAAGTCTGGTCGCAAGTAATAGCAAAAGTGTGTGTGTATATATATATATATATATATATATATAGATTTTTTGGACTAGGAGACTGACAGACTTACCTTGGTAAGAGTCCACACTGTAGTCTTGAAATAGAAACACATAAAAGCACTTAAACAATGATATATTTCAACCACACAGTGGTCTTTATCAATCGAAGAGAAAACACAAAAAGAAATATGAGAGAATGAAATAAAATAAATATATATATATATATATATCACTTTCACTTATGTACTTAAACAAGAATCTTACTTGGTATTTATGCGAGTACTTTCAGAGACTGGTTATTGTCTCCATCTTCGGGCATACTGTATGCCCGAAGATGGAGACAATAACCAGTCTCTGAAAGTACTCGCATAAATACCAAGTAAGATTCTTGTTTAAGTACATAAGTGAAAGTGATTAGTGTATACAAGAAAACAGTGTTGCATAATCTACAAATATATATATATATATATATATATATATATATATATATATATATGAAGTTGATAAATTACTATTGTAAATACTTTTATCCACCACTAAGTGCAATAATTTTACCTTGCATTTAGTGGTGGATAAAAGTATTTACAATAGTAATTTATCAACTTCATAAAGTCAGTGCAACGGAAAAATAATGGACAACGTAAAATATCAAGATATATATATATATATATATATATAAGAATAGTCCTGAGTAACTGACTGAGAATCATGTAGAGTCAAAACTATAAAAGGTAGAGACTTGAAATTTTCAGGGTACATTTCTTTCATAGCATAGACACACTAAGAAAGGATTTGCAAAATGTTGATTTTAAAGGCTAAAAATTTCAATATTATACATGGTTGCTTCAATCATCTTTATATAATTGTTACAATTTTCAGTTAAATAATAACATATTTGTTGATTCCATCTTCACGTGAGCTACTAGTTTTCACTAAACTGTTTAGTAAATAATAACTTCGTATTCCCATTCCGTAATCATTATCAATTATTATAGTAACAGTAAAATGTGAGCTCCCCTGAACGCCAGGTAGTCTCACTCACACAAAGGCAGAGGATTAGGATGGGCTGTATTCCTTCTGGCGCTCTGTTTATTAGTCACCTAGTGGTGCTTCCTTGATCAAACTTTAATTTTTTAAATTTGATATCACACTAAAAAGTTTAGCATAAAATAATTCTGCTCATCATTACAAGAAAATTGATACCAAACAATGTACAATTTATTGTTACTGTTCATGACAGGATAACATGAAATAAAAACGCTAAAGGAAAACTCTACTTAACAAGTTAAAGTGACTAATAACTACAAAAGTAAATCATGGACTGTATAGAATCATTTTTCTTGTAATTTTGAGTAAAACCAGTATTTTTTAAACTATTTGTTTGTACTATTTTAACTTGTTAGTTAATATTTGAACTTAAAAAGTTAATTTTATTAGAAGATACCACTAAATGGCCAATGGAGTGGAAATAAGCCCTGTCTCGGGTCTGTCCTAATCCTCTGCGCTTGTAAGGGTGGTGTGCGAGAGAAGCTGACCTGGCGTCCAGGGGCGTTCACATTTTGCTATTCCTATAGTTTTTATTAAATTGTAAAGTAACAATTTTAAACGAGGCCGGGTGAAGCCGCCGTGGCGCACTAGTGTTGTTATGAAAATTGACTTGATAGTGATTAACTTGTGGATTTTATTAATGACTTAAACAATAGTTTATGACTATCCGAACGTAAATTTGTTAAAACTTACTGACACAGAACGTTTTCAATTGCTATGTGCCGATCTTCATCAGTGTCTTCTGTTTGAAGATGTTGGGTCAAGCGGTGACGGTTTTAAAGATAGGTTTTCGATAGTATCAAAGAGTATGTGTGATTTGTATTGTGTTTGTTTAATATGTTTGTACTTTGTGTTTTTGTGAGTCTGTAAATTTCATATTGTTCTAGTGTGTTGAGATGTGGTCATTTTTTGTTGATGTGTAGGATTTCTAGGTTATGGTAAATGTCTGTGTATTTGTGTCCTGTTTCTTTTATGTGATTGTAATATGTTGAGTTGGTGTTCTGTTTGTGTTCCTCGACTCTTTGTTTAAATCTGCGATTTGTTTGTCCAATGTAGAATTTGTTACATTCGTCACAGTTCAGTTTGTATATGCCTGGTGCTTGTAGTTTAACTTTGTTGTTGGTATTGTGTTGTATTTTGTATTGTAACTTGTTATTAGTTTTGTATGCTATTTTGTATCCTATTTTTTGAAATTTTTTGAAAAAAAAACAAACCTCATAAATAAAATAAAAGACATAAACATACCACACAATTCAACACTACTATCACTCGACATAACAAATATGTACACCAACATACCCATACCCGAAACACTCAACATCCTAGAAACCCAATTAATACAGAACAACATTCCTAAAACCCATGCTACTGAAATCGTAAACATCCTCCAAATCATCACCAAACAAAGCTATTTCACCCACAACTCAAACTTCTATTCACAACCAGATGGCCTACCCATAAGAAGTCCTATCAGTAGTGTCCTAAGTGAAATTTTTCTACAACACATAGAAAACACCAAGATACTCACAAACAATACACACGTACACAAAATTATTTACTGGCACAGATATAACACTATACAGAGGCAACTCCCGTCAATGTAAAAAACTCCTGACCTACACTAATAAAATACACCCAAAACTCCACTTCACTTCAGAAATTGAAACCAACCGATCCCTAAACTTCCTCGACCTAACCATAACAAAAAGCCACACACAAAAACACAGCTTCAACATTTACAGGAAACCCATAACAACAGACACACTTATCCACAATACCTCAAACCACCCTATCCAACACAAACACGCTGCCTTCAGGTCCATGCTCCATAGACTTAAAGAAGTCCCAATAACCACAGAAAACATAAACTAAGAACTAGACACAATTAAATATCTAGCATACACAAATGGATACAACACCACAATAATAGACAAACTATGGTACAAAATACAAAAAAAGACTAAAATTAACACTACAGACAAGGAAAACATATACATCACATTACCATTCATAAACAAAACAACAAACAAAATAGCCCGCAAATTGCAAAAAATATGTTACAAAATAGCATACAAAACCAGTAACAAATTACAATACAAAATACAACACAACACCAACAATAAAGATAAACTACAAGCACCAGGCGTATACAAATTAAACTGCGATGAATGTAACAAATTCTACATTGGACAAACAGGTCGTAGCTTTAAACAAAGAGTCGAAGAACACAAACGTAACACCAACTCAACATTTTACAATCACTTAAAAGAAACAGGACACAAATACACAGACATTTATCATAATTTAGAAATCCTACACATCAACGACCACATCTCAACACACTAGAACAATATGAAATTTACAGACACACAAAATACAAACATATTAAACGAACAAACACAATACAAACTGTCACCGCTTGACCCAACATCTCCAATCAGAAGACACTGATGAAGATCGGCACATAGCGATCGTAAAACGTTCTGTCTCAGTAAGTTTTAACAAATTTACTAAATATAAAGTTCGGATAGTCATAAACTATTGTTTATGTTATTATTAAGATTCACCGAACATAATAGACTACAAAATTCAAGAACTATATCAAAGTTATAACTCGATAGAGGTATTTTTATTGACATAATTTTGATAATTTTTTACAATTTCTTCTCAGAATAAGGTTATCGAAATATCAAGTTATTTGAAAAGAAATCCTTAGTGCTTTTACTTTAACTACTGTATTTTTTTTACTGTTGTGCCTTTAAAGAAAATTAAACACAAAGTGAATTTGTTTCAATTTATCTGACCATGATGTTCTGCTAATCTTTTAAAATTGAAATTACCTAATGTAATTAGTTATACAAAAATTATTTTATTTTATGTAGAGGGTTAGCTTGGTAAAAGGAAGGAATGTTTTGAAATGCATCAGCAAGTAATCAATTAAGTATTCACTTAGTTAAGTATTTTTAAAATTAGTATTTTATAATGATATTAGAAAACAAGATATAACCATACTTAACAGGCTTGTTACAAAATGCATACATTGTTTAAATCTTGTGGTAACCTGTCACCTGATATGCTTCAGAGTAGTCAACCCAAACACCAAACACTGATGCCTAGAAGAATTAAAAATGTCTAGATATTTAAAAAAAAATATTTCAGTTTATTTTTATCCAGGTTGATTACCATTTTACATTGAAGATTTGGCAAAAGTAATGATAGGTATAATTAATAAATATAAAATAAATTTCGTAATTTTTCAAAGTATGGAAAGAGTATTTTTGCGTTCGTCTTATCAACAAATTCAACACTACGCCACTTGCTAATTAATTTAGATACAGCCTATTTTTATATTAGCCCAATATTTTATGTTATCTAACAGCAGTAATTATTTTGTTATAGTTTTAACGATTTCAAAATATACTAAAAACTATACTATATTGTTATTGTTACATATTATATAAATGTAGCTATGCATTTTCAAGAATAAACATATATACTACACCCAAAATAGTAAAATTTTAAACGTAATAGTAGTATTTTTATATTAAATTTAGTTTAAAATTAATAGTACACAGAAAAACTTTCCATGTACTTAATATATAAAAACTCGATTGTGCCTTTGTTTAAACAAGTAATATACATATTTATTTCATATAATGAATATATATATATATATATATATATATATATATATATATATATACATATATTTTATATGTATACTAAATAAATATATATGTGAAAGTTCAAAATAGGTTTACTATTGTGTGTTTCAGATGTTGGTAGACTGTGAAAGATGGGCGGGGGATTTATTAAATGACGTCATCTAACGCTTTAGGTTTAGGTCATTTCTTTGCCTTGGCACAAACTTGCTCTTGTATGTGTAAAGTGTTGTTGTGTTTCGTGGATTGAATTGTGAAAAGCAATAACAGGAGGCCTTATAACTTTATTTTTAATTTCCTGTTCTTTTTTCTGTGAAATATTTTGTGAAAATGTCGACGAAAACAACTAAGAAAACGACAATTTCAACATCGTCAGTCAGTAGCTCAGTTCAAACACCGCAAGCCGGTTCTTCTTCTCAAAGTACTCATTCTCATTCTCGTTCTCGTTCTCCAGGGAGATCAGGCAGTCCATTGAGTCCTACTCGATATTCTCGTCTTCAGGAAAAGGCAGATTTGCAAAATTTGAATGACCGACTCGCTAATTATATTGACAAAGTCAGATTTTTAGAGGCTGAGAACAGCCGGTTAACTAGGGAAGTACGTACGTCAAATGAGACCACAACACGTGAAGTTACAAGCGTACGTTCTTTGTATGAATCTGAATTGGCAGATGCTAGAAAATTGTTGGATGAAGTATCTCGAGAAAAGGCACGCCTGGAATTGGATAGTAGACGGCTTTTTAATGAAAACCACGATCTTAATGAAAAGTAAGTAATCTATTTTACATTCTAATTCTTGCCTGCCTCTACTTTGGTAGTTTTGTGAGAATTGTTTCATATTGTTCTTTCCCAATTTATATGTATGCAAATTAAGCTTTATTTGAAAAAATACATTATTAGGGTCTTTGGTAACAGTCAAGAATATTTGGAAGTTACAAACTAAATTATTACAACTCTCTCTCAAGTCCCAAAAAGTATCAATTTTAGAAAATTGTAATTCCCCACAAACGTGGTGCTAATAGTACTGGTAAAAATTCACATTGCCCACCCCTTATACAATGCCTATAAAACAAATCAAAAACATGTCCTGGAGCTATGTTGATGATCATTGTTTGTTATTGCCACAGAAGGTTAATTTTATATACCTACCTATGAAGTATCCAGTCAGGATAGATTTGGATGTAATTTTATACGTTTAACCAAATGGACACATTTAAGGCCAGAATAGAGATCACGTGACGCCATCTGGCAAAAAGTATTACTTCAGGAAAGTAGACGTCTAATTACGTATTGTAAAAAATTACAACCAGATCTATCATGTCTAATCATTATTTTTCTCAATTTAAAGTTGGGTAAAAAATTCAGTGCGGAAGTAGCAGTTGTGAATAGGCTACTTCAATAAAAAAAAATTCTTTTGGTTATCATCCTATTTGATGGTTTCTAACAATTTCCCAAAATATCGTATGGTGCCGAGCTTATGCACAATAACCAAACGTTTTTCTGTGGAAAATACAAAAAGATAATTTTTCTGCACATTTTTAATGTTAGTTTGTAATAGCATGTATAGCGTGACCCTAACACGCAGTAGCTACAGCGCACTGCACTACGTCAAAGTTGGTTTATTTTAATACTAATACTAAATCTAAAAATTTAACTTTTGGTTATAGTTTTATACAACATTACCATATACCTACATTAAAATATACCTATGGAGTGTCAAGTCAGGATAGATTTGGTTTTAATTTTATGCAACATTACTATCTACCTATATTAAAATATACCTATGAAGTATCCAGTTAAGATAGATCTTGTAATTTTCTGCATCGGCAATAGTCTGAATATTTACCAAAATTACAACCAAATCTATCCTGACTGAATACTTCGTAGGTATACTTTTATTTACAGGTAACATTATTATGTTAAATAAAATTATTACCAAATCTATCCAGACTGAATACTTTGAAGGGATATTTTAATAAAGGTAGATAGCAATATTGAATAAAATTATAACCAAATATATCCTGACTTGATACTTCGTAGGTATATTGTAATATAGGTATATAGTGATGTTGTATAAAATTACAAATCTAGACGTAGTGCAGTGGTAGCTACTGCGCACCCGGTTCACGCTATAGGCCTACATGCCTTTACAACTTGGCATTTAAAATGAGGGAAAAGTAACTTTCCGTACTTTCCCCATGAAAAAAAGTTCATATTCGTTTTCTTCACATTTAAATGAGTAATATAATAACAAACAAAATTTTTAACACCAACGTCATTAAGACTATATTTTTACCGTGATAGTAAGTCGCAAAATTACTCACAATAACGAAACAAACACTTACAAACACTATTCTTCGCACAAAACAGAAAATATTATATCGCACAGTACACACAAATAATTCCTTACACTCCCTCCAAATAAATGAGACTTACCGCATTTTTAGCTAGTTTAGCTAACCTTTCAAACAGTAAAATATTACCATTTATACTTTATTCCAGTTGACAAGTTGCCAGTAAATTATTTAGTCAAAAATATGTTAATTTATTAAATACACAATATAATTAATGAACAATAGCAAATTAATTTAAAACTTAGAAACTGAGTTTTATTTATAGTACGGTGGAACATTGTTACCTATAAGCACAGAACAAAACTTAATGATATATTTTAAAAAATAGTCAATTACTTCATACTGTTAAAATAAGTTAATATATTAAATGCACGAGAGCAGCTGGAAAGGAAACTAGACAAACTTTCATCTGTAATTCGTATTACACAACTGGCTTAAAAGTTTAAAACTTAAATATTGATTTTTTTTTTTATAATACAGTGAAACATTGTTACTTTGAAGCATGGAACAAAATTAAATGATTTATAAGAAAAAGGCAATTGCATTAATGTAATAATACTTGAATACTGTAAAGGTTACTAAACTGAACCAATTCTTGCGATATATCGAAAATGAATGTGAAAATCTCACGGAGTAACATCTAAAGCACCCGAGGCGGTAATTAATGTTTCTTAATGAATTAACCGTTCCTTTTCAAAACCAACTACTGAATCCGTTTCGTATTCAAGCGAACTATTTAATGTCTTGACCAATCAGAAAGAGCCATACAAAAAATTAACACATATTAATCTAAGAAAACCAGGTTAGGTTATTTTTTTTTTCAAAGTGCAGTAAAAAAAAACTTCAGATTCGTGTTCAGCAAGATCAAATTGATCAGGAAAAAAATTTTTGCCAATCGGGGAGCGGTAGTCGCTGATCTTAATATAATTACCGTATGTTTAAATATATGTGTACCTAGTACAACATGCCGTTGGTACGCGAATATAGAAGCTCTGACCACTACGCACTAAATTTTTTACACAACTTTAATTAATAAAACTGTATTTATTTCCCTAGCGAGAGTTTTCGTTATTTTTTTTTTGTACGCCTGATGACTTTCTGTGTCGGCCGGTATAATTTTATTTGTTAAAATTCTACATGTAGATATAGGAAATGAATACCAAAATTATAAAAATTCGCTCACGCCACACAAATAAAAAATGTTGGAAATAGCAATTCCTCCTCCCCTTCCATGGCACACCTTAAACGTTACAAATTCAAAGTTTTGGCTTTATTTTTTTAATGTAGATACTCGGAAAATGCCTCAAAATGTAATTAAACCCGCTGATGACTCCCACAAAATTACAAATGTGTTTATGACGATGTGTGTATGTGGAATAATGCATTTTTGGGAATTTTGTTTTGTAGAAAATATTGCAGTGAACATTTATGTATTTATTTCTATTGCCAAAAAACGATAGAGCGTAACACTGCACAAAGGGTGTTGAATTGATGTGTTAAAGTTGATTATTTTCATATTTGTAATTTTTTTGGAATCATCAGCAAGTTTAATTACATTTTGAGGCATTTTGCGAGTTACTACATCAAAAAAGTAAAGCCAAAACGTTAAATTTGTAACATTCTAGGTGTGCTGTGGAGAGGAAAAAGAATTGCTATTTTCCGCAAATTTTAAATTTTGGGGTGTGAGCGAAAGTTTGTACAAATTTCTAATGACGTTCTGCATTGCCCAGTATAAATTCTTTTAATAAAATTGAACATGAAGGAACAAGAAATAAATACCTTTCTATGGAACATTCCTAAAAATGTCCTAAGGCTATTTTCATTAATATTTTTTTTTATTTGTGTCGGAAAGTTATTTTTATCAAGTTTTAGTTGAGTTTAAAACTCACTACACAGTAGTAAGTTGTGCTACAGAAGCCTGCATCTGTGGAGTGTTACAATGGCATCATGTAATGATACGTATATTTAAATATACCTATAAACTCTCCAGTTAAGATAGATTTGGTTGTAGTTTTATACATTCCTACATGCCTATATTAAAAAATACCTATAAAGTATCCAGGATAGATTTGATTGTAATTTTATACAACATTCCCTAATTAGATGTCTGCTTCCGCAGAGCAGTACTTTTTGCCAGAATATGTCACGTGATCTCTATTCTTGCCTTATATGTGTACATTTGTTTGGTTAAATGTATAAAATTGGAACCAAATCTACCCTGACTGACTGGATACTCCATACATATATTACAATATAGGTATATAAAATGATTTTCCATGGCAATAACAAAAATAATAATTTTCAATATAGCTTCAGGACATTTTTTAAATTCATTTCATACACATTGCATTGGGGGATGGGGAATCTGCGTATTTACCCAACATACTACTGCGCACTGAGTTTTTTACTAAACTAAAAACTTGATGAAAAATAACTTTCCGGCATATAACAAAATAAAATAATAATGAAAATAGTCTTAGGTCTTGTTTAGAAATGTTTATACAAATATCAAAGTGTTTTAGGAATCTTAACAATTATCGAAATCTAAAACTTATTACACTTTTGCTATTACTTGGGACCAGACTTTTTGTTAACTAAAAGTTGCTAAATTGTCAACTTACACTTCGAGGAAACGTTTTCATCTTACGACTTCTTCAGCCTCCTTCGACCTCCTAGGAGGCTGAAGTAGTCTTAAGATAAAAATGTTTCCTCCAAGTGTAAGTTAACAATTTAACAACTTTTAGTTAATAAAAAGTCTGGTCGCAAATAATAGCAAAGGTGTAATAAGTAATTAACAACCAGCTCGTCATGAACAGCAACAAGATTTTGAAATCTAAAAGTTTAATGTAAAGGTTTAATTATGTATATTTTCATCCTTAATGTCCTACATTGCCTATAGTTGGTATAATACCGAAATTTCACCCTGCACACAAAATTTATAGAATTATGAAACTCCCAAAAACATTTATTATTTGTGATAGTAAGTCACAAAAGGATGTAAAAGATACATACATTTATTCCACCATTATATTTGTGTCTAACTTTGCCTAAAAACGATATCAGTTATTGCGCAATCCAGCATCGTGTTGACTGTGAAACGTGTTGTATGTAAATAAGCGTGATATTTTTTCAATAAATTTTTGTTGCGTTACAAGTAAGTTTAAATAATCTTCAAGAAATTTTGCTAGTTTCAAGGTAAACATTGATTTTTTAAGGCTTTAGATGATCGTGGAATGGGTGAGGCTGGAATAATTTTTTTCCAAAATTGTAATTATTTGGGACATAAATAATTTTAAACATATAAATGACATTATCGAAATATGTAATACAGTATATAAAAAACAAAATTAAGTCAAATCCTAATTGGGTCAACAAAGAATATTATTTATTTTATTTACTCTTTATTAATAAAGTCATTCTGAAGATGGTTACCATGTAATCAGAATATACATAAAGTAACTGTAGTAAAATAAAGATTTTTGTATTGTGGTTAGTGGGTTTTGTTTATTTAGTTAAATAATTATATCTAGAAAAAGTATCTGCAACGAATCTAATTTCACTGAACCTAATTTCCTTTAAATTGACAGTCATAAGTAAGAAATAAGAAAATTCATCTCAGAAAGATCCAAGCAATTTAAGACTCAATTAAATTTGATTGCACTTCAGGTTTTAACTTGACAAGTAAATTTGATTGTTTTATAACTATATGAAGCAACTGTGGCGTAATGTTTATTTTTAAATAAATAAAACCTCTAAACCACAAATAACATTTTATTTAAACCTTATGTACATTTCGATTGCCCAGCAATCATCTTCAGAGGTATTTAAAAGATACAACTACCGTTGTACAATACAGTTGTATTTTTTAAATACCTCTGAAGATGATTGCTGGGCAATCGAAATGTACATAAGGTTTAAATAAAATGTTATTTGTGGTTTAGAGGTTTTATTGATTGTTTTAAATTGAATGTTTTGTGACTTATACATAGGCACAGTGCTAGTAAACTCTCTTCAATTTGGTCTTTTATGTAGTTCTTGTCTAATTGTGGAACTTCACAGACCCCAAAAGTGTCAGTGTACATTAATTTTAAGAAATTGGTATAACTTAAAAACTGTGTTAGAGCTATTTGTCCGCATATATTGAATTGTTTTTCTTATAATCACCAATTAAGTTTGCTAACTTTTCCTGTAAATGAGATGAAATTCTAAGTACATATTTAGGAATGTGGCATCCTTTCAAATCGTAATATTTTCATATTGGTGTAGTAAATATTAATGTTACAGGTTTTAAATAGGGCTTTGAATAATATAATAATATTGCAAATCTATGGAGACCAAAATATTCAATTTCACTTAAGAATTAACAGTTTTCTATAATTTTTTTCCTATTGTCAATAGACCTATTCCAAATGTTAATTTTTTTTCTAATTTATGATGATTATAAGGCCTATAAATAGTTATTGTAAATTATAGATAAAGTTGAAAGGGAAATATAAATTTCTGTTAGAAAATGGGGGAGGGTTTTAATCTCTTCAGGGAGTTCTGTCACTGAGCTTTTTTCATACTGAGAGATTGGAGAATTATCCTTTACTTAGACAAGATCTGTTCTAAAATAGATTGCTCTAAAATATTTCAAGTATTCTAATTCGGCCCAATTTATAAATAGGTTGAAGACCTTTGCTTTGTAAATAATAAACGCAATTAGGATGGGATTAATCTGGCTTTCTAGGATTCTTGTAGAATTTCCCCTTCATTTACTAATAACATGAAATAGGCCATTAATTTCATCTAAGTTTAGATGTTTTTAGCAACAAAAATAGATTGAGTCTGATATAATCTAATGGTAACTTAAAGGACAGAGGTCAAATTCTATTTGACTGGAATTAGACTTAATTGTTTTGAAACAACTTCTGGCTGAACCTAATATTAGAAAATGGGTATGCCATTATTATTTGATAATAATACACCCTAATATTATTTCATATGGGCGAATTTTTAAAATTCATTTAGAAAAAGTTTAAAATGTGTTTTTTTTTGTTTGAAAACACGAGTAGTAAATAAAAATAATTATTATATTATAAATTTTTTACATAGTTTCAGTTTCTTACTGTAAATATCTTTGAAAAAATTCACAATATTGTTGCATATGTATTTTGTTTGTAGAGAAACGAGATAAATGTTCTATTATAAACAGTAAAATACACATGCTAAAGGTAAACATATGGTGCAACAGATATGTAAATGGTTTTTATTAAAAGAAAGATTGTATAGCCAATAAGGGCACATGCTTAGTACTATACTTAATTAAGCAATTACAGTTTGCATTTTTCTTGTACTGTATACAAAAAAATTTTAAAACAACGCCCAGACATTGCCTATACGTGGTTTAAAATAAGTTTGTTGTGTTTAAACTACTTTCTGGTTGTGTTTACATTAATACTGTACGATTTATAAAAGCAGGTCAGTTAACCCCCAATTATCACGTGACCGGAACCGGCTTGCTGTGGTGGGGGAAAGATTGTGACGTCACCACTAAAGTCGCCATTCTTTCCGGATTGCGTCATATCTTTTCTTAATTTTTGAAAAGTGAATTATTTATGTGTTGTAAAACGTGTTACCACCTATAAATAACTTTAATTGCTACTGGCCTTTGTCATTGTTCTTGCACGGTTTGCCGCTCATGAATAGATTAAGTACCAACATTGCTGAAATAGAATTACTTGATATCAGGTTATCTGCAAAACGCGATCTTTTATAAGTTCCTTTAAAAAACATTAAAGGACGTAATAAGCTTTCTATACTTGGTAAAATATACTGTATTCACTGATGTATGTAATATCTTTGAAATGTACACGTTGAAACACAGCCTTATGGCCTACGTTTTTACAAGTTAATGACCTACGTCTAATGACGGATAAGTTATGCCTAACTTAATTACTGTACATGATGTTACAAAGCATACATAAACCTGTTAATGGTTTGTGATGTATAGATTTTAGTAACGGGGTTATAAATCAATGTAGTTACTAATCAATAATTGTGAAGATTAGTGAAAGCAAAAATTCTAATAACTCCTGTTGCTCTGTTAACACAAAGTTCTTAATTTGTGTTATGCAGTTATTGCTTTTTATTTCCTCCTCCAGTTGGTGATGAACAGTTAGAGCACAATCTACGGGGCGGCAACTGACCTCTGACCTCCAGGTGATTGGTCTACCTAAGGCTGGAGACACACTTGGCATTTTTCGTCCTATCGTTTTTTCTACCGAATCGGTAGAACCTACGCGTAGGTTGGTATTGCTACTTGCACACTGAGCGAAAAAATTGATGATTTTATTTAACGCTGTCAGTAGCAATTAACCTACTCACTGCCACTACAATCGATGGATTTTTTACCGTCGCTCCCGAAATTGTGGCTTATGTGACTGAATGTGCGGTGCGATTACACACTCGTTGTCCACTGCACGTCGACAGCGTTTTGTGTGTAAAAATTGAATGGGGAATGTGTTACAAGTTAAATCTATATTTGAGGAATTTATTTAATAAAAAGTAATATTTAATGTAGTTAATGATAAAATAATGGCACTATTGAGAGCTCTTAACTTGAATGTAAACTTTTCTTTGCATGAAATATTTTATTTGGAGCTTAAAATTGAAACTAGACTTTTGAAATTTGTCATGGTTTGTTTTTCTGTTCCAAGCATTTCAAGGAATGATATCAAGATTGATTTGCATATTAAATTAAATTGTTATATATATATATATATATATATATATATATATATATATATATATATATATATAATGAAATTGTTCATTGAGATTAAATATTACATTAAAATTTTATGTAATAACAATTTCTAAAAAATTTTCCCTCACTGAATAATTTTCATGTTTTTTTTTCAACAGACGCAAAGAAGTTGTCATTCATTTCCATAAAGCGAGTTTTACAGCCCTATTTTTTATTCACAATTATGATCCTCAATACTTTGTACCATAATACAGGGAAATCCTTTAAGGATATGTCCATTTCTTTGAATATTCAATTGCACCAAATTATTATTTTTTTAAAACCATATCACGTTAAAATAGTCAATACGTTGGAGCAACTGTGGTATAATTTTTGTAATTATAAATAAATAAAACCTTTTAAACAATAAAAATGTTTTATTTATATCATAATGTACATTTCGATTGCAAAGCATTCATCTTCAGAGGAAATTACCAAAAGACTAGCCTAGTAGATGGGTTGGTTAGTCTTTAAGTAATATCCTCTGAAGATAATTGCTTTCCAATCGAAGTGTGCATCACGACATAAATAAAAATTTGTGTTTGTAGTTTAAGTGGTTTTATTTAATTATAAGGTAAAATAGTCATTTGTAAGAGGTTTAGGCTTGTAGGCTATGTGAAATATGTATGAGATTAAATTTTCTATATACTTTTCTTCTACGGAATTATGCTTAGGTTACACTAACACTAAGCACAAGTACACGGAAACACTATATTTGCGATATGTTACGTTTTGTAACAACAATCGGGGATGAGTTAGATTAGCGACGTACAGCTATGAGGCTTAGCAAAGTCAAGGGGTGTCAGAAAAATACTTCACTAACGTCATTATAAAACTAGCACGTAAATGATACAAAATATTGTTCAAAGATCTTTTAATGAACTACAATACTAAAGCACATTTTATTAAACTCATTTGTAACAAAAAAAATGCTTGACTACTGATTTTTCCATAAAAAAGTCTAACATTTAAAAATTGTAAGCTAAAAAATAGTTATTCAATAATTGAAATAAAAACATGTGAAATTATAATTAACAACAAAATTCGTAAATATAGGATATTTAACGACTTACAAAAGAGTTTGAGGCAAAATATTATGTTTTCATCTTTCTCACACCGGGTCTACCAGATGAGGGGCCAGGTAGATCGTCATCAACTACGTTAATTTTGTATAGACGAAAACGATATTATACTATGACTTACCCCAAATAATAACGCAGATCTAAATAGAGAACAATAAAAGTGACAAAAATCTTTTACTTCACTAACTAACATCATGCGTCTCACAGACGTAACTTGTTACAAATATGTCACTGGAAAGAACAATTTACGGAAAACAATCACTCTGAGATCACAAAGAACTCCATTTGACTGAAAGGTAGTGACTACTTGATAACAGCCTTGAGGGGTGAAATGAAGATTTTTAATTTTGTGGACGTCACAGACGTCCGAGGTCAGTTATGGGTTAAAGCTATCAGGTGAATTCAGCCAATGGATTCCAGGAAGCCAACACGACCAGACTGATGACTATTATTGTACCCCAAACTAGGCATAGACGAGTGACTTTTACGGAGCTGTGACTTTGATATCGGTGACAAGGATACTGAGACAGATCTGTATGTGCAGGCTACCATACTGTGACGAAAGACAGTGCCGATGATATTATCAGGAAGCTACTGCAGCACATACACTAAGGTAATAAATTATATAATCTTATATAAAACTACAAAATATCAGTTTATTTACAGTATTGGATGTTTTTGTATCAGCAAAAAGGATTTTTCAGACCTTATCAAGACTTAACCGTGATCTTCTGTCATTTAAAATGTAACCACCCTTGGAAAATATTCGCTCGCAAGGTACGGATGTGGCCAGTCCTCAAAATTGTTGTATCATTAGTTTGCATAAATTAGGATAATTGTAGGAGTTCACGCCTCGTTTTTTGTCTTTTTCGGAAAGCTCATTTTATTTAAAAATCAACTCATATGGAATTAGGAACAAACTATAGCGTCTACGGCACGTAACACTCACTGTCCTGAAATCTGTGACAAATCACCCATTCACACACGACGTAAATGATTAGAACCAGTGACAGCGACAAATCAACCAATGACAGCCTTGGTAAAATATCAGTAACTATAAATTCAGTGACGGCGACATTCTGCCCAATCACAACGGAGAAAACCCCCTCCCCCTTCAGTCACAATGATATTGCACGATGATCGGCGCCGCGAGCCGAGCGGTTAGAGTAGATCCAGTGACAGCGACAAATCAACCAATGACAGCCGTGGTAAAATATCAACTTTCCAAACAATAACGATGACGTTTTGTCTCTGATCGATCCATTGTCACTGGAACTGGCATTTTCCATATTTTGTCACTGGTACCACCAGCGACAAACGAATATCAGTGACAAAGTCACCGGGACAGAAATATCGACCATCTCTACTCCAAACCCGATTCATGGACTGTGGATTGCGACATCAACGACCTCTTGCGGGTGTGTTCGGAAGGTCGTAAATTAATCTGAAATTATTAGCGATAATTTTAAATCGAAAAATATTTGAAAATGGAACGGTCCTAGGCCTGTTTCACACAGCTAGACTGTTCTACGGTTATTATTAAAAAAAAAGAATACAAAAATGTATTTATATTATTTGTAGTGTTAAATTGTAAAATGTTCAGTGGTGGCAAAATCCGTAGTCGGTTCGGGTGATTTCGCCTGTTGAAATTGTTTCTGAGAAAACTAACAATGGCCTGTTTAATTTAATGTTGTTTTATAGTAAGAGAACTCGATTAACGTCAGCATTCCTTCATTTCGTCATAGATGTTTAAAGCAATAATTATCAGCCAATAAAATATCAGCTGACCCGGTTATTATATTATTTATAAAAAGTGATAATTGAATATCTCCTAAACGTAGCAATGTTAATTCGTATCGCGAAAATTAGATGCGATATTTCCTAGAAATAATTTGCGAATTTCGCCAGCCGGAGCGTTAGGCAACACGAATGTTTGCTCAGCTGTTATATTTGCGAATGATTGGTTTGTTCTTCATACATTAAAACTTGAAATATACGTTCGCACAATAGATTCGGGAATACATCGCTTACTATGGCTGTACATTTGGTTGTCAGTACTACGAAGCGTGTATAATAATCCCTAGTCAGAAAGAGAAACGCTCAACCAGATATTCATAACCAAAAAGTAAACATGAACTTTATTTACTCAAAGTAAAGTAATGAAATAGAACATCTAATAGCAGGTAAAGACGGGATTAGCGACTTTAATTTAGAAAACAGCGAAATCAGTGCGTAAAAAAAGTGCAATTATTTAGGGGATTTAATAAGGAACGCGATAGTGAGATAAGAAATCAGGGAAAGAATAAACAAAGGCAGAGCAGCGACAATCTTCTTATCTGGTGAAGAGAATGACGAAAATAACAAAGAAGCACATTTATAAAGTAGGTTCAGGGCGTTACACTCTACGGTTCTGAGGTATGGGATGTTACTAAAGCTAATGATGATGGAAATGGACGACGAAGCTGGGGTAAATTGAGACTTGAAACGGATCAGAAATGAACAAATGCGTTACGAAATGGAAATGGTTAAAAGTATAAGAGAGGATAGGAAGAAGGAAATTAGCATGGTTTGTTTGGTCATGTAAAGAGGATGGCAGAAGACAGGTGGCCCGAAAGGTACTAGAGTGGATTCCCCCTGGAAAATGAAAGAGGACGGCCATGAAGAGGTTGGCGTGATGGCATCAACGAAGAAATGACTGCAATAAGCCTAGAAGAGGCATTCACGTATGACAGAAGAAATTGGAAATTGGGGACGGAGAGGCGGCGACAGCTCTAACAGATCCGTTATACGAGTATATAAAGTAAGAAAATATGATACTGAGTAAATATCAATGTGTTTTTCCTCGATTATGCTGATTCAGATACAGTTCGCAAATGCTTTATGCCCCAGACTTGAAACACACAAAGGGTTTCTTCCGCATTCTTGAGAGACGGTATGCACAAATCTTTTACAGTTCACCTTGAGGTTCTTACTGCAGAAACGGAATCATTTCCCCAAGACTAATAACATTATAACCTGAGTTGGCGCTATAAAGTAATAATATTTATGTTCGTTATTTTGTCGAAACCTTGTCTGGAAACCACGTCCCGCACATAAATAGCATAAGAGTCAACTGAAATGTCATTAATAAACCCGTAAAAATATAGTGACCAATATTGTTTTTCGACTGCAACTCATTTTACTAATAAACTCAATTCACTGTACTGCACTCTACTTTCACCTCGGGCGGCTGAGGCGGTTGCACGCTCCAGCGCACATTATCCGTGTATTAAATAAAAATCGATAACGCAGCGAATTCAAAATAATACATAAACAGTTTATATAAATTTTTATATGTTGACATTTTATTCTTTAAAACAACTAAAATCCAGTTCGATCGGATAAAGTTGCCGAACTAAATCTACAAAAACTTCCCTAATAAATTAGATAAAATTTCCATTTTCAGGTTACTAATGAGTCCTATAATATGGTATACAAATTTCACAAAGATTGGACCAGTGGTTTAAATGCAGATAAGCTTTAAAGTTGTACTTCAATAAAAAAGCGTGACAAAACCTAATTTTTTTCTTTTCATCTTGAGCTAAGTTTAACAAAAATCGTGCTAAAATTATTTTGGTTATATACATAAACGCAGAATTAAACACGATAATTAATGGTGGGAATAGTTTTACTTTAGCACGAATGGTTCGCTTGTATTTAAGGCTCAAACTCAGGGGTCCATAATTTCTGCGTCGACAGTAGTCGTCTTTTAAACTTTCGTCGGTTCAAAGAATTACAGCACGGACATGAAATAAAAATTTGTTGGTTCACAGAATTTGCAAATATGTGAAAGTGAAAACTCAGCAGCTAAAATAAAAAACCATTTACAACGGAGACACTCAATAATCAAAGGATGGAATAAAAAAAAATACAAAGGAATACTGAAAGGATAATGAGATCGAGAATTAAATTGTAAAAGCTTCCTTATGTCTGAGAGGCGAGTGTTTATGAATCTAGGGTTATAGTTTTTGTTTGGAGGAGAGACACGTGTTGAAGGGCTGTTAGAATTTACGATCTCACCTCTCACTGTATAAACAAGATGTTTACTCAAGATTACTTGGCGGGAACGCAGGGCACTGGCTGAACCCAGCGGAAGTTTAATTTACATCTAGCCCATTGTCTCTAGATCGCCGCATAGTGGCCAATAAGTGGCCCAGTTGTTTCAAATACGTACTGGACATATTAATATGTACATAAGGTAACACGTGTTAAGTATATTTGCGTCCAGCTAACCGCGCACTGTCCACTCCCGCTTTCGCGTGTACTACCACTTCTGAAAACATGTTACAGATATAGAATGTTCTATCAACAGCTTCTGCATCCGATATGTCTACACATATTTCAAGATTGTTATTTCATACCAAACCTAATACAGTATCAACCATCTTATGCAAGTCAGTGTTTTGAGTCCTTATTATGTTTGTAGGAAAGTGTTTATACTCAACTCACCCCTCCACCTCCCGTCTCGCCTATCGCGAACTCTCGAGGCTTAGTGGACAGGACTATACATCAGAATATAAGTCTGCTATAGCAAAACTCAATTCTAATGCTTAGGCCAGCGTATCTGGTTCGGTACACTTCTGTTTTTACAAAACTACTGGTTTCACTTGTTATACGTAAAGCTATTTCTGTCCATTTAAAATAAATTTCCTAACCCGTTTTGTTGCGTATTTATTTATAAACAAATCCTTGTTTGTTACAAAAAGTAACAAATAGGAAAGTCTTACATAATGATCCAACTATTTGCTCTTCCAGTTTTATTTTACATTTAAATATAAATATATATATATATATATATATATATATATATATATATATATATATATATATATATATATATATATATATATGTATATATATGTGTATATATATATATATATATATATATATATATATATATCGAAATCTTGTTCATGACGAGCTGGTTGTTAATTACTTATTACACTTTTGATACAACTTGCGACCAGATTTTTTGCTAACTAAAAGTTGTTAAATTGTTAACTTACACTTGGAGGACACGTTTTCGTCTTACGACTTCTCCAGCCTCTGAAGGCTGAAGAAGTCGTAAGACGAAAACGTTTCCTCCAAGTGTAAGTTAACAATTTAACAACTTTTAGTTGGCTAAAATTAGTTTGCTACTCTTGCCTATTTGTTACCCTCCCTAACCAGTTTGTGCTCTATTTTACCCTTTCGTTGACAACTTTTAAAGATATAAAACACAACCATTTTTTTAAGGAAAGTAATTACAATAACATTTGCAAACATTGTTATAAGTTTTTTTATCAAAAAGTGAAAAAAATACTAATTTTCTATTTGTGTATTCATGTCAGTTAATGATGTGAAAAATATAAATAATATAATAATACATATTTATAATTGATTAGAGTGATTTCATTTCGCAAAAATATAATTAGTAAAATTACTTCTGCTTCTTACTATAGTTTGACGTAAAACAGAATAGAATTCTGCGTAGGTGAAATCGGCCAAAGGGAGTGGGGATTACAGCCGTCAGAGCTAATAGGAAATTCACTTTTTGCTGCGTGGGCGAGCCTTGTTGCCAATTCGACGTTGAACTTCCGTTCGTCGCTCAGTGACATTGTAACTGTGGTGGAGTAATTTACTAGTGGTGTAGCTTGCTTCTTTCTGCAATTTCAGTCGCTGGTAGTGGCGAGAACATCGCATCCCTACCCTGCCACAGACCCATTCCTATTCTACTTTAAATCAAAGTATAGTGGAGTAAATTATTGCTATGGGTTTATAATTTTGTTATGAATCGTAGGTTTGTAGGGAGGTGCCCTCCTGGTTACACCCCTGAGTATAGGTTAAACAGTGCTTGTTGTAAGATTTATGGTAAAATAGCATCGGTGTTATATCAATTTCAAATAACATTTTTGTTATCTCAAATCGGCATTTGCTTTAATCGTATAATTCATTCAAAGTAACTGATACATAAATAAGGCATAGTCGATAGTTATTTTTCCTATAAATTACACCGCACACGGTTTTTACAGCTAAATAAAAGAAGAATTTGATTCGGCTCTTGAACCAGTGTAGAATCGAGTATCAACTATTGCGCGATACCATTAGATTATTGAAATAGAGAACCGGAATCGCCCCGTCCCTATATAAATCGAATAGTACACTTGGTCGAACATCGCTTGATAGGAATCAAGGACCATTGGTCTAATTGATTTGATTTTCACCTAGGACGTAGATTTTTATATTAAGTGTACCTAAAATATTTTATTTTATGGAATGCAAGTTACCGCCTACAACAGTTTAAGTGATTGAATGCTCGTTTGGAAAAGTAGTCGTATAAAGCATAAGCTTCTTCTAACAACAATTTTGCAATAGCTAATTAGAAGAATTGGGATTCTTCACGCCTAATTTCGTCTCAGTTGGTCCAGTAGTTAACGTAACGAGTCGAATAACAACACAAACTTCCATTTTGTGGAATCTAATTTGTTATTGGTGTGTTCCAAAAAATAAACAAACTACTTGGGACAGTAGATATTCACCCAGTCAAGTTCAAATACATTTTTTAAAACATATAATGGATGAGAATTGATGTGTTACAGTTTTTTGAAATATTTATTTAATAATTAAATTATAAAAGTTGTGTGGACCAGCCGGATACGAACCTAGAATCTTCATGTTCGAAGTTTAGTACGTTTTAGTACTGCGTCAATTTTCCAACACCCAAAAATATTTTTCTCACAGATGTATATGAATCCCCCCCCCCCCCCATCTAGTTATCAAAACCTGCATTGTATAACCTTAAACTTTTGCCGTGGTTGCCACTTAATATCATAAATAATTCTCTAGGGTAACTAAAATTAAATTTTTCTCCGTTAACCTAAGTAGGAATTTACTTAGATTTTTTTATTTTATATTACTTGTTTTGTATACTTATTAAAGTAAGTACATTCTCGTGAAGGATTCTGGCATAGTACCTCCATCCTGCGATAGATTGCGCGCGCGTATACAAATAAATTTAATACAATGGAATAAGTAAATAGAATTAAAACGATACATGATAATATTTCCTCAATTTAAATGAATTTATTCTATAAACAAAATTTCTTTAGTCAGTTCCTACTTAGGTCAAAAGAAAATTTTTTTTCTTACTTTTTATTAAATGATTTAGATAATTAAAGTAAATTATATTATAACCAGGGGCTTCAGAATTTATTTTTTGGGTAGGAACAGTTTATGGAAGTAGTGACTACCGGGGGGGGGGGTCTAGCAAACTCCCCCAGGAATTGTTAAAAATTTAAATGGTGTATTTGAGGGAATTTTTACTCTCAAACAGATGATAGGCTAAAAAAAAGAGCGATTATTTGATATTTTATTGCTGCTCGGTGCATTCTAAATTTCGCTATATTATGGCAATTTCTTTTGATCTTAGATATATAACATTTATCTTTTTAAATTATTGACACTTTAGAAGGATTTTAACAAGTAGATTTGTTGGTTATGTAAGGGCCTACTCGCTGGCGCCGCCACTGAATATAACCTATTCAATAAAACAGCTGTTCTACCGCATAACCTAAAACATAAAATCAGCTGTTTTAAAACCTCGTATGCTATCACTTATTTTGCGCCAAACGGGACCAAATAACTATATCGCATTCCCTTGCCCTTTTGTAAAAACATCTTCTCCGATATAAAACTTATAATAATCCATTATTAATTTTATTAATGAGTTACTATTTGAAAAAGCTGTAGGCTGTTAGCATCAAGAGTCATCTTCTACAAGTTTAAAAAAATGTATTTGAACTTCAGTGGATAAAAAAATTATTTGATTAACAATTAAAAATTTGAACAAGATATATAAATATGTATTGAAAGATTGTGAACTAATGGAAGGAATTGAATAACAAAATTTAAATTCAATTTAACACGACTTTTTTCAAGTCTTTATAAATGTGGTATTTTTCTAGTTTAGAAAAATGGGTTATTGTTTATAACACCCAATAAACAATTTGGGTTCTTGTTCTATTGGGTTATTATTTATTTCAAGTATGGTTAGGTTATTTTCATAATTTGTTATTTCATGTTTATGTGATATGGAAGCAATAGCCAAGTTTGACTGTCGTGTTATTTTCAAAATTATTTAACCGAAGGCTAAATGTAGGTAAGAAATCTTCCAGAAATGAATAACAGAAGCTGCGACTTTGCTAAGATTTTTGCTTGCTAGTAAACAGCAATGGGATCAATTGTTTAAAAAAGGGAAATTGTATCAATTACTATACACATATATTAATCCATAGCATTAATAATGGCTCTCGATATGATACTCGGGACTTTCCACTTGAGAAAGCTAATGCTGGCGTTCTGTTCGCTTTTAATATATCCAGGAGCAGGTCGAAGTTCAATCAGCTCGTCTCAATTTTTCCAGAATCGGCAAGCTGAGGGAGATTCTCTGTGCACTGTTACAGGGTGTCTAGTGACAGGGAAAACCGGGAAAACCTGGAAAAGTCAGGGAATTTTAAGATTCTGGAAAATTCAGGGAAAAGTCAGGGATAATTTTAAAAAATCGGGAAAATATTTATTTTGATTAGAAACAAACCTAGTGGCCATTGCTCTCGAATATTTGGTATTGTAAGCCAGCGGTTTAGAGGCAGGGCAGTCAGGAAATAACACTTCTTTATTTAGATGCCCATTATTTATTTGATAAGCCCAATGCTATGACTTCAGGACTTATGTCAATAAATATTAAACGTGTCGAGTTGGTACAGCTGGGAGGTTTTAGCCTGGACCGTGGCCTTGGGGTGCGCAGTGGTTCTGTTATCATATGGACAGGTGGGGATAACAGATAACTCAGTCTGTTTACCTCCCAGATGTCGTCATCTGAAGGATAACAGATGTCAATACCTCCCCTCCTTCCTTAGGATAAATATAAACTAAAAGATAAAGTGACTGAAGTAGAGATTATATGGTGCGTGAATTTAGTAATGCAACACTTCTTTACGCAATGCAGAAGGTAGTGTGCCTCTTTCTAAGGATGTTCCCTGATAGCACCATTGCACAGAACATGAGATTGGGGAAAGATAACATTTCCTATGGTGTTGTAATCGGTTTATCAAATTATATTAAAGACCTGTTACTGACATAATTAAATTCAAATTCTAACTATGTAATTGGCTTTGATGAAAGTTTAAACAAAATATCACAAAGAGCCCAAATGGATTTGAGTGTTAGGTATTGGGATGCAGAGACGGATGAAGTGAAAGCTCGATATTTTGCTTCTGTGTTCCTTACAGACACAAAAGCAAAAGAGTTACTCAATTCGTTCTTCAAAGTCTGGATTTATCCAAGATCCTTCAGATATCAATGTAAACTGGGCTTTCTATAGACATCTAAAAGAGGAAAAGTCAGGGAAAACTCAGGGAATTTCTTCAAGCTATTTTACTAGACACCCTGGAAAAGTCAGGGAAAACTCAGGGAATTTCTTCAAGCTATTTTACTAGACACCCTGTGTTAGCGGTTGGAAAGGATTTCATTCTTCAATGGGGTATAAGAATGTGTGAAACAGATCAAAAAGCCAAGGAAGCGACTGCAGGGTTCCTAATAGACCGCATTGTAGGAAGACAGTTAAAGACAGCATCGATCGATCAGAAGGACATTACTCTAGGCAGTTTCCTGCACGTGCTACAGAAGGAACCTGTAAAAGAAGACATATACAGTGGAATATCTAGGTATCTAGCCTGCTTCGTGGGCAGGATCCGAACAAGATACATTGTATCCATCGAATACGGGCATCTATACAATCTGGCTGAGTCAGCACTGTGTGGTTGTGCGGGATGAGAATGTAGATTTTCACACGTCCTCTATTACAGTTATCCCACCCTGGCAAGAGTGATTATGGGAATGGAGGCCTTGGAGGTAACAACGGCCTTGGGTCAGAGAGATATTGGACTCTCGGCGCGAAACTTGTCATGGACATCGGGTGTTTGTGAAACTAGACGCCTGAAGGAGCTATCTTCATTCCAGTACAATGAAGAAGCAACTATTCAGAAACCTTTAAGAATAAATTAATAAGAATCTTAATTCGCTATTGGAGTCGACTTTCTAAAGTGTGTTGTTGCTCTATATTAAAGCTTGGTTAAAAATGTTTTAATGTTACTTAGATGGAGAGGGCATTCTAACAGAGCTGGTCTACTGTTGGTTTTACTGTTACACTGAATAATATATATTGTTTTAGCATTTTTTTATATTTTCATGCTCGTAAATGTATAAATATTCTCAGATCATCATATTTGGGAGTTTTACTTTTTTTTATTAATTGTATTTTCTATTGTGGGAGAAATGTGCGATAAAAAATCCGTTCAAATCAAATTTCCTGTGTGTATACTACACTCATTAATTCCATAAAAATAAATAAATTCAACCCAGAACACTAACTTCTTCAATGTGTTTCTGTGAGAAGTCATTATAAGTAGTCTCAATTTATATTTCGTAAATATTTTCTTATATTCACCTTGATGATGGAGTTATCGAAACGTGTTCGAATAAATTAAGTACTTAGTCTTACATTGGAGATTAAGGGAAAAATAGAGCAAGTATTATAGACGGCCCTTTTAGTATGGCGGCATTAACTTCGGCTGGCTGTGGGCGTGTGTCACCTGGCCCAGCTGTCAGCCAGCTCTCCTGCATCAGTCCCCTAGCTTGCATCAGCTCTGCCATGGTCTGGCTACATTTAGCCTCGGGTATCAATTATTTGCGAAAACGCTTGGATTCAGCTTTCAGACCAAAATAAACACAGTGGGGCTATAATTCAAATTTTGTACACTGTACAATTGCTAGTTTGGACAAGAACACTAATATATCAAGTTTTTAATGTAATTCTTTCATTAGTTTTATTTAATTTTAATTTAAATTATCTATCTTTGTATGGCTTGAATTTACAAGTATATTTAAATAGATTTTTATACCTATTTTTAAAAGGACATCTTTATAAATTTTCATTTCGTTCTCTTAGCTCACAATTTTCAATCGTTAATAAAATACGTTTTCTTCATCTAATCATGTTAAACAAATTTTTTTTCAACCGATAGTGGATGACAATTGATGTCCCGGTCGGATTCGAACTGAATGACTACATGTTTGAAATCTAGCACTTTTGGTCCTGGACCAGCTTTTCCGTAGCTAGAAATCTGTTACTTTAAACATGTATATAAATTTATAAGGGAAATGTTCCTTGTAATATAAAGCATTACAAGAGATGGGTAGAATGAGAAGTTATAAAAAGGAATCGAATAGCTAGTAACAAACAAAAATAATACTCCAACGCCATGTACTGTATAGAGAGGGAAATGGAAAATTGCAAGTAAATTAGCTTTCTATTTTGCTTCTTAATACTGCGATTCCTTCATATATATATATATATATATATATATATATATATATATATATATATATATATATATATATATATATATATATATATTTATATTAGATGTAATTGTAAAATAAAAAGTAACTGAAATAAAATTTTTTTTGTGTCCTCCAGTAGGAATTGACTTGAAAACCTGTTTATCTGTGTTGTTTTTGTTTCAGATTTCACTTAATCGTTTGTGTTAAAACTAAATGAAAATTCTATTTAATAACGTTTTGTCTGTTTTATTCAAAATTTGAAAATTATGGTTTAAATTGCCAAATGGCGTACATTCATACTTAGATTTATTTGTATTAAAAATTAATTACCCTATCTCTCGCATTGGCGAGTGAGCCATCCTGGAGTAAATCAGATCCCCCTCCACGTCTGAGGATGCCACCTTTAAGGACAATCTGCGTCCCACGACAAGAAATGAGCAATTATTTCGTATGAACAAATAATTTGCGGCCCATGTTATTGAGATTATTCCCGTCTGCGAACCTGCCTTCATAATATGAGGATTACGAAGGCAGGTTCACAGACGGGTAGTTTCACTGTACACACGTATTATGTACAGTGCATGTTACGTTATCAAGGGTTGACATATGGAGGTAATAAGCCTTTGTCCTGTAATACGTTTGTAGAAATCTGAGTACAGCATACGGTATAATTAGATATAGCAGGTAACACATAGTTGCAATTATGTACGTAGTTATTTTGGCACCACGGATAATCGGGGCTTTAGGCATCGGTGGAGGGGTGTTGGCAGTTCATATATTCGAGGTTTTCTTGCTCCACAGTTAATCGAGGTTTTTTGGGCTACGGATAATCGAAGCTTTTCTGCTCCACGGTTAATCGAGGTCTTTTTGCATTACGGATAATCGAGATTTTTCTTCACAACGGATGATCGGGATTTTGCTGTATGTTTGAAGAGTGGGATAGTTTTCGCTTTACCTGTCGTTGCAATAGATTTTAAAGAGCTGTGAAACTTCGTATATAAGATAAATAATAGATTAGATAATAGATAGAGACCTTGTATGTTGTGTTGTTCATGGGCTATGCCTTTAACAAAAGGCATCTTTGAGGCATCCTAAAATTTAAATTTGTTGAAGTTTATTTTTAATGTGCATCGTTACTGCGCTCTAGATTGTAAGACCTCCTCAGTAAGTAAAACTTGTTGGGGAAGAGAAATAAAGATTTTTAAAACATTTCAATTAAAGGACTTTTGGTATTTATTTTCCTTTCCCACGTGTTCGATTTTAGCGAAAAATATTATAGATGCCGACGCAGAAAGTCATCAGGGATACGAAAAATTATAAAAACTCTCGCTATCACCTCAAAAGTTGAAAATTTTGGAAAATAGAAATAAAATCACACGTGTAACGTTACGAACTTTAAGTGTTGGCTTTATTATTATTATTTTTTTGACATAATAACTCAAAGTGCCTCGAATTATAATTTAATTTGCAGTTGACTCCCCAAAACTACAAATTTCACAAAAAATATTAACTTTAACAAATCACTTAGCACATGGTACCACGTTCCACCCGGCACACAAGCCTTACAGAATTATAAAACTTGCACACACATCTTATTTTTTGGAGATAAGATGCAAAATTACTCAAAAGTGCAAATCCAACACTTACAGGCCCTATTCCACACACACAAAACAGAAAATATTGAATTGAACATTTACACACCTTTTATTTTTATCGCCACAAACGATAGAGCTTACACTGCACAAAGCGTGTTGAATTGATGTGTTGAAGTTGATTTTTTTTTAAATTCGTAATTTTTTGGGAGTCACCAGCAAGTTTAATTGCATTTCGAGACATTTTGCGAGTTGATGAATCAAAAAAAAAGAAAGCCAAAACGTTGAATTTGTAACGTTTTAGGCGTGCCTTGCATAGGAGGCAGAACTGGTATTTTCCAAAATTTCTAACTTTTGGGATGTGTGCGAAAGTTTTTATAATTTTTTTCGTCTCCCCAAAGACGTTCTGCATCGCTTAGTATAAATGTTTTCACTAAAATCAAACACGTGGGAAACGGGAATAAATAACAGACTTTTATATAGAAATGTAGCAGTTTTCCCAAAAAGTTCCCCTTTTAGTAGACTATTTTTTATAACTAAATTCTAATTTTATAAAAAAAACATGATTTTAAACTATTTATATTGTGAAGTGGGTTGTTTTGTTTTTTCAAAATTTTAAATTTCTCAAGCGTCTCCAAGATCTACTTTTCCTGTTTCTGAAGCATTCCTGCATCGTTGTTTATAATTTTTTTTGTCTATATCAATTACTGGAATTCCTGGATAGCTATTAATAATTTTTTGTCTATATTGATTACTTTTAGAATCTAAATAATTACATTTTTCTCTTCTGCCGAGTTAAAATAGAATCTATTGAAATTCGAAATGTAATATATTAACGGAAATAATATGAAATTAACGAATGGAAAATAGCCGTATGAAAGTAATGCGATTTCTCTCAGTTTTAGATTATATTTTACCAGAAAGGAAGTTACATTAACCTCAAGTTTGTTAATGTTTAATCCCTAAGAATAATTTTTTTTAAAGTTATAATTCTTGTACCTGTTAAAGCTGTCTATTTAACCTATCCAGCCATTCTATAGATTTGCTTAATGTCTATACTCATTATGGTCTGATCGTATATGCTCTGTTATGTTTCGTGACGAGATTGCTCACCATTTAGATCAAGCAAGTCCTTAGAACAGTACATCCTCGTATAGCCGCCGGTAAGATGGGGATCTAATTTAGGGATATAAAGGTTTCTCTGGTCTGGGAGGAGATTCATGGAGTATCCACATACTTTTCATTACTCCTGTTGGTAACAATGGAGTTGCCAAAGACAATGAAGGCTTCAGACAAAAGCTGGAAGCGGCCAGCTTAGAACATTTCACCAGGACAATGTGAAAACTAAAGAAACGTTCTTTTTAAAAACCTAAAATTGGTTTAAATTTTTAAAAATATCTGATTTTCTAACATGTTTTGATTCTACTTTAGTTCTTTTCATAAAATATATATTTATTTGAATATAAAACATTGTTTGTAATTTATTAAAATATCTATTACAATTAAAGAAGAAAATAGGCTGCGTGATTTACTTGATTTATTTAGCAAATGCCTTATTACGCATCTCTCCCTGAACAGCTGTTATTTAGGAACATCTGTTTTTTCTGCATTAAACAAGACGACTGCTGTACCTCTGTATCCTCATTGATTGAAGTGTGTTGAAAAATAAAAAAAGTTTAAATCAGTACGGTAGTAGTTGTAATTGTACACATTAGCGTAATTGGCTTTGCTACTGCCAAGTAACTTTCTTGGTTCCGTTCAGTTGTTTTGTTACGGGTTACTCATCCGTTGTGGGCGGTCCGTTTCCTCTGCGCATGCGCCTACACAGATCCTCGTAGTCATGCCATTCAATTCATAGCCTCGAAGTTGAGACTGCAATTACATTGTGTGTTTACACGGGTTATAGAATGCGACTTAGTCATTTTGGTTTAATCAAATTATTTCACTCCCTTATTTTTACTGTTATTGTAAAATGAATGACTGTTTTCTGCATTTGTTATTTATTGTTTTCTTTTATTAACTCATTGATTATGAAGCTTTTTTAAATTTGTTTCTTTAGTGCATTGGCCTATCAGTTTTTCTAGACAAGTTATTGCTTATATCAAACTTGGGTCAGGATAGAGGTTTTTACTTTGAATTCTATAAGTTGAGTTTTTGTGGTCACATTTTTATGAAACTTGGTGTTTCAACCTAAGTTACAATAAAAGAATTTGTATGTTAAAATTTTTAATTAGTGTTAATTTCAGAGTAAAAATTCATGGTAATTATTTCTCTTTTATACGATTTTTTATTGCTAAGAAATATACCTATCAATGTAACACAGAAAAAAGCTTGTCTTAGTTATATTTTGCCTTTGATTCCATCGATTTTCCTTATGTACATCACCCACAGGTTCATCATTGGAAAGAATGTTTTACACCTGGGCTAGCGAACTCGTAGCATTCCGTCGTCAGCAACACTGTGGCTTTCGATTTCATCCCACTCTGAACATAACCTCTGAAACGTTACGTAAAGATTCGCCAGATGTACTGAATCCCTCTTATCGTAGAATCGCCATTGCTTAATATTTGGATCGCGCTATGTCTTTTGTTTCATGCCGTCATTTGTTGGACGTCTCTTTAAAACCGCGGCGTTGCTACATGGCCAGATATTATTTTCCATACGGTACAGTAATTGTATTTCAATGAGTTCAGGGAAACACTTTGGGTAGTGGTGATAACCATCAGGAACGCGGCAAACTGATGGGCACAGTCTGGCAAAATATTTTATGACGCTTGAAGCAATATACGGCTGTTAAACAACTAAATTTCAGTTGGTAGAAGTATTAAGTACTTGCTTAAAATCAATAATAACTTATTCAATTCCTTCTATACTACACGCGCACACATACAGAGAGAGAGAGAGAGAGATACAAACACACACATACACGCACTCACGCATGCACACGCCTTATTCAAATTTTCAGTCTTTAATAAAATAATTTTCTTAATAATTTCTAGGTCACTGTGAACTAATTTTAACCAACTCACTTTTATACAGGATGCTAAAATTGCCTCTAAATAATGAAGAAAAAACTAAAGAAAAAAAAAATAATATATCAAATAGCCCAAAAAATGGATACAATAAAAAAACTATAGATAAATTACAATTTAAAATATTAAATAAATTAAAACAACCTAAAATCGAACCACAAACAACAAAATGGGCTACATTCACATACACAGGATACAACATAAAAGGAATAACTAAAACACTAAAAAATATTAATATTAACATAGCCTACAAAAACACAGGAAACATAATCAACAAAATAAACCAACCAGAAGAAATATGTCCCACACTTAATAACGGAATATACAAAATCGAATGCCCAGACTGTAATAAAATACATAGGCCAAACAAAAAAGAAATTAAAAGACAGATATCAAGAACATCTCAATGCATACATCAAACCTGAAATTTATAACTCAAACTTAGCCACACACGCCATCAAAAACAACACACACATTCCCCCCATTACAAAACGTACACCTAATAAAAGAAGTTAAAAAAGGCCTCAAAATGACAATCTGGGAACAACTAGAAATTTATAAAAATAAAAATAATATCATTAATGAACAAATACAAATAAAATTTTAAAAAACGATAAATTATTCAATCTAATAGACAATATTAACCCCAAAACAAACTTTTAAAACTCGCACAGTACAGTGAATCTAAAAATAGAACATAACGGTACACCAAGGTCAACGGGAAATCCACTCAGCTCGCAGTCTACAACAACCCTGTTCAGTATGCCCGATGATAATGACAAGGTCAGTCATTGAAAGTTAACTCGCATAAATACCAAGTAAGATTCTTGTTTAAGTACATAAGTGAAAGTGAATGGTATTTATTTACCCTGCCCACGCGTACGATTTTAGCGAAACATTATACCGGCCGACGCAGAAATTCATCAGGGATACGAAAAAAATAGCGAACATTCTCGCTCACGGAAATAAATACCATTTTATCAAATCAAAGTTGAGTAAAAAATTCAATGCGGAGTAGTCAGAAGTACCACGTTCGCGTACCAACAACGCGCCGTACTACGTATACGTATATTTAAATATACCTATAAAGTCTCGAGTCAGAATAGATTTGGTTTTAATTTTGTACATTACATTGTCTAATTAGAAATCTACTCCGCGGAGTAATACTTTTTACCAGGTGACGTCACGTGATCTCTATTCTAGCCTCAGATGTGTACGTTTGCTTAAACGTATAAAGTTATAACCAAATCTATCCTGACTGGATACTTCATAGGTATGTAAAATTAACATCCGTGGGAATAACAAACCATAATTACCAATATAGCTTCAGAACATGTTTTTGATTCGTTTTATAAGCATTGTAAAACGTGGGTGGGCAATGTGCATTTTTACTAGCACCACATATGAGGGGATTACAATTTCTTTAAATTATTAATTTTTAGAGCATTAATAATTTTTATCGTATCCTTGATGACTTTCTGTGTCGACCAGTATAATTTTTTAGCTAAAATCGTACACGTGGGCACGGTAAAGAAATACCATATACTGTATATCTTATTCAATCTTTCAAACGTTAATAAATTACTTCTTATTCATCCATTCAAGTTAAATACATTTTTAAAAACATCAAGTGATGTTGGTACGTTTTTTTCAATTAATAATTCATTATTAAAATTTAATGAATTAATTTTAGTTTTATATGGGAGAATAAACTTTTCACAAAAGAGGTAAACTATGCAATATAGTTAATTCGTCCCATTTGGCTTCAAATTAGTGATGACATATGATTTCATAAAACAGCTGATGTTTTTATTACAGCTGATTACGGTTAACAGCTGTTTTAAAGCATAGGTTATGTTACTTTATTTATATTAATTGTAATAATTTAATAAAACGTAAAATACAATTTTTCTTTTTTTTATCTAAGTAGGAATTGACTTCAAAATTATTTTGTTCATGTCGTTTTTTTTTATCAGGACGTAGATAAACACAAATTACGCTTTGATTAAATATATGGTTTGTGGTTTCTGAAAGATAGTTTAACACAATGCCAACTCCCGATAATTCGCGGTAAACGTTCTGTCAAATATTCGCCAGTTAACATGTTGTATAGGCGTTCATACAACAAATGAATTCCAAAGCTACACAAACAAATCAACAAGATTAACCATAGGGACAGGCATTATAGTACCCTAGATGAGTTAGCATTCACAAAATTCGATCCAAGCGACTAATGAAGGAAGAAAATTAAGTAAACATTGCTGCCTACTTTATTCTTTTTGGTAAAGAAATTTCTAGTAAAATATAAAAGATTATCTGTTCAAAGCGAGTCAGAAGAACACTAACTTGTCGGGGTTTCCTAATATATTCTTCTTTATTTCTATTAGGAATTTTTTATACATATGAGTACATTTTCCTGCTTTTCCTAACATAATATTTGTCTTTTTGGATGCGTTTCGGAATAACTCTATTCTCAAAACTTTATTCAATACTTGTTAAACCATGCTTCTGTTACAACTATTCTTTGAGCTTAGCTTGTGAGGTTATGTTGAAACAAATAAAAGACATACACAATACTCACAAATTAATCATTTATTGACTCATTTCTGACTCTCATAAATGATTAATTTGTGAGTTATTTATTTGTGAGTCTTTTATTTGTTTTAATGCTTCTGTTGATTCGAAATGTTCAGTAAAGGAAAATATTTTGTTAGAAAGGAAAAAAACTGTACTAAATTATATAACTAGTAATGCTTGAAAAATAGAAATTAATTTGTGTAGTTTAATATTTTTTTTAGGGATGGGCCGATTCCGATTCTCGATTCCAGGAATCGTCGATTCTAGGTGGTATGGAGGAATCGTCGATACTCGATTCTTCATCATTAAAGTGTCGATTCCGATTCCTATTTTGTTAACTATTATAATATGCGTGTGGAGCAATTTATTACCAAACAAAATTTATTACCAAAATTTATTATATTTGTGTGGAAAAATAATTAATTACCAACTATGTCTTATTTATGTAGTTGATTTGAATGAATTAAATGATTATAGTAAACGAAAATAGTATTATTTATGAAGCAACAGCAATCAAGATCGTAACCATTTCTGGTCGTTTGACATCGCTCGTCTCTCTCTCTCTCTCTCTCTCTCTCTCTCTCTCTCTCTCTCTCTCTCTCTCTCTCTCTCTCTCACTAAATGTCAGAACAAAACACAAAAAAGTACAGTAAAAACTCGATTAACCGTCACCGTCGGAACCGTGGCCATGACGGTTGAGCGAATAGACGGATAACAGAAACACTGTATTATTCCTCCGAAACTTAACCTTAATAAATTATATTATAGACAGATATCACTCTCACGGTTGAAGGTTTTGTGTAGCCTATTACATTAAAACAGAACTTTTAAAAGGTTTTGCCATTTAACTTGAAAGAATCGAGAATCGACTAAAGAATCGAGAATCGAAAGGAAAATTTTAGAATCGGAATCGGAATCGAAAATTTTAGGAATCGGCCTATCCCTAATTTTTTTCATATATTTTTTTTTAATATAAAGCAATCTCTTCAAAAACAAATATTTGTTTATACAAATATCCATATTTCCTAAAATAATATTTACTCCTAAGTAGTATTTTATTTTGTGAAGCTAATTTTAATTTTAGGCCTGTTTTTTCATTCCTACTATTAGTGCTCACTCTCCCTATATATATATATTTATATAGCAAGTTCAATTGTTAATAAAATACCTTTTATTCACCTATTAAAGTTAAATACATTTTTCTAAACTTGTGGATGAGAATCGATGTTGATACAGTAAAAAAAAATTAATTAATTAATTTTACAACGAAAATATTGTAAAGAACCCCCCCCCCCCCACTATACCACAACAACAATCAAAATTAACAAAACAAGTTACTTAAGGTATGTACATTTCGATGACCATGTCATCATCATCAGAGGGTCTTATTACAAAATTACAATCTAGAAAACAAGAAGTTACTAACTAGACTGTCTCAGAGGGTTGTAATAAGACACGACCATCGAAATGTAAAGGGTTTAATCTTAAGTAACTTGTTTTGTTTGTTATTTTTGATTATTTTTGTGGTATTGGGGTTCTTTTCAATATTTTCATTGTAATATATTGTACCATTGTGCTCTTGATATTGTATATGAAATAATTTTAGTTTTATATGGGAGATAAACATTTCATAAAATGGGCAAAATATGCAATATAACTATTTCGTCCCATTTGGCTTTAAATAAGTTACATGATTTTATAAAACAGTTGATTTAATTTTGTGGTAGAACGGCTATTTTAACGAATAGATTATGTTAAATTATTTATATTAAATGTAATTATTAAAAAAAAAGTAATTAAAATAAAATATTTCTTTGTGATCAAGTAGGAATTTATTGTAAACATTTTTTTATATTACTTGTTTATGAAGAGCAAAAATACTAAATACATAAAAAAAAACAACAATTGAAATTTGGATCCGTTATGATTTTGTTTGTTAAACCACAAAGAAAAGACTTTTAAGAAAAATCGAGAAGAAATAAGTTGAGATAATAGAAGTAGGGTGGTTTGGAGGTTAAAAATAAATAGTACGTTACCAGGGTGAGGAATTTCCATTGGTTTAAAAAATTAACAGGGTAATTATGTGGACAGTTTTACTCGGAATGTAAAACATTTATAGCTTTGAAAGGGTTCACCGGAATGTACCCAGTGTGCAACTATCGTTCAACAGAAGGGAGCTTTGTATTCTGAATGTTGTGTAGCTGAGTAAGCAAATATGCAGAGCCAAAAGAAACAGGACTGTGGTGCAGCATGCCTAATTAAACATTTGGCGTGGGTCTTGTCCCACGTGTAACAATGAACCTTGTTCATGCGTTTGTGTTGTACATACTACTAGTCCCTCAGATCTCTACACCTGTTGGCACTTAAACTGGCTTTCTTTGGACACAACGGAACTGTTTAGTTTATTCGGTCATAGGTTTGTGCCTACTCGATTTCTTGTAAGCGCCTATACGTGACGTATTATTCCCATATTTGGGAAAAAGATATAACTACAAGAATGGGAGATATTTCCCAACCAATAAGTTTTTCTGAATGAAAGTTGTAGTTCGCAAATTAATATGTTTTGTGTGGTATTTTGGGGATTATTTAGTTTGTCTGTTTAAATGAAGTATGTTAGACAGAATTAGGGAAAACCTATAATAAATAATTATAATTAAGATAAATATAGCAACATAACCTATGCGTTAAAACAGCTGTTCTACCACATATCCTATAACATAAATATGTGTGTGTGTGTGTGTGTGTGTGTGTGTGTGTGTGTGTGTGTGTGTGTGTGTGTGTGTGTGTGTGTGTGTGTGTGTGTGTGTTTTTGTTGATACGTATTCCTTCACGCATGGAAAAATATAATGAATAGTTATCTGGAGTACATCCGTTCATTCTGCAGTGCATAAATTCGATAGAATCTCATCCAGCATTGACGAGGTGAACCCAACAATATTAGAAAAGCAAGCCTTCTCTGTTGTTGGGTTCACCTTGTCAATGCTAGATGAGATTCTAGCGAAACGTCGGAACTGCGAATTTATGCACTGCAGAATGAATGGATTTACTCCAGATTATAACTATTCATCATATATACATGGAGAGTGTGAAGTAATGGAACGAATTGAATAAGTAACTAATTAATAGTGGTTATAAGGAAAAGACACGAGAATTTGTCCAGGCTCGGGCACATCGCGACGGTATGGATGGAGCCTGTTCCCGTTAGATGGCGGCATCGTAGCGTTTTCTTTTCTCACCGAGTGGCCCGGCAGCGTTCTGACAGTGACCATTCGGTACACTCTGGGTCAACGATAACGTCATGGATTAATTCCGGATCGTTTTGGAACTGTTTTTAATTTGAGACGTAACCTATCAAACTCTGATTCTCATTAGGGGATAGTTAAATAATTAAAAAAATATTTTGTCAGTCTTAATCAGCAAACTTTTGAACTTTAATAAACACATTATTTTATTTTTCTTTCATTTTATTTACTTCAGCCAGTCTCAAAACAGCCTCATGGTTTATTTTGTATGTTTTCTAGCATATAATGTTTGTATTAATTTTCTATCGTATTTGATCACTTTTTTGTTGCTAGCATTGATTATTAACTATTGAAATATCTTTTAGTGTTTTTCACTACACAAATTATGTTGAATTACCAATCAAATACAAACACAATTAATACTATTTCATACGTACAGTAATTAAAATTTTAATTCAAAACTCAGTTGAATTGCAATTGATATATTTATGTCAATTAGACGGTTTTACAATCATCGCTGTGCTTAGTTAATTACTCCAACCGCACTATCTACGGGCAAATTTCTCGCTAACCTGTTTTTACGTTTGATCTGATAAAGCAGCATAAAAACCTGGCCAAGGTAACAAAGCATTGGATGTAGGTCACACGACACTATTGCCGGATTGTGCCATTTTTCGTTTTTTTTCTCGCGTCTGTCAGTTTTGGCCGTGTCCAGTAATTTTTTAACAGATATTAGTTGCGCCTATAGTTTTTTCCTTGAACGTTTCTTCCGTGTCATGAGAAAATATGTATTCAACGTTTAACCAAGATTTTGTCGATTTGGCAACGCTGTTCGACGGCAATGACCTTTCTCATAACATCTGTCTGATGAGCAGCACACTTTTTGCGAATGTGACGCCTTTTTATAGGTTAATGTCTAACCTATACAAACGGCAACAGATTTGTTTTACGACCAGTTGCATTATTGTGGTGGACCTATAATATTTAGACCACAGATTCAATTAACTGAATTTGACTTGGGATACGAGTAACAGAAAAACAACTTTTTTTGTTTAGTTTTAATAAATAAACTAATTATTTTTAATCACCATTGATTTTGTTAAGGTTACGTTAGATACTTAGAAACGCACATAACACACAATTTTATTAAATAGATCACTATGATATACAGCTTATAATATATACGGTATCCAGTTACTATTTATAGGTTTGGAAAATAATAAAATTTCGTGATGAGATAAAACTAGTTGGCACGATAAGTGTAAGATGGCCTTCATATTGTGTACGGTAGTGTAATAATGTGCACTAGGATTATGATCCAATTAATTTGTCAACCGGTGTAATTTGTCAACACTTTTACTGTGTTCTCGTTTCCGTAAAGAAAGGTTTAATTTATAAAGTTTTGTGAGTGACAGTGTGGTTATTTTATATTTGTTTCTATATTTTTACTTTTTGGGCGTTACCTGCAAATGTTATTTCCTCCGAATTCCTTAACCCTTAAGTACTGGCGCAGTTTTTTGTGACACTACTACTGGTGCGGGGGTTAAAATTACCCCCATATTCAAACATTTTTTTTTTTATTCTGACACAAATTTTGTCACAATTGCCTTGGTTTTCTTAAATTTTAAAATGTTTCTAATTGTTATACATCATGTTTAAGCGGTTGTACACACATTTGAATATTTGGTTTAATTTCTTTTTATCTTTGAAAATTTTCGTTAAAAATGTAAGGTTTTTTCAATTTGCATGAAAACAAATTTTCGTTGCAATTTAAATTTGTTTAACCTTATATTCTTGTTAAGCTATAAAACTATAGGAAAAAAAATAATACCATTGGTGTTTGGACAATATGTTGCTTATTTTTTGGGCCTAAAGTTACACAACTATAATTTCTCTAGAATATCGAATTTTCGGTAAGGAAGCAAAACACGCTTTTTACATTTTTTTTGCACAAAACGAAAAGTATGTTATACAAAATTATACAAAGTACAAAGAGAACTAAAATAAAATATAACAATAAAAAAAAAACATTGTAAAACATAAACATAATGAACTAATAATATTTGGTATAAACATAATGGTCCCTGTATTTTTTTTAACAAGCATTGGTTTCTAAAGTCCATCAGGTTTCTTACTGTTATCTTGGGGATCTAAGATATTTAAAACTAATAAAAAACAACAAATAAACAAAACGCCACTCCACAATGATAATTAAACGTATGTTATAATAAACCCGGCCACAAAGCGTAACTACTGGCGCGGGGTCCGTGATGCACCCCAGAGCAAGTTTCAAGGTCAACGGACTGCGAGGAACTGACGGAAACCGGTCTGGAAGGGATAGAGGGATGAGACATGAAGGTACTAGGGCGATCAGCACTGCTGAAAACTCATGTGAGCTACCAGAATGAAATTTACCACCCTGTGGATCAAAATGCACCCCGCGCCAGTACTTAAGGGTTAAGACTTTCTACTCGACTTGGTAAAATGTGGTTTCAGTAAGATTGACGTCTGAGGTCGGTATAAATACCAAACTGTAAAAACTATCAGCTCTCGTTCGTAGATCTTTTCAATTTTATGATATTATAAATTTTAAGATTTTAGTTATTACATTTTTACCCTCTGGCAGTGTTTTAAGCATCATTAAACATAATTTATAAATTCATTAAAGGTGGGAATAGCTAAGGAAAACTGTTGACAAGTTTACGAGATGTGTAAGTAGTCACTTTTTAAATTTCACTGGCAATGTACATTTCTTTTAGTTTTTTTGTGTGGTGTTGGTACACATATCCCGAACATACGTTAACAGTTTCAACAGTGTAGCGTATTTCGTCTGTTTTTGACTGATACAAAGGTTAGATGTGTTTTGGTGTGCTCGGCTTTTTCCTGCATTAAAAACATTGATCAAAGAATTTGCATCAAATTTTGTGTATAAGGTTTTGAAACAAGAGAAAGTCGCATGGGAGAAATGCGGTGAATGTGGTGGCTGATGGATATTGTGGTTGGCTTTTTTGTCAACAAAAATTTTCTCACAAGCAACGATGAGTGAGCAGGTCCATTATCTTGATGAAAAAGCGATAAATTGTTTTTCAATAATTGCATGGCTCGAGCCAACAGATATGCCAACATCCTAAGCAGCCTATAATAGTGATTCGACGATTTTCCAAAACAGTTGATTTCACTTCAATGGTTCATGTGTTGACGTGCTAGGGCGCCCAGGGCGTGGTTCGTCATTGTATTCTTTTTGATCATCTTGAAAGTGCTTGTTTATATACCACTTTAAAACAATTAACATTTATTTTCTGAGAGCAGACTCACCGCTGTCAACATTCCAAGTGTTTTAGAGCACTCAATTCCATTTTTAAACCAAATTTGTTATTTTCTGATAACATCCTCCCTGATACACGCCGAGGATGTTGGGATGGGTTTCCATTGTAGGGAAGAAGTAACGTATTCTGCTGATCCATCGTTGCTTTTAAGGGATAATTTGGCCCAAAACAACGCCACAACATGCCCCTCACATTCACTTGAATTGGTCCCTGCGTCTTTTTTCAGTTCACAAAATTTGATGCAAATTCTTTTATCCTATTTTAAACTCCTTCTATTAGCTCACACTCTCATGATATATAACTTTTACAAATTTTCAATTTTAATAAAAATTGTTTTTATTCATCCAATAAAGTTCAAATACACATTTTTAAACTTATAGTGAATGACAATTGATGTTAGTAATTTTTTTCAAATATTTATTCAATAATTAAATTATAAAAATTTGAGGATCTATCCGATTTCGAATTGTGAATCATGTCCAAAGTCTAGCGCGTTTTGGCACGGTTTCAACTTTCCAATATCAACAAAAGAATTTCTCAAAGACTTATATGAATTTTTTCCCTGCATCTGGTTGTTGTCGAAACCTCCATACAACCTTAAATTGTTGCCATGGTTACCACAAGATATCATAAATAGTGCTGTAAGGTTAAAAATGAATAAAACGAATAAAATAAACAAACTGGAAATAAGCAAACAACGATAACATTTGTTTACTCGGCCTCAGTAGGAATTTACTTATATTTTTTTAAAGATGACTTGTTTTATAGCAGAAAATATCAAACGCATTAGTCTAGCCTTTGTATCGGTCAAAAACAAAGAAATGTGCTGTATTGTGGAAACTGTACTCATATGTTTAGGGGCATGTGTACCAACGCAACAAAAAACTAAAATCTTATGTACTTTTCGCAAGTAATTTTGAAAAGTCTCCGTAGTTTTTAAAACTTAGTTAAACCAAACTAAGTCTTTCACTTAACTATGGCATTTCTTCAACAATGAAATATAAATCTCTCACGCTCTTGCGGTCCGATCCAAAACTCAGATGATATGGCCAACTTTTATAAGAAACGTTGGCACCCCTGTGCTGATAAATATACGGCTTAAAATAGCAATGACATAAGCGTTCAACTTTCACCTTGTGAAACTAATATTTTAAGCGATAACAGTCTCATTGTAATGAATGAACTAAAATGAATATTTAAGAAAATGTAAATTATAATCGGACTTCAACCTCTTTAGTCCATGTTCTGCAATTAATATTTAGTTACGAAAACTGAGTATCGCACAGCAGAACTCCAACTATCCGAACTCCGAATATCCGAATCGCTGATTATCCGTAATCGCTTTTAGATTTTCAGGAAACATTTAGACCAAGGGTTCCCAAACGTTTTGTGTCCACCCCCTCCTCTTGATGAAACCCTTCCACGCCCCTCCACTTGATAAAACCCTCCCACGCCCCTCCACTTGATGAAACCCTCCCACGCCCACCCTCCCACAATATAAATAAATGGTATGAGTATATGAAAAACAATAAAATATTATATATTGAAAACAATTGTTTTTTTGCAGTTTTTGTGTTGTACATCTTGAGGTTTTTATAGAAATTACACTTGTTTGTATTATCTTGGCAAAAGACCACTATTTACGGATTCATTCAGCAGACGCGTTTCGTACTAGGTCAGGGCATTATTCAATTATGTGAATTACTGACAAGACTGCTGCTCAGGTGTGTTGTATTGGTGTGTCTGTAGTGTGTTATTGTTCACAGAGTAGTTGTTAATCATGTGCTCAAATATAGTATTTGATTGGGAGTGTGTTTTGTCATCTAGAATGTATTGTGGATAGTATTTATGGTGCTTATATATCTTTTAGATTTCTACTGTGTTAAGTTTTTTGCTTTTATTGATTTAATGTAGGATTTTTAGATTGGTGTCTATGTCTTATCTTGGCAACAGTCTTGTCAGTTATTCACGCCATTCAAAAAAGCACTAATTTAATGCGAAACGGTTTGCTGAATAAATCAGTAAGTAATGGTTTTTTTTGCCAAGATGATACAAACAAGTGTAATTGATTTTTTTTATACATAGGCCTACTTTCATAAAAAACATTATACTGTATAACATTTCAAGTTTTAATTTGCAAGATAAATTTTAACTGATAACCGAAAAATCTGTTTGCGAGCTTGCATTCTTTACACTAGGATGGCTATTTGAGGTTGTATTTATTAAGTAAGGAAACACTTCGTCATCACGTTTGTTCATATAATATTAAATATATTTAACTTATTATTCTCCAACTGTACTCACGTCTCCTTTGACTTGCCTTCACGCCCCCCCCCCCGATTAGGAACCCATGATTTAGACGGAAACATTGAAATTCCAAAGTAATGATTCTATCTACTGTCTGTTCAGGATGTGTTTGCGCCAGGGAGTGGTGAACTGTTCACGTGAACATAACGATTTCGGCAACCCTATTGGCTGAGTGACCTCGTGACAAAACTGAAATATCCTGCCGCCCGATTAACAGTTAGTCTGGAAACGTCCATGGTTACATTTGTTCGTCTGTTTATTGTGCCTAACATTTTTTAGTTGTGAGTGACAGTGGAATAATTTAAGATCGTTGTTTGTTATATTTGTGATTGTGAGTTTGTGGTGTTGTTAAGTTTTTAAGGATTAACTTTTAAGCAATGTCATCCCCTGTCAAAAAAAATAAACGAGGACAAGTAATACACTCCGGGCAAAAACAAGTTATTTTACGCCTTTATAAAAATTTAAAGGATGAAAATCCAGAATGCCGTATCAAAGACATCTTGCAGAAAGTAGCGATATCTGCAGGAATTTCTGCTCGAAGTGTTTTTTCAATCGTTAAAGAAAAAAAAGAAACGGGTACGCTGAAGTCTCCTGCCAAAAGGAAACCAAAAACCAAAACTATTTTTAATAATATGGATGACTTTTTAAAAACTGCTATAAGAAAGAAAGTACACGAGTTATTTTTTAAAAACGAACTTCCGACTTTAAATAAAGTACTACACTTAGTTAATACCGACGAACAGTTAGGCTTACCTAACCTAAGACGAACCACTTTGTTTCACATATTAAAAAAGCTAAATTTCAGGTATGAGAAACGTAACCGTAAAAGTATACTGTTGGACAAAGAAGATATTATTCTATGGAGAAGAGATTACTTAAGAAAAATAAAAGCCTATCGCGAGGAAGGTCGTACGATTTATTATTTGGACGAAACGTGGGTCAATGCAGGCCATACGAAATCAAAGGTTTGGACAGATAAGTCAGTCTGTTCCAGTAAAGATGCTTTTCTGAGGGGTCTGTCGGCGGGTTTAAAATGTCCAACTGGAAAGGGTAAGAGACTTATTGTGACTCATATTGGGTCACAAAAAGGTTTTGTAGAAGATGGACTGTTGATTTTCGAATCAAAATCAGATACTGACTACCATTCAGAAATGAATGGTGAAAATTTTAAAGAATGGTTTTCCGCGATAATACAGAAATTGGACAACAACTGCGTTATCGTAATGGACAACGCTCCGTATCATTCTGTACAAGTAGAACGCTTACCTACGACCCGTTGGAATAAGCAACAAATTCGAAATTGGTTGACTGACAAAGGGATTTTTTCAGATGAATCCATGTTGAAGGTCGAATTACTAAAACTCGTTTCCTATCATAGGCCAAATTACAAAAAATACGTTATCGATGAAATTGCTAAAGAAACAAATAGAATAGTTTTGAGAACCCCTCCTTATCACTGCGAATTAAACCCAATAGAAATGGTATGGGCTGAGGTTAAAGGTTATGTTGCGTCTAACAATGTGTCTTTTAACATTAAAGAGGTGCACAGACTGTTAACCGAAGGTGTCTCGCGTGTTACACCTGATAAGTGGGAAAAATATGTGAAACATGTGGTGGACGTTGAAGAGTCCAATATGTGGAAATTAGACAATATAATTGAAGACATCGAGCCATTCGTCATAGCTGTTGACGACAGTTCCTCGTCGTCATCGGAATCGGATTTTGCAGACCCCTTAAACATGAAATAATAACATGGTAAGTTAAAAACTTGTAGCATAAATTATTGAATAGTCTTATTACTTTCATTAGTCTATAATTCTCTTTTTCGAATGATTAAGTGTACCAGTGTAAGACGTAGCCCAATTGCCGATGCATGACTGTGAACCGGACTCATAGCTTACCGTCCCTTGCACGTGTTCGCCTCGTGATTGTGTTTACATCAGGCGCAAACACATTCTGAACCGACTTTAGATGTGTTATTGGTCTTCTTTCCGCGAAGCTAGTGTAGAAGCAGCCCAAACATTTGGTTGAGTCCGTCTTCTGTATAGTCACCGTGCAGTTCTGTATAGTTGGTTGCCGTCTGTCACCAGGCCGCCGGCCCTGGTACTTTAACCATGATGATCGTATAGATCAGCGGTTTTCTTTTGAATGCGTTTTGTTGTTCACCATAGCCTCTAAAAGAAACGAGTTCTCTTATCGTCAGCAACTAAACTAGTTATAGATCGATCAGATAGAGGAGTTACGGGTAAACAGTTTGCTGAGTACGGTGTTTAGTCCTGGATTTATCGTCAGCAACTAAACTAGTTATAGATCGATCAGATAGAGGAGTTACGGGTAAACAGTTTGCTGAGTACGGTGTTTAGTCCTGGATTTATCGTCAGCAACTAAACTAGTTATAGATCGATCAGATAGAGGAGTTACGGGTAAACAGTTTGCTGAGTACGGTGTTTAGTCCTGGATTTATCGTCAGCAACTAAACTAGTTATAGATCGATCAGATAGAGGAGTTACGGGTAAACAGTTTGCTGAGTACGGTGTTTAGTCCTGGATTTATCGTCAGCAACTAAACTAGTTATAGATCGATCAGATAGAGGAGTTACGGGTAAACAGTTTGCTGAGTACGGTGTTTAGTCCTGGATTTAAAGAGGGTTGAGCATTCACTGAAAGCCTAACGCAATTTTATTTCAGATTATTGTTCTGGGCACTTGGGTGATTGTAAAAACGTATGTCGTCGTCCCCCTTACATGGTCGACATATCGGGGGGAGAGAGGGGAACGCGCTGTACTGGAACCTTTGTATCTTTTAAACTATAAAAGATAGATTAACCAAATAAATGTTTTTAAATTCACAAAAATAAGGACTTCAATAATGGTGATTAGGTAAACATGACTCTTAGGTAAAAATGCAATTCGACGAAGAATACAAAATTGGAATATGAAAATGAAGATTTGTTTAATAGAAGCCAAATAGGTTTCTTCGGTTATTTACTGCGAAATCAATAAATACGTGAAAAGGAATTTAGATTGCTGTTTCTTATCTCAAATATAATTTTTTTGCATGTTTTTTTAAAGTATTATGACGAAACATATCTTGAGTTAACTTGCCTAGAAAGACTTTTCCCGTATTCCACGGTAATCTCGGATAAGTAAAGTATATACTATTGCATGGGAATGAATTGGTATAACTTGGCAACGGTTATTAAGGAATATAACACTTTACATCGTGTGACAAGCTGCATATCTACAGATTTTGTCTACATCGTGTGACAAGCTGCATATCTACAGATTTTGTCCCGGAGAGTTCCAAACGTTTTCATGGGTTTTAATGCAAACAGCTGATTTCGCCTACACTTTTAAATGTTTGTAGGCTATGTTTAGGTAATTTTCAAATGTAACTTCTTCAATTCCTTTTATTATTTCACACTCTCTGTACGTATATATATATCTTGTTTAAATTTTCGATTGTTAATAAAATACTTTTTATACATTTAAAGTTCAAATACATTTTTTAAAATTTGTAATCCAGGACTACAATATTGTAATAGTTTTATTTAATATATATATATATATATATATATATATATATATATATATATATATATATATATATATATAAAGAACAAAAGTCTAAATACAAATACAAGAATTATAATTGAATTTACAATTCAAAGCTTTTCGTTGGCTAACAGTACCAACATCATCAGGAATATTAAACAATGAATTGTTTAATATTCCTGATGATGTTGGTACTGTTAGCCAACGAAAAGCTTTGAATTGTAAATTCAATTATAATTCTTGTATTTGTATTTAGACTTTTGTTCTTTATTAATACACAAGAAAACATACTGCGATATATATATATATATATATATATATATATATATATATATATATATATATATATATATATATATATTACAAATATTGGTTTAATAATTTCAGAAATAACTCGTAAGGTAAGCTAACCGGTTGCTGCATTTGACGTTACCGCTCTCAAAGTTACTATTTTTTTATAATCTAACCTATACTGATCTAACCTGGCAACGATACCTAATCTATCCCGATGTGACATAACCTAACCTTACCGGATTAATTTTGCTAGATTCTAAAATAGTTATAATGTTTTACAACACAAAATATAACCTATCCTGATCTAACTTGACAATGATACCTAACTTATCCCGATCTGACCTGACCTAACCTATTCCGATCTGACCTAACCTAACCTTACTGGATTAATTTTGCTAAATTCTAAAATAGTTACAATGTTTTACAACGCAAAATATAGGGTAAGCGTGTTCTGTTTTATTTAGAAACATTCCGTTTATACAGTTTTGTTTGTTCTGATGAAATGAGATTATGTTTTACAGTTCCTTCTTTTAGTTTACACTCTCCTTAATATATATATTGTTCAAATTTTTAATCGTTAATCAACTACTTTTTATTTATCCACTTTAGTTCAAACACATTTTTTAAACTTGTAAGTAGGTGGCACTTGTTATACAGTTGCTTTTCATATATTAAATTCATTACTTGGTTTTAATGAATTAAATTTAGATTTAGATGGTAGACAAACTTTTCATGAAAGGGGAAAGGTATGCAATAAGGCCCATTGGCTTAAAATAAGTGATAACATACGATTTCATTAGACACTGATTTTATGTTATAGGGTGGTTGAACAGCTGTTTCAACTCATAGGTTATGTTACTTTATTTATATTAATTGTAATTAAAATAATGTTTTTATTTGTTGGCCTAAGTATGAATTGACTTGCAAAATGTTTTGTTTATATTGTTTTTTAATGAGTTATATCTTGTATCTGATAGAATATGTTATGAGGTAGGATTTCAAAAACAGCTGTTTCTATTATTCGTAGGTTATGTTAACTGTGTGTATTGTACATTAGGAGTTAGTTTAAATGTATGTATAAGGAAAATATATTATTTCCTAATACGTTAAGGATTATCTAATATATCTTACTTAATCACTTTTACTATATTTAATTAAGTTAATTTTCATGGTCCTATTTAATAAAAATTAAAAAAAATGTAAAGTCGTAATAAATAGCCTCCAGCTACCTGCTTTATTAAATGGGCTTTATGCCTTTTCTACAAGGTATAGAAGGTATAATAGATAATCTTTGAAAAAATCAAACTATTAAAGACTTTCTAATGTTTACTCTCCTATGATATCATTCGGAGAAGTTAGGACCTGACAGTCCCGTAGATGTACACTGTCTTTTTGTGTAAGTAAATGCAAGATAAAGTACTTCATCTTACACCTGTCACAATTCTTTAACAATCCGTCTAGCCTTCCCGTACCATCTATGATGGCATCATTCGAAGACGTCAGCCCTTACACTGCCCATATCTGTAAGTATATTAGTCTCGATAATTCGAAGTATAATCCCCCTTCGGATTACACGGAAATACGTTCATGTACATTAGAAAAAAACAGGAGTTTTAATGGACACTAATAATATGACTACGAATGCACAAAATACGTTCATAGAACTTAATTGATTACAGTACTTATATAAACTAATGTTGCTTTGGAATATTTTGTTTATCACTGTTGCTATATTTTTTTTGAGAAAAGTTATAAAAGGTGCTGCTTTAACAGAACGTTTTTGTTCTTCGTCGCGTATACGTCTTAGCAGTAGGACATGTAAGAGTGGTGTCCGTTAATCAATATAGTGTAGGGCAGTTTCCAAGGCGGCAATTCCCTCACAGTGACTCATTTTCCCTTCTTATACTGTCTCGGTCGAACCTTCATCTTTATTCTCGTCATCACTTCCTTCAGGAGTTTCTTGTACCATTTCAGTAGTCATAACATGTGTTATTGTTACTTACGTTCGTCCCTACTTATCCATTCTCGTACGTCCGTCTTCTGTGTTCGTCATCTTATCTTCTGACAAACCTGTCGACTTTGTCTGTTGTTCAATATAGCGTAGTGCATTTGCCAAGGCGGCCGTTCCTTCACCGTCTCTAATTTTCACTCCATCGTTATCATTGTTATAGTTTTTATACCACTTCAACAATCGTAACATCTGATATCTCAAATTGTTTACATTGGAATTTACACAACCTGAAAGTTTCTTGATAAGAAATGAGTCGTCTGTTTCTTCTTGTGGACCAATAACTCAGCCAACAGATCATGACTCAGGATTTTATTCCACGGCTTGATGTTTCTTCTTGTGGATCAATAACACAGCCAACAGTTTAATCATGACTCAGGATTTTATTCCACGGCTTGATGTTTCTTCTTGTGGATCAATAACACAGCCAACAGTTTGATCATGACTCAGGATTTTATTCCACGGCTTGATGTTTCTTCTTGTGGATCAATAACACAGCCAACAGTTTGATCATGACTCAGGATTTTATTCCACGGCTTGATGTTTCTTCTTGTGGATCAATAACACAGCCAACAGTTTGATCATGACTCAGGATTTTATTCCACGGCTTGATGTTTCTTCTTGTGGATCAATAACACAGCCAACAGTTTGATCATGACTCAGGATTTTATTCCACGACTTGATGTTTCTTCTTGTGGATCAATAACACAGCCAACAGTTTGATCATGACTCAGGATTTTATTCCACGACTTGATGTTTCTTCTTTTATTTCGTTTCATAATTCTGCTAACTAGTACACGTCTCCTTTAACTATATTTCTTTTTTTTATTGTAGAAAGCCTACAATGCTTTCTTTCCTTTCAGTCGATTCCAAGAAAGATTGTAAAAGATAATGTGTTTATTATATTTTTTTTCATACATTCCAGAACACGCTGACCCATCTGCTAGATTAGGCTCGTGACATTTGCGGGAAGATATAAAGCTCGGATATCATCAGAGCACAGTTATCTTCATCGTGATGCGTCAGTGGTTTGTCTAACAGTAAAATAGCCTTTTGAGGGAAATTCATTGCTTTTAAAAACTTTTCAATTTCAGGCAACCACTCTTTAGAATAGTTTTCTATACATCCAAGCAGCACTTTGGTTCTTATATGAAAGAGGCAATGCTGGTTTGGAAATGTTTCTAAACGCCGGCGGTTTAGCTGATAAGGATATTATTCTAGAGGCGTCTGTTTAAACTTTAAACAATCTAGGCCACCCCTCCCTTACAAACCGTTGCATGACGAAGGGTGAGTTTAGTGGTTCCGGTCGTTAGTTGATACCATTATTGATGAAGGTTGTTAGAGAATGTAAACTATTAAAATAGATGCTACGGCACTCATTTGCAGCTAAAAAGGGCGGTTTTAACAAATTAATCCCCTTAAATAATAAAAACAGATACTTATAAAATCGTGCAAGGCAGTCAGAAATGGCAGGGTTGTAATTAATGTTCTTCTAAACGGGATTTTGTAGCAACATATAGGAACACACTTGTATTTTGTAGCAACATATAGGAACAAACTTGTATTTTCTTATCGTATGAGATTTTGTAGCAATATATAGAATCAAACTGGTTATTTTATTATCGTATGGGATTTTATAGCAACATATTGGAACAAACTAGTTATTTTCTTATCGTATGAGATTTTGTAGCAACATATAGAATCAAACTGGTTATTTTATTATCGTATGGGATTTTGTAGCAACATATAGGAACAAACTTGTATTTTGTAGCAACATATAGGAACAAACTGGTTATTTTCTTATCGTATGAGATTTTGTAGCAACATTTAGAATCAAACTGGTTATTTTATTATCGTATGGGATTTTGTAAAAACATATAGAAACAGACTGATATTTTGTCGCAACATATAGGAACAATCTGGTTATTTTATTATCGTATGGGATTTTGTAGCAACATATTGGAACAAACTGGTTATTTTATTATCGTGTGGGATTTTGTAGCAACATATAGGAACAATCTGGTTATTTTATTATCGTATGGGATTTTGTAGCAACATATTGGAACAAACTGGTTATTTTATTATCGTATGGATTTTGTAGCAACATATAGGAACAAACTGGTTATTTTATTATCTTATGGGATTTTGTAGCAACATATAGGAATAATCTGGTTATTTTATTATCGTATGGATTTTGTAGCAACATATATGAACAATCTGGTTATTTTATTATCGTATGGATTTTGTAGCAACATATAGGATCAATCTGGTTATTTTATTATTGTATGGGATTTTGTAGCAACATATATGAACAATCTGGTTATTTTATTATCGTATGGATTTTGTAGCAACATATATGAACAATCTGGTTATTTTATTATCGTATGGATTTTGTAGCAACATATATGAACAATCTGGTTATTTTATTATCGTATGGATTTTGTAGCAACATATATGAACAATCTGGTTATTTTATTATCGTATGGATTTTGTAGCAACATATATGAACAATCTGGTTATTTTATTATCGTATGGATTTTGTAGCAACATATAGGAACAAACTGGTTATTTTATTATCGTATGGGATTTTGTAGCAACATATATGAACAATCTGGTTATTTTATTATCGTATGGATTTTGTAGCAACATATAGGAACAAACTGGTTATTTTATTATCGTATGGGATTTTGTAGCAACATATATGAACAATCTGGTTATTTTATTATCGTATGGATTTTGTAGCAACATATAGGAACAAACTGGTTATTTTATTATCGTATGGGATTTTGTAGCAACATATTGGAACAAACTGGTTATTTTATTATCGTGTGGGTTTTTGTAGCAACATATAGGAACAATCTGGTTATTTTATTTTCGTATGGTATTTTATAGCAACATATAGGAACAATCTGGTTATTTTATTATCGTATGGGATTTTGTAGCAACATATATGAACAATCTGGTTATTTTATTATCGTATGGATTTTGTAGCAACATATAGGAACAAACTGGTTATTTTATTATCGTATGGGATTTTGTAGCAACATATTGGAACAAACTGGTTATTTTATTATCGTGTGGGTTTTTGTAGCAACATATAGGAACAATCTGGTTATTTTATTTTCGTATGGTATTTTATAGCAACATATAGGAACAAACTGGTTATTTTATTATCGTATGGGATTTTGTAGCAACATATATGAACAATCTGGTTATTTTATTATCGTATGGATTTTGTAGCAACATATAGGAACAAACTGGTTATTTTATTATCGTATGGGATTTTGTAGCAACATATTGGAACAAACTGGTTATTTTATTATCGTGTGGGTTTTTGTAGCAACATATAGGAACAATCTGGTTATTTTATTATCGTATGGTATTTTATAGCAACATATAGGAACAATCTGGTTATTTTATTATACTAAATTCTGAGGGGTAATTTAATTTCTGATTTACGTGTCAATATTTTAGAAAAAACATGGAATATTGTTAGATAACACAAATGAATAATTCCCTTTTACTGAATTAAGGATTTTTAATTTCCTTTTTATAAATTGCATAAAGTAACACTTGCCTAGAAGTTTGGACTATTACTCAGGTAGAAGATAAGAGAAACATTAATAAAATATGTTTCCAAATAATCATAGGTATCATACAATTATTACATGCGAATTAAAATTAAACAAGTAATGTAATTTGAGAAAAAAATCATTTCCTGCTTAAGTCAAAAGAGTCGAATTTTATTTTAGTTTCTTTTCATTTTATAATTGCAACTAATGTAAATATATATATATATATATATATATATATACACACACACACACACACATCTCAAAATAAGAATATTAAGTGACAAAATAGAAAGCGAATTTCCTTGCAATTTTCCATTTCCCTTTCTATGTATGGTGTTGGACCATTATTTTTGTTTGTTAATATTTATACGCTTTGTTTTTTGTCGCTTGCATTGTGAAGTAGTTTTTCCGCATTTTCCGTTTGTAAAGCCGTTAATGCAGTTTGTTCGTTTATTTTATTCTTTTCATTTTTAATCCTAGAACATTATTTATGATATTGTGTGGTTACCATGGCAACTACTTGAGGTTGTACAATGGAGGTTTCGACTATAACCAGATGGGACAAAAGAAAAATTCATATACTTTAAGAACTACTCTTTTAGCTTTGGGAGAGTTGGCTGAGGGCCAAAAGTGCTAGACTTTGAATATAAAGATATTCTGTTCGAATCCAGCATAGACACCGACATTTTTATAATTTAAGTATTGAATAAATATTCGAAAAAACTGTACTATTATCAATTGTCATTCACTACAGGTTTAAACAAATGTATTTGAACGTGATTGGATGAATAAAAACGTATTTGATACGTTTGTGTACAATAAAAATGTGTACAAGATATATATCAGGAGATGAGTGAGCTAATAGAGGGAATTTTAAAAAGTATTTAGCTTGAGCTGGGATAATATGGGCTTTGGTCATTGGGTTGGAAGAACGTTCTGAATCGTTTCTCAAAGAATCAAGGCTTCTCTAAATAGTTTTCTAGAATAATGTAGCTGTAAGCGAGTCGATTCCAATATCTTCATAAACCTGTGGTACACTACATCTATAACCACTCATCAGCTGATTGGGGGCAGCTGTTTATTTTCAAAGACAAACTAATTGAGCTCTTTCTTGTGTTAGGTGAAAAGTTCATAAGGATTGTATAATTTTATTCGGAATCCTACAACTTTTAAGTTGGGATATGGGAAAAAGGGGGAATTTGGCAGGACCGAGTCTCTCGTAACAGAAGATAATCGTAATTGAATGTTTGGCCATGTAAAAATATTCTCTACCAAGTTGCACTTTTGCTACCGACACATTACCAACAGCGACAGGTGTTATCGTGAATTTCATGTCAAGAAGTAAAATGGTGGTGAAGCACGAAGAGTGAAAGGAGTACCACCACTCCTTACAAGAGGAGTGTAAGAAGAGGTGTTTTTTCGACTTCACCACCTTTGTCAAAGAACACAATTTTAGATCCTTCATATGGAGACTATCTTCAATATAACATGGGAAACCTCTGCTTCCACGAATCCAACCTCAAATTCGTGGTTTCGGGACGGGTGACTAGCGTCAGACCCGAGGCGGAGGGCTTGGTGCTACACGACCCGTGGTACCAGTATGTATGAGTCATTGACCTTTCTGTAAGGCCTAGACTGGTCACAGGCACGCCCCTAGGATGAGACGAACTCCAACCAGGTACAGCGGTTCAACCGCTTTTCCAGAACTATTCGGAACTAAGTAGGACTTTCCGAACGCTATCGTACCTCTAAAGGCCGTCGATTAGTTCGGTTCAAGTAGTGCAATCGGACCTTTATCCACTTCCGGATGGCTTTTCCTAAGGCCAGACCCCAGACCTGGTCATAGGCGAGCATCACCCACCCGTTACACATAGAGGAGCATCCTTAAATTGTACAGTGTGCAAAAATGTTGGTCCGTAAGACTCGTTAGAATAATAGCCTCGGTTTATTGTTTGTATGACTCCCCTCTAAGCGGACGCCTTTCTTTTAAATAACCGTACAAACATATCAGAAATAACTTATATCAGTATTGTAAGATCTCATTACTTGGCAGTTGAGGTGGTTTTGGTCTTAAACAAGTATTTAACTTTAATAAATTTTGAATTTTGTAGTCCATTACGTTCGCTAAATCTTATTTATCACTTAAAAAATTGTTTAAGTGATAAATTTAATTAGTTATTGGAGCAAGTAATATATGTAATAGAGTCAAGTCCTACTTAGGTCAAAGTCAAATTGTATTTGAGTTACTTTTTTATTAAATATTTATATTTAATATTCATAAAGTAACATAGCCTATACGTTAAAACAGCTGTTCTACCACATAACCTATAACATAAAATCAGCTGTTTTATGAAATCTTATGTTCCCACTTATTTTAAGCCAAATGGGACGAAATAACCATATTGCATACCTTGCCCCTTTTTGTGAAAGTTTTTTCTATTACATCAAATAAAATTAATTTAATAAATCTAAGTAATTAATATAAACAAAAACTATTACCATAAATTGTCATCCACTACAAGTTTAAAAAAAATTTAAAAAATATTTCAACTTAAGTGGATGAATAAAAAGTATTCTATTAAAGATCGAAATTTTGAACAAGGAGAAGAAGGGTAAGGAAAGCGTAAACTATTAGTAGAAATTGAAAATAGAAAGGAAGGGCCAATTTAAAGTGCATACAAGTACTTGAAACACATTTTTTTAAAAATTGGATAAGGACTATTTTAATTAAGGAAAATACTTTAATATCATGAATTGTTATGAATTTTGTGGGTGAAAGAAATTTTATCATAATTAGGGATGGGCCGATTCCGATTCTCGATTCCAGGAATCGTCGATTCTAGGTGGTATCGAGGAATCGTTGATACTCGATTCTTCATCATAAAAGTGTCGATTCCGATTCCTATTTTGTTAACTATTAAAATATGCGTGTGGAGTAATTTATTACCAAACAAAATTTATTACAAAAATTTATTATATTTGTGTGGAAAAATAATTAATTACCAACTATGTCTTATTTATGTATTAGTTGATTTGAATGAATTAAATGATTAAAGTAAACGAAAATATTATTATTTAAGATCGTAACCATTTCTGGTCGTTTGACATCGCTCGTCTCTCTCTCTCTCTCTCTCACTAAATGTCAGAACAAAACACAAAAAAGTACAGTAAAAACTCGATTAACCGTCACCGTCGGAACCGTGGCCATGACGGTTGAGCGAATAGACGGATAACAGAAACACTGTATTATTCCTCCGAAACTTAACCTTAATAAATTATATTATAGACACATATCACTCTCACGGTTGAAGGTTTTGTGTAGCCTATTACATTAAAACAGAACTTTTAAAAGGTTTTGCCATATGACCAAGATGTTAACTAAATTAATTATTAGAGAACTAGCATGTAAGTTAATATAACTTGAAAGAATCGAGAATCGAAAGGAAAATTTTAGAATCGGAATCGGAATCGAAAATTTTAGGAATCGGCCCATCCCTAATCATAATTAATCGGGTTGGATAGACGGCGGGAAACATACCAGCAGAGTACGCACCTGTGCTCTTACTTTGCCGTGGCAGTAACTTGAACTACAAACTGCTGGGACGTTTATTGGCAAGGGCCAATTATTATTGAATATAACAATTAACTTGGCCGGTTTGTTTGTAGTACACCTTCAAAAATACATCTGTTTTCTTTATTCGATGTAAATAAATTACAGATAGATAGCGCCGATGTAAATTTGCTTGTAGAATGGAAATAAAACTTTATTGCTGTTATATCTTTCAAAGTAGTTTTTAAATATTCTGTACGCCACTGCCATCTCTGTAGAACATAATGCAATTCTCGGTTACAAACCCAAAACATTATTAAACAAGCAACATTTTTGTTATGAAAAAAGAACACAATTCATCAATCTGGATTCCCAAAACCTGTACAGGAATGTGCGTTTCTCCAAGAGAATTCGCTTTCAAAACCCATTTGACCCACATTTGGACTTGAATTTTGATTTTTTATCAGGTTCAAACTTTTCTCTCTTAAATCACTAAATTAGGATAGCAAACAGGTAAACCTTAGTGGAGTGCCGTGGAATGCTTGTCGTCCATGACATGGCGTGGGTCTTTGGTTGCTAGGTAACCGAAGGCCACGCCTACATAGTCATTTATCGTCACAGCTACGCAATGACGTCACCAATCGATTACGTAATGTTTATTTTTATCCGTTCCGTTTCCAATGTGTAGTAACGCCATGTGACCAACCGAGATGTTTGTTACCGGTTACAGCCCGGTTATTTTTGTACTCTTACCTCATAGTTCTTTGAAGTTGGAACATGTTCCCATTTCTTAAATTTGCATAATATATAACACGCAATAAGAAACAAATAAATCATGTATAGTATTTATTTTAACCGCAAATAATAATTTACAAATAAATTTACCTTAAATTTAGGAAATAATTAAGAGTTGTATTGAATGTGTAGTCTAAAGCAAGATATTCAGTTGTTACTAGCTATGTTTACACGTTTCAGTGGAGTAGAAGCGCGTGGACCCGCCCCTCCCCCGGCAGACTTTATGTCTACTTCGGGGCCATGCTAGCTGTACCACCAGGCGGTATACACGCACGCCCCTGCCAAGCAATTTTTAAAATAGTCCGCGTGTTTTCCTTCGATCTTATTCTATACACACACACACACACACACACACACAAGTACAAATTAGATAATACGTTTGTTAAAAAAATTAATGTTTTTTATTTGTTAAATTTTATTTGCCTACAGCAAGTTTAGGAAAGTAAAATAATATTTTATACCTGTTCTCTTCTACACCGAATAAAACATAATATTCTTACAAAATTGTTATGTGATAAATGTAGTGTGTTTTTAGTGCATAGCATATCTCGTCTCTTTTGTGAAAAGTTTTTCTCCCGTATAAAACTAAAATTAATTTATTAAATTTAATTAATGAATTAATATTTGAAAAACTATCAACACCAAATGTTATCCATTACAAATATACAAAAAATGTATTTGAACTTGAGTGAATAATTGAAAAGTATTTTATTAACAATGGAAAATTTGAACAATATATATATATATATATATATATATATATATATATATATATATATATATATATGTGTGTGTGTGTGTGTGTAAAGTTATTATTATTACTTGTAAATAATTTTTTTCCACCACTAAGTGCAATAATTTTACCTTGTGTGATAAGCACCTTTGTGACACTTGACCATTGTCGAATCACTGAAAGTCAAAGTGACCGAAAGGTGCCTCATCACACAAGGTAAAATTATTGCACGTAATGGTGGAAAAAATTATTTACAAGTAATAATAGTAACTTCCTAAAGTCAGTGCAACAGAAAAATAAGGACAACATGAAATATCACTATATATATATATATATATATATATATATATGTATGTGGATGTGTGTGTGTGTGGAATACCACCAGTGTTTGGATAAGTTGGCGTAAAACAAAGTTTAAGAATATTTCAAAATAAAATTCATTCCGTAGGATACCTCGTTTATTAAGTGCCCAAATGAAAAATCTACGAATTTTACAATTTAAAGCAAGCCGTTAAAAAATTTTGCATTACGGTGAGTAAAAATTTTTAAAACCCATATAAAAATCATATGAATGTACGAATTACGCTGTTCAAGGGTTTGTGGATGGGTAAACCTTTACGGTTTTCCGAACTATACTAAAGTAAACGTATAAAAAACTTGAGACATAAAGTTGTCGAGCGCAGTAAGAGAACATGTTAGAATATTCACTTGGTAGCGTTGTTGAGGTGGTTGGCAGCGGTATATTGCCATAAAGAATATTAAAAAGTTATTTGTATTTGGTATCTCAATTTAGTATCTATTATATTTTCAAATAACAAAAACATTATATGAACAAACCAGTACTGATCACATACTCTTTGACCACATTACAGAATGCCTACCTGGTTATGGTTTTTAATTACTATTAATTTCACGACATAAACACTATTTGACAGATAAAGTACCGTGAAGTTATGGGCAAGAAAATTTCCCTACAGGATAAAATTAAGAATTATATATTTAGAAACTGTTATTAAAAAAAATTGTTTATGTCTGTCACATTTGTTTCCAGAAGAAAGAGACAAAAAAATCATGACTTAATTTGGTATTTAGTGTAAAAATAGACTGAAACCGAATTAAACTTATTATCAATGGTATTGATCATCTCGATTATTGTAAACAAGTATTAACAACATTAGCCATTTTAGCAAGGAGGATTTTATTTAAAAAATTATCTTTTGCAAAGTTTTAAAAGCCCACTATAAAAACTTAACAAAATTAACCTATATAAAGGTAACCAAGCGATGATTATTAGTGAATTAAGCAATTAAGTAAATTTCAAGTGCATAAACATAAACGTTTAAACTAAAACTAAAATGCCTGCCATTGTTTATAAAGGTTTACAAGGGCATGTATAACTGTGTTTATGATTGGTAAAGTGAGCTTTGTTGGTAAAGTATTCCATTGCATTGTCCTTAGTTCTGTACTGCAACCAGTTTCTTGAGGAGTCAATGACCTTTATTGTTACCCCTTCAGCATGTACTTTCACAGCATCATTGCCTTCAATACCTGTGGGCTAGGCTGCATAAATGCTTCAGATGCTTCGTAATTATGTTTAAAAGTAACATTGTATTATATGATTTCAGTGATTTAAATTTTTTTAATAATTTAAACGAGTGATATAAAAAAAATTAAGTCAGTTCCTATTTAGGTCAACAAAGAGAAAATTATTAAATAATTACAAATAATATAAATAAAGTAACATAACCTATGCCTTAAAACAGCATTAACTTATACTATCACATAGCCTATAAAACAAAATCAGTTGTTTTATAAAATTATGTTACCACTTATTTTCAGTCAAATAGGATTGAGTAACTATACAGCACACCTTGCGCCTTTTGTGGAAAGTTTAACTAAAATTGCCCCCATATAAAACTAAAATTAATTAATTAAATTTAAATAATGAATTAATATTTGAAAAAACTTTATTACAATCAAGTGCCATCCACTACAAGTTATAAAAAAACGTATTTAAACTTGAGTGGATGAATAGAAAGTATTTTTATTAACAATTGAAAATTTGAACTATATATATATATATATATATATATATATATATATATATATATATATATATATGAGAGTGTGAACTAATAGAAGGAATTGAAAGTATGCAAGATAGTTTCAACACTCCGAATGCATTATTTCTCATGGGTCACCTTAAAAGAATGCAAAATATCTGAAGAATATGAAAAACATCTGGTTTAATCCAGTATTCCAATTTTATCTATAAACTGTGTATTTTAACTTGGAATTAAATAATTTGTTATTAGTTTTCGAAGTTTATTACAATTTATGAAAAGTTGTTGAGAAAACTAACTACAAGGTTCTAAAAAGTCAAGATGCCAAAGCAAGAAATGTCCTTTAAGTAGACATTGGTGTCCTTTAGAATAGTAAGATTCTTGTTTATATTATTCAGAAATTGTATGTTGTGAATGTCTGATTTACCTTTTCAAACACTTTTGGAAAACTATGCTGTCAGTAACACCAAATAACATCATAAATTTTTTTTCAAATATTTATTCAATAATTAAATTTAAAAAATTTTGGGGTCTAGGACAGATTTGAACTGAATATCTTCATGTTTAAAGTCTAGATCTTTTTTGCGCTGAGCCAACTTTCTTTAGCTAGAAATGAACTTTTCATAAATCAATATGAAAAAACCCCCATTGTATAACTTTAAATTGTTGCCATATTACCACACAATATCATAAATAATGCTCTTTGATTTAAAATTTACGAAAAGAATAACATAAACAAACACAATGGATTAACGTTATCGAACCTAGCTTCACAAACGGACAATGCAAAAGAAAGGCGAAAAAAACTACAACACAATGCAAGCGACAACAAAATATGAAAGCGTATAAATAGTAACAAATAAAAATAATAGTCCAACACCATACATAAAAAGTGAAATGAAAAATTGCAATGGAATTAATATTCTATTTTGCCATTTTATATTGTTATTCTGACATATGTATATACATATTTATATTAATTGTTATTATAAAATAAAAAGAGACAAATAAAATTTCTCTTTCTTGATTTAAGTAAGAATTTATTTTAAAAGAAAAGATTTTATATTACTCTTTTACTATTATTTAATCTCATAGTTTGGTATATAAAAACAACATCATTGATGAACTGACATTATTATTAACTATTAATTATTGATGTAGAACTGTTAATGTGGTATGTTACTGTAAAATAACATTGAGCCCATAACGTTTATTGAAGTTTTGGTTTCCTGAATTTGATCAGCTGTTTACTGATTCTAGAGAACAGCTTTTTCTCATACAGGAGATGCCTTCTTGACATCCCCAAAGTTAAAAATCTTAATAATGCTTGTAAAATATTTTTTTACCCATCCTCAATATGATGCTTATTTATTCTTGATTCTTTCAGGATTTATTTATTTTCAGATTTTTATTTTTGACAATGGTTTTAATACTAATTTAAATTGAGTCCTGATTTTTAAATGTACCTTTTGCATTAAGTGTGATTGCAGCCATGCATTTAAACACATTTAAGGGATAAGCCAGAATAAAAAATATGTACATGTAGTAGTTTTAAATATAATTAAGTAAAAATTATATTACCTAATTATAAGTATCATTTTTTAAATTATATTTCAAGTTGTTTCAAATTACCCTATTTAATTGTTGATTTTCTATAATTCTTTGGGAAATTTTCAAAAGATGAATTAATTTATCTTTAAAAAAAATTGTCTAAAATTTTGTTCATTGCAGATTGGATTCTAAAACCAAGGATTTATCCATTGCGCAAAATTCTCTTTCTATATTCGAGTCTCGTGTTGGGGACCTGACTACAAAGTACAACCAAGCTCAGGCCGACAGAAAAAGACTTGCTGATGAAGTTAAGGTAAATAGTTTTGGTTTTAAGTATGCCAATGAGCTTTTATACAAGAGAGATGGTTTGATTTGAATAAAAATAAATAGCTCTTTGATTATAACAATCTTTTTAAATAAAATGAAAATAAAAGATATTTACTTTTAAGATTGAAAAGTTTCTTAAACAATACATATTGTAATAAGTTATTAGAGAGGGAGAATGATTTAGTATTTCAGATACAGTATTTTAGTGTGTTTGTGTGTGAGAGAGAGAGAGAGAGATTACAATTTTTATTTAATTAGTTTCTTTTCACATATTCCTCGTAACAGTATATAGTAGTGAAAGAATGATATTTAATTTATATTGGGATTAGGAAAAGAAAGACAAAACAATAATTGAAAGTTTTATAAAAAACTAATGCATCTCAGTTAACATCTAGGTTAAACTCATGAAGTTTATATACATTTAGGTGTAAGATAAGGTGAATATGTTATATTTGAATATATGTGTATATATTATCATTATGCAATACCTCACACTATAATAGAGTAAACCATAAATAAATATCCTTACAAAATACAATATCCTTACAATTCATATCTGTGTCTAATAAAGACTATCACAATTGATTAAATCTACAGATTTGATCACAATAAAAAGTTATTAATTTTATTAAGATGAAATTGTTTAAGAATTATATATTTGCAAGATGTTTGGTCCTACAGAATCAAAATGTTCAAATTACAGTTCTTCCTCGGTCTAATTAAATCCAACACCAACAGAACATGAAGTCTCAGAAGAAGAACATGCAAAGTGTTTAAAGTATTTGTTAGAATAGTTGCATGGATTTTAGAATGTATTGAATTTCTGTAGAAATGTGCCAAACAAATAGTTATTGTGAGGTAATTATAACATTTTACATTAGCTATGCAGTGGAATTCAACCAATACACACACGAGATTAGGCAATGCACTGTGTAATAACCACATTTCTAATTGTAAGCAGATACCAGGAAGTTTAATAATCAAATTGTAATTATATGATTCAATGATGAGTTATTTATCATGCTGGTTTCTAGTAACACATTTTTATAAAATTGAAATAAATAAATAAAATATTACATATTTTCCTACGTAATACATTACTAATTGCAGAAATATTTTTAAACAACTGTAAAAAAGCACAACAAATTTTAAAAAAACTTGTGTATAAAATTTACTAGGATTAAATAAGTTGTAAAAATTATTTATGTACATTTCATTACATACACAATTATTTACTTTGAACTTCTTTAAAATAAATATTTCAAAAAATCATATTACATGCACTAATTACAATCCCCGATTTCTATTCAACTATTGGCTGCAATAAGGGATGCCAAGTTAGTTTGTGTGACAGCTCTTTAAAAGCGAATATTATTTTAATTAATTTACAGTAGATTATTAGTTTAAAATGGTATTGAATCGAATGTGTCTTTAATTTATAAATTAACAAATATAATAATTTATAAAATAAATTTTACCAAATAAATTATGTCAATAATATTGGATTCTACTTTTTGTGTGTTGACTTATTATTTCAATGTAATTTATATAGATTTTGGTTTAATTGTTTTGTTCTGAAAAATACAAATTAGTTTATTATTTAACACTCAACTTCTAAAATATTTATTAAAATTTAGTAATCTATGATGCCAAATGATTTCATATACAATGATCAGTGACTATAGTTGTGTTAAGTAACATTAAGTTCACTACAGAAGTTATAAATGTTTCTGTTTTAAATTTAAAAGTGGATAAGATACGTATTGGGAGATGTAACTGTCCAAAAGGATACCAATATATAAATAGATTATATACAACATTTTGAAAAATCTCTCCAATGTAAATCTATTTTCATGAAAATGACACAATTTAAATTGAATTTTTGTGTAACGAGTTTTTCTTGGTATGTTTTTCTTCTGGTATTGCAGCAACACGCGGTGGGTAAGGTATATATATATATATATATATATATATATATATATATATATATATATATATATATATATATATATATATATATATATATATATATATATATAAATTGCAACATGTATTATTGTGTATTAATAAAGAACTAAGTCAAAATACAATTCAAAGCTTTTCGTTGGCTAACAGTACCAACATCATCAGGAATATTAAACAATTAAAATTTTAATTGTTTAATATTCCTGATGATGTTGGTACTGTTAGCCAACGAAAAGCTTTGAATTGTAAATTCAATTATAATTCTTGTATTTGTATTTAGACTTAGTTCTTTATATATATGTGTGTATGTATATGCACAGTCTCGTCCGCATTATACACTTGCTGGGGTGAGGAATTTTCAGACGAAATCAAACCTGTGAATTCGTCTAAATATTCTTTTGCAGGAAGATTATCAGGTGATAACTTCTCCCCACCTTCTGTTAGTTGTCTGATTCCGTGCCTTCTCTTCCACCTATCCAACCATCCATTGGCGGTTAGCAGTAAATTTCAAATCCCCGCTCATTAATTTGATTAACTGTAATGCCTTTTCTTGTATTTATAGGCCACTAATAGGAACTCCTTTCTGAATCTCTTGTGTAAACCATAAAAATACATAATCATCAATTTTTTCATTAACTTTTATGCGTTTGCGTTCACTTGTAGCACTCCAAAACTGTTCAATTTTTGATACAGAAATATGTAATGAATGCTCTAATATTGTTCTTTAATAAAAAAAACGCAATTCTGTCAAATGCAAAATACACAGCAAATCCAACCAGGCTATAGCCCCAATTAGTTCGGATTTGAAGGGTTTCCCTGTATTATTTACATTATATACTGATTTTATGTAATTTTATACATTTGCGTGTACTGAAATTTTGAATATACTGTGTAATATCCTGTATTTTGAGTAACTATCTTTCCTAAATGTGTAATTTTAACATTGAAATCATGCACTAGGATAAACAAGATAGCTTATTTATTTGTATATAAAACTTAATATATTTTTTTTTAAAAAAACTACGGATATTAATAATAAAAAAAACAGTGATGGTTAATATTCAATTTGCATCTTGGTTAAACCTATCATTCAATTTCGAAGATAAGGTGAGGCTTTTGATAAAGGTATTAATTGTAATCGTTACATTATTAAAGTTTATAGCATGTTGAATTTTTCTGGTTATGAAAGCAGCAACAAATGCCTAAACTACATTTGTAAGAAATTCTAGCTTATTCAGAAAACAAAACCTGTTTCTTTTATTTTCAGAATTTAGAAAAGGAAAGGGATAAATTACTGTTGGAATGTGCTGATTTAAGGAAGAACTATGAAACTGAAACTCTGAAACGCGTTGATTTCGAAAATGCTGTACAAACTTTGAAAGAAGAATTGGCATTTAAAGAGCAGGTAAGAGGAAATAAATTCTTTATGTTTGTTCTTTAGCTATTTATAAATGTTTTTGTGTGTGTGGTTTCAAATTATTTAAATTTTGCTTTTAAAAATGATGAACAATTTTCATTTTTCAATAATCTAAAAAAATTATATTAAACAGATATTTTTTTAAATATTAAAGACAGTATATGCATATACGCTTAATATAAAATAAGAACAGTAAAGAAACATGACATAAAATAATGAACACACAGTTCTGATCTAAATTTAACGCGTTTCTAAATATTGCAAAACAAAATTTGAGATTTTCTTAGATAGCTTAGTATTATCAGAAAACTTGAAATAATTAAATTGACAACCATGAAAAAATAGTAATTAGTTCTTGACATTATTTTCAGGTATAATATTATTATTCTCTACTAGTTATGAAACATAGAAAGTATACACACATACACGTCTAGTCTGCTTGTCAATTATTCGTATAAGCAAACCCCTTAATTTCTACCCTAGTTAATTTTGTTGATGGGAAAATGTTTCCTTCAGACTTCTTTTTCCATTAATTTTGAAGAATGTAAATATTACGCTTTCGAGATGGTGTAGAGCATGGGTTCCCAAACTGGGGGGGGGGGGCGCCCTCCTTAGGAGGTGTGAGGGCAAATCAGGGGGGCGGGAGACCAGTGGAAAATAGTAAGATAAATTTATCATTTAGTTAAAGTTTAAGTACACAATTTATCAAAATTTAACACTAAATTTACATCACAGATTTGTTTAACTTCGTAATTTTTTGACCATGATGTTCAGGAAATGTATTCATTTATAAAAGAAATATAATTAAAGGTTGTACAAACTTTGTAAACTTAAAATTAAATCGACATGACAGCTTCAAAAGAATAATAGTACAAAAGTGTCGCGAAACTTTTTGACGTTTAATGTGGCATCAGCGCCACAAAAGACAACTTCATTTTGCATAAAACACTAAAAGTGTATTACAGGTAGCTCTTCGATTATACTTGCCTTTTTCAAGCACCTACTTATGTAAAGAAAAAAAACATTTTCTGCACTAGTTGCAATAAAAACAAAATAAAGAAACAAATTTGATGTTGCTAAAGACTTGGATTGTGCCTTTACTAAAATACAGCTTCAAATAGGCATGCTAGTGAAAAAACTTCAAGCTCGTCCATATCACTAACAGATTTTCCTCTCTTCAGATAAAATTTACCTTGCAAATTGAAACTTGAAATCTTATATCGTGTATCTTGTGAAAAAAACACACACATATATATATATATATATATATATATATATATTTGTTTCGTTTTAATATGCCAGTACCATTTATTCATAGTGTAAAGTGGAGAGAGTGAAATGTGTGAGGCTTACATTTCAAGAAAAGGGTGTAAGGTACTAAAATGTTTAGGAACCCCTGGTCTAGAGATCGGTACACTTCTTTATTGATAATTATATACCTAATAATTATTGATATTACATAATTTTATCATTCAGATCATTAGGACAAATCTCACAGCGACATCTTTTTTTGTATGCTTAATGTACAAGGTTATGAATTTCCAAATAAGTTATCAGTCTGATGCAGCATTATCTTTAAAAAAAAAATATCCCACCTCTTTTGAAATGGATGTTCCTTTATTACTGTTTGAAATGGATGTTCCTTTATTACTGTTCCAATGCACCTCATACTATATTGACAATCATTAAAGACATATAATCACATTATTTTCAATATTCAAACAATATATACATACCTAATAACAACAAACACAACTACAATATATAATACAATCTTTCTGAGATCTATTAAAAAATTGAAGTCGCCACATACATAACCCCCCAAGATGAATGATGGAAAATGTCGTCAGATCTGGTTACTTGAGTAAAACTTTGATTTTTTAAATAATATTTAGTACATCAAACTACAATTATGTCAGTGTAATTTAACATTTGCCTCAATATACCTCATAAGTGATGTATAATAATAATACAAGTAGCCAAGGGTTCAATTTTTTAATAAAAAATTATGATTTTGTAAATGTGTCTTAATATTTATGACTGATCAACCATATTTTATTGTTTTACATTTAACAGATAGTGTATGCTGACTTCCTTCATCCATCCTGTCCCAGAGAAATAAACCTTTCATTCCTACGTCAGTTAAATTTGCTTTTTGAGTCTTTTAGTGGTTTGCATAAATAGGGATTTTTATACTTCTAGACAGTTTACTAGAAAACCCGGTAAGACACATTTATTTGTAGATTAAATAAGAAATCTAAATACAAGGGTGATTTGAATGAAAAACTAATATGATTCAAATTAAAAGTTCCTTTATATTTCAAAATGTGAGGTAGAGTGGGTAGATGACTGTTAGGGAATCATACCTCTGTCGAGCAAGTCACGGACTTATTTCAAGCAGATAACAGATGTGACAGTGGTATCTGGGCATATAAAACGATTGAAGAAATAAAGGTGGTGTGAAGAGTGGCAAGGATCCAGCCTTTCAACTCAACCCCTGGCAAAACACAGAATCGAACGCTCGGGAAATCACCTCCAGCTACAAAACCTCCACCCCCACGAATCCGACCTCAAACTCATGACTTCCGCTTCGGGTGACTAGTGTCATTCCCGAAATAGGGTGCTTGGTGCCACAACCCACAAGGTCATAAATATATCTTTTTACCTTGCTATAAGGCCTAGACTGGTCGGGCGGCTTGCTACTGGGACGAGATGGACTCCTCCAGTGACAGCAGTTTGACGCTGTTCCAGAACTACTCGGGACTAGTAGAACCTTCCGAACGGTCAGGTTTCTGTATGTGGGTAGATGACAGTAGTAGTGTTTCTTGAGTTTCACAAAGTGACAAAGGCCAGAATGATGCTACAATGCAGGATATGGCAGCAGCATCAGTAACAAAATGGCCACCTTACTGTGAACATGCACAACGATTATGTGACAATCTGTGAAGTGTTTCTCGTCAACTGAAGATGTCAATCCGATTGAAATTCATTGCAGAATGACACGGCGCAGTATAGTGTTTATCAATGCAGGATGGAATTCAGTGCAGTTCAGGAAGGTTAAAAGCAGTTTAACTTCAGTGGAGTGCTCCAAGACTCGCAATATAGCTGGAGGAAAACTTGTAGCAATTAATGAAAGAGCTTGTAAAGAAGATTAGTATTGGTTCAGTGTAAAATACTGTTCATAATGTGCTGTACTTTGGTCAAGCAAAGAATGGAAGTTGTAGCTTACAACTGAAACCAAACAAATTCTGTAGGCACCCGTCTGCTGGAAAAGTCAACTCATATTTTGGGATGCTAATGGAGTAATTTTAAAGACCTGCATGGGTAGGGAAGTGACGATAACCGGTACTTCTTATTCTGACATGGTGCAAATCCCCTCTGGCTGCAATCACAAAGGAGTAAATGACAAGTAAACCTGAAGTATTGCTACACGATGACACCTGACCACCTGCAGCCTATGAAGTAGTGGAAATGATTTCATAAGGGAGGGTATTAAATTTAAATGTGGGGTACATTCTCCTTATGTACCAGACCCTGATCATAGCGACTTGCTTTTGTTTGGTGCATTCAAAGAAGCAATGGGAGGCAGGCATTTTAGAAATGACAAGGAAGTGAAAGCTGCAGCTGGTGCTAAATACACAACAGAAAGAATTATTTAATCATAATATCTATTATGCACATTCAAAGTTGTTTTAACCCTTTAGTTATTAACATGTGGCTGCCCTGATATGGCCCTTGGGAGCAACATATTTTTTTTAAAGATGTTGACACTTTTTCTTTTTTCTAAGTTTTTTCTTCATTTTTTTTCTAAATTTTTGTTGTTATAGTAATGTTTGTAATATTTGTTAATTAATTTTTTTATTTACTTGTTTTCTCAGGTTAACAAAAAATTACCTTGCGTTTACTGATAATTTGGTTGCTAAAAATTATCTGTGAATCTTTTTTTTTTGTAAAATACCTATTCATTGTGAAATACAGTACAGTCTCGCTAATCCAGTCTCCGATGATCCGGACGTCCGGCTAATCTGGACGGCCCAAAATTTTTGTTTAGTTATAGTATTTTACAGTGCACAATCAGTCTGCCATCCACAAAAATATTTATTTTTATACGTCTATATTTGTTATTTTTCAAAGGGGTTTTCCTACTCTAATAGACTAATATTAAAATTTATTCATTAAAATATGAATATGAATAAAATAAATATAAAATATGAATAAGTGGGAAAATCTTCTTGAAAAAATATATTCACATTAGATCTCCCAACACTACAATGCACATGACATCAGAGACATCTTGCAATAAACGAAAGATAAAGGACCGCTGACTAAAGGGATAGACAGTCTATCCGTCTGGCGTCAGGTCAGTTGTGTTGTCGGACGGATGCCACCTTTACTGCTTCTCGCAAGATATCTGCTCAGTTTTCATTTAATTCTAGTGTGATATTGATCTGTGTTTTTTATTTACGTCTCTTTCAGTGTTCAGTGAAAATGGAACAAAAACTCCAAGCTTTGTTTCGTATTGATGGAGGTGAATCGCTTACTAAAATTAAAAAAGAGTTAGGTGTGGGAAAACAAACTGTTTTCGATTGGAAAAAAAGCGACAGGAAATTGGAAGATTTTTGTGCAAAAATGGTTAGTAAAGACAGTTTAGGTGGTAGAAGCACTTTAAAATAACCAAAAAATGAAATCCTAGATGATGCTTTGTATGTTTGGTTTTGCCAACAATGGGAACAGGGTGTTCCATTATCGGGTGTAAATTTGCAAACGATCGCGCTGAAACTGAATGAAAAGTTAAAAGGAGACCCTATTTTACTGCCAGTGTGGGTTGGCTGTCACGGTGGAAGGAACGACACGGCATCCGTCAACTCGGAATAAGTGGTGAAATTTTGTCAGGTGACAGTGATGCCAGTGAAAAATTCAAAGACAAATTTGGCAAGTTTCTCAGATATGAAAACCTACAACCTTGTCAGGTGTTCAAAGCTGACGAAACCGGATTAAATTATAAAATGTTCCCAAAAAAAAACTTTAGCTTCCAAATTAGATTCAGTAGCAAAAGGCCATAAAGTTAAGAAAGAACGTATGACTTTGCTGCCCTCCAGTAATGCTTCTGGCGATCTAAAATTTCCACTTTTGGTGATAGGGAAATCCGAAAATCCTAGGGTTTTTAAAAATGTAAATTTAAGTGTTCTACTGGCCTAATACAAGTTCCAATAATCGCCGTGGATGAACATTAAAATTTTTAAGGACTGTTTTTTTGAAAACTTTGTTCCAACAACAGAAAAGTTTTTAAAAGAGAAAAAACTCCCTCGAAAAGCGGTTTTACTAATTGATAATGCCCCATGTCACCCAAATGAAGAAGAATTGCGTCATGGTGACATTTTTGTTAAATTTCTTTCTCCTAACGTCACGGCTCTCATTCAGCCGATGGACGAGGGCTGCAATGCTGGAAGAGTTGATGACCTACTTAGAGAAACAAAGTGATACGTCAACTGCGGAGCTACTGACCTTGAAACGCCTACGAGATCGTACTGTGTAACGACGTCATTCATCGTTAAAACTAGGGATGGGCCGATTCCTAAAATTTTCGATTCCGATTCCGATTCCGATTCTAAAATTTTCCTTTCGATTCTCGATTCTTTACTCGATTCTCGATTCTTTCAAGTTATATTAGCTTATATTCTAGTTCTCTAATAATTAATTTAGTTAACATCTTGGTCATATGACAAAACCTTTTAAAAGTTCCGTTTTAATGTAATAGGCTACACAAAACCTTCAACCGTGAGAGTGATATCTGTCTATAATATAATTTATTAAGGTTAAGTTTCGGAGGAATAATACAGTGTTTCTGTTATCCGTCTATTCGCTCAACCGTCATGGCCACGGTTCCGACGGTGACGGTTAATCGAGTTTTTACTGTACTTTTTTGTGTTTTGTTCTGACATCTATAAATCAGTGGCAGTAAGACACGTGGGTGAGAGAGAGAGAGCAAAAGAGAGTATCGAACCCACTCTAGTGAGAGAGAGAGACGAGCGATGTCAAACGACCAGAAATGGTTACGATCTTGATTGCTGTTGCTTCATAAATAATAATATTTTCGTTTACTTTAATCATTTAATTCATTCAAATCAACTAATACATAAATAAGACATAGTTGGTAATTAATTATTTTTCCACACAAATATAATAAATTTTGTTTGGTAATAAATTACTCCACACGCATATTTTAATAGTTAACAAAATAGGAATCGGAATCGACACTTTTATGATTGAAGAATCGAGTATCGACGATTCCTCGATACCACCTAGAATCGACGATTCCTGGAATCGAGAATCGGAATCGGCCCATCCCTAGTTAAAACAAAAGAACATTACAGACTTTTTTCACTAAGTTTTTTAAAGTTTATTTTTTTTTCAGTTTCGTTTTTGTTTTGAGTTTTTTTGTACGTTTATACAGTATAGTGTAAATAACTTTATGTGAATACATTTATTCAAGGAGAAAGATGCTTTGATATTTATTCATGTCATACCTTTTCTGTTACAATTACAGGATTGTTTGCTAAATAAGCTATGAAATACTGTACTGTAAGCTATATTTAGGCCTCAATTTCACTAAAACTACAATTTCAATATGTTTCCCCGCCTAAAACACATATTGTATGCATTTGTTTGGCTTTTTCCGTCTAATCCAAAACAGAGTCCGGTCACATCAAGTCCAGATTAGTGAGACTGTACTGTAGTGCATTAACATCGAAACATTCTGTAAACACGTGGGAAGAACCATAGACTTTTGACACAATAGAACTCGTTCATTATTCAATCTCTTATACATTGTAAAATACCGCACAAACTTTGAAACGTTCTGTAATTCGTGAGAAACCCCATAACCTTTGGAAACAAAAGAATGGAGATTATGTACTCTGTGTAGTATTTACTGCCCAGATAGTTGCAAATATTTAACCTAGAATACAGCACAATACACAGGAAAACAAATTGTAAACATACGCCAATGCTAATCTGAGAGAAATGGTAGAATGTACATATACGGGAATGCTCCCGCTGGCCATTGTAGGATCTCTCGTACTGGTACATGAATGCCAATCAAAGGGTTAACATGTACATTAAATGTCAGGGAGATTAGGTAATAAATGCACTTTTTGCTCATTTTTACAATACAAAAAAATAATGTAACTTTTTAAATTTTCTTTTACTTAAGATTTTCATTTAAATCTTGCTCCTAGAGTAAATTTGCTGTTATACATAAAAATCTTAGCTATGTTTAGTTTAGCTCCTGAAAGTTAACATAAATAATAAACGGTAATATATTTTATGTAAAAAATATTTTTTTCCGGTATCTAGATGTATCAGCAGCAGATGATTGAAGTTAGGACCAAGAGACAAGTGGAAATAAGTGAAATTGATGGACGATTGTCTCGAGAATATGATGATAAACTTTATGCATCATTACAAGAGATACGAATTCAGTACGAGAACGATCTTAGAAACAACCAAGAAGAACTTAAACTCATGTATGAAGACAAGGTAAGTTAATTTGTAAATTTAATTCATTTAATATATTGTCATTAGTTTTGAGCATTAAAGGAAAAAGAGTAAGAAGGTATGATAGAAATTTGGAATGTCACAGTAACATGAATCTAGAGAAATAAGAGCAAATTGTATGGATTGTGTGTGGGCCTGGTTTTTCTTTGATATCTTCTTTCTTCTAAGATGGGAAGATCTATAGAGTTAGTTATTGATTTTTTTTGTTTTGAATTTTTCTTTCTTGAAATCCATTCTATTATTAAATTTTTCAATAACTGAAATTTAGAATTATTCACAAACCAAGATATTTTTAAGGTTTTAAAAAAAATAAATATCTCTTGTATTTCTTTGCGTTCTGCTATTAAAATGAGTAATTCTTAACATATTGATTGCCAACAATTTTTCTGAAAACTTTTAAATATTTTTGTTCTACTTCTTGTTCAAACAATGGCAAAATATAAAGTCTTCCAATGGGTTTATTTAAACTAGCATGTTTTAAGATGACACCGGTGGCCATCGTGGCTTGAGGTATTTACTCAAGTAAATATTTATTTATACTATGTAGCTCCGGGCGGATGAACTAGTCATGCTCCGTTCAAGGCTGATCTTGAACACCAATATCAGAATGTTATACAACAGTACAGAATTTGGCACCAGTGATCACCACAGCAGTAAATATGTTGAAGAACAGGTCAGAAGAGTTTTTATTTTAGCCTAACAGTACATAAAACTGTTATTTCATCCACCAAAGATAAATTTTCTTCTTTCTATAATTGCCTTTTTTACTAGCCATAAACAATAAAGGTATTAACATAATCACCAAAAGCTAAATATTTATGTAATATATTACATAATATAATATAAAAGTTCGGATAGTCGTAAATTAATGTAATGTTATTAATTAAGTTTTACCAAACTTAAAGACTACAAAACCATTAATTTATTTAGCCGATGCTCGTTCTTGGAATTTTAGCTATTCGATGAAGCGACTCCCAGTAGCGTCAGAGTGGAGGCCTCAAGAGTGCTGAAGAGATATGGGCAAGACAGCAGGCGGTCTCCGTCCAATACTCCTGTTTGGCAGAGTGAGCAAGTCTGAATCCGGGGACCATCTTCTTCCGTAGTAACAATCTCGAAATCGAAGCCTCGGTTACTAGGAACTCTAAGTTTTAATTTTTTTGTCAGTTCTCTTCAGAAATTATCTGTTCAGTTGGAGGCAGGCGCTAATCATAATTTTGATGTTTTAATAAACACCACATTATTGATGTTGGAGGGCATAAAAAGCATCAATGATGTTTAGGGAGCATTGCACTTTAGGTTGTTCGGCTTCTGCTCCTGTTTTGGCTAGTTCGTCGGCCTTTTCGTTCCCTGCAAAAATCTAAGAGCTAAATATTTATTAACATTGAAACAATTTATAATCAGACATTTCATTTATTGGCCATTTTATTCAGAATATTATTTTCAATTTTTAATGTTTGTAATTTTATTTTTCAGCTTAATCACTTGGGCACACAAGTGAAGAGGAATACTTCAGCTGCAAATAATGCTATTGAAGAGATGCGCAGAATGTCCTCTCGCATAGAACATCAAAATAGCAAAATTGGTGAACTGGAATCAGAAAATGCAGCTCTTACTGTAAGTGCATTGATTACATACAATAGATGGAATTTTTATTATTCTCATTATTGCAAATAAAAACTAAAATAACCTCACTTTACAACAGACATGAAACTGTAAAAGTCATGGTTACTTTATAAATCAGAGCAATGTGTTATACTAAATTACAATTTATGAGGGGTTACCAAAAAAAAACCAGATTTTTAAAAATTAGCTGTTTATTTCTAATTTTTGTACAAGAACAGCCTTATTCTCTTCAAATTAGTCACCATTAAAACTATTACATTTGTCCCATAGGCGATTCCACTGTTCGAAACATTTTTTGTAGTCATCTTTAGAAATGACTTACAGCTCCTCCCTCTTTTTTTTCATAACCTCTTCAATGTCGACATATCATTGTCCTTTATACCCCTTTTCATGCGTAGAAACAGGAAAAGTTAAATGGAGCCATGGCAAGAGAATAAGGGCATCTTAACCATGCCATTTTTAGCTAAAAACTGTAACAGAGATTCTGTGTGTGCAGGTGCATTGTCGTGATTAAAAAACCCATCTCCTCTCTGCCACATATCGAGTCTCTTTTGACGGACATTGTTGTGTAATCATCTTAAAACTTTCAAATTAAATGTTTGATGATGGTCCGATCTGGGGGAACCAAACTCTGAATGAATTATGCCCTTGGCATCGAAACAGCAAACCAGCATTATTTTGATGTTTAATTTTGTTTTGTTTAGAGATGGGCCGATTCCAGGAATAGATTCTAATGGTATCAAGTAACCGTCGATACTCGTTTCTCCGTTTATTAAAGTGCTGATTCTGATTCTTTTTTTTTTAACTGTGTGCAGTGTAATTTATTGGGAAAATAATTATTCATCAACTGTGCCTTATTTATACATTAGTTGCTTTGATTGAAATAAACGATTAAAGCAAAACACTATTTGAGTTAACGAAAATATTATTATTATTTGTGACGCAGCAACAAAGTTGCTCCGACGCATTTCCAGTCTGTTTTTCACCGTTCGTCTCGCTCTGCTGTCTTACTCTCACTCTGGCTGGTTCTTCTCTCTCTCTCTCCCTCTCCGTCTCTCACTGCCCCCACTTCATAGATTTAAAAACAAAACACAAAGAAAAGGTACTTCCATTTTATCTAGTTATACAAAGTGAATTGGCTATTACTGAAATTAAATTATATTGAAATTGTAAACTAAAGTTCACATTTGTAATTTCAAATAAATCATTATTTTTATCCAATATGTTTGTCACCCTTTCAGAAATTCCTATTTTTAAATCAAGGTCGAACATTATGTGTAGCCTATTACATTAAAAAGCAACTTTTAAAAGGCATCTCCATATGACCGAGATGTTAACTATAGTCATTAGTGAATATCATGTTGGCTTAGGCTATATAACTTGAAAAAATTGAGAATCGAAAGAAAAAATTGGAATCGGAATTTGAAAATTTTAGGTATCGACTCAATCAAAAATTTTAGTTATAGGCCACTAGCAGATCCCTAGATTTTTCTGTATTTTCTTATAACCCTGCTCACTAGTGAATATGTTTTCCTATGATTAGTTGTTAAACAGCAGTGAATGCTGCTCAAATCATATCTGTTATTTATAATCACAGTCATAAACAAGAACGAGCCATCTTTATTATTTTGAAAATTTCAAAAAAAAATATCTTGATTTGTTTAATCAACTTTATTATAATTTTTTCTTTTTAGTTGAGAATCAGAGAATTAGAGAAATTATTGGAAATGGAAAGAGCGAAGTATCTTGATGAGTATGCAAGATTAGAACAAGAAATAATTCGTCTACAGACTGAAATGGCTACACAAATGCAAGAGTACCAAGACCTTATGGAAACTAAAGTGGCTTTGGATATGGAAATTGCTGCTTATCGTAAACTACTTGAAGGGGAAGAATCCAGGTTATATTTTAATACATAATTTATAATTTATTTTTAATTACATATTAAAGAATTTATGAAAACCCAACATAAAACAGTAATAAAAGCAGAGAATAGAATATTTTATTATTATTTTTGTATTGATATACAATAAGGTGGCTCGTTATAGTCATCTTGAATTTACTAATTAAATTATAAATAACTATTGCCTAACTATGTGAATATGTTTAAACTTACTTGCTGATGCATTTTGAAATAATCATTTCATTGACGAGGTTGACCTGCTACTGCAGACAATCATTCAAGGTTGCTGGACATATGATTTATGATTATTTCTAAACGCATCAGCAAGTAAACTCACAAATATTCACTCAGTTATGCAATAATTACTTTTAATATAATAGTTGGTTAAAAACTGCCCACTTTATGTTTTATATTGTAAAAAATATCCTTAGATTATTACTTCTTTTCAGTCCAATTATGAAAATTTTAAAAAATTAATTTTAATAAATGTTTGCTATAAGTATCAAGTATCATTGTCATAGTTACAAAGTGTGAGTCTGATCAAAAAAATCATATGCATAGTCATCCGTTAAGACCATCCACTTTTGGCAAATATCATGCGAAAAAGTCCACACCATTCTCCCAGTTTTTGTACTACAGTAGAGTCCCGATAATTCGAGCCTATTTTATCTATTTGAAAAAAAATGAGTTGGAAAGAAATGTTTATATCAATACGGTATGCAAAGGAAATGAGTCGGGCTTCCATGAAATGCTCTTATAAATAGTTCTATAAACTTATTTATTTAATTTTTAATTATAGTATTAGGGTTTATTAAAACTTCTATTTTTTCTAATGCATAGGGACGTTTATCTGTGTAGTCCGAGTTTTCGGCAATCCAAAGGGGCTCGGTCCCATCTACCTCGAATTATCGAGACTACTATAATTCTATTAATGTAATGTAGATACCATATAAAATCAGATATAAGGGTTAATAAATATTGTTGTTATAAATCATTCATTTTCGAAGATTTTCATGAATATAGTAAGTCCTACTTACGAGGGCTATTCAGAAAGTAAGAAACGTTTTTGAATTTAAAAAAAAAATGAGTACAATAAAACATTTTTATTATATACATCTGAAAGAGCAACTAAAATACTACTTTTCTATGTAGTCGCCAAACAAATTGAGACATTTATCGTAGCGGTGGCAAAGCTTTGAAATTCCTTCATCATAGAAATCTACCGCCTGCGATCTCAGCCACTCAGTGACGCGCAGCTTGAGCTCCGCGTCGTCGTCAAAGCGCTGTGTTGCTAGTCAGGTCTTCATTCTTGGAAACAAGTGAAAATCGCTTGGTGTAAGGTCAGGACTATAGGCCGGATGAGGAAAAACCTCCCATTTGAATGACTCAAGGAGTTCTTTGGTGCGGTTTGCTGTTTGAGGTCGGGCATTGTCATGCACAAACAAAATTTTTGACGTCAATTTCCCTGGGCGCTGGTTTTCAACTGCTCTCCTAAGGTTGTACAAAGTTTCACAGTACCGCTCAGAGTTAATTGTTGTACCACATTCAAGAAAGTCAATAAGAAGCACACCTTGCCTGTGCCAAAAAAAATCGTCGCCATAATCTTCCTTGCTGAAAATGTTTGCAAACATTTTCTTGGTTTTTTGGGGGAGCTTGTGTGCCCCCACTCCACTGTAATTTCGTTTCGCAATTAATGTGTTTTACCCATGTCTCATCACCAGTTACGATGCGATCCAGTAGTGAATCACCATGTCTGTCGTAGGCATCCAGAATTGTCAAACTTGCCTCATTTGTGGTAGCCATTTAGGCCACCAAAATTTGTGGTAGCCTAACCTTTGTGTGACAATTTCAAACAACAAAGTCCGTGAAATTTGTGGGAAACAAAGCGAAAGCTCCGTTATCGTGAATCTGTGATTTTCACAAACCTTTTCATCAACTTTAGCGACCAGTTCATCAGTCACAATGCTTGTGCGTCCGCTCTTTGCTTCGTCATGAACGTCAGTTTGGCCATTTTTAAACTGAATGCACCATTTTCTCACAGAACTATCATTCATTACGTTGTTTCCGTAAACTTCACACACTTGGTGATAAAGGTCTATCGGTTTTAAGTTTTTTGCCAACAAGAACCGTATCACTGACCGCACCTCACAACTGGCGGGATTTTCAATCGCAGCGCATATCTTCAGTTGAAATTGCAAAAAACCGGGCAACGTAGAAATGTTTCCATTGTCACTACTGGCAGCCGACTCAGTTGCCGAGTACGCACGCACCAAAATGTATGAGATCGGCGCGGACCTAGCGGCGTCAGACAGAATCGTTCCTTACTTTCTGAATAGCCCTCATATTATCATCATTTTTCTTGATTTTCCAGGTTTCCAAGCATATAAAATCTTCAAAAAAATCTTGTCACTTGAAACTCACACATTAATCACTAAGAGGTTATCTACGTATGTTGTGAATTTCAAATTGTCTACACTGATAAAAATTTTACTTTTTATAATTTTAGTAAAAATTTGATACCATTATTTTGAACCTGAAATTACATATGCCTAAATTGTTAAATATTTACGCCGTAACTTTATTTACGAGTCACAAGTCCTGCTCAGGGTCACACTCCCTTTGCCATATGGTGGACCCGGCACCTGCACGATGAATTCATGGAATGCTTAGAAGTTCGTCTTTATCCATCTACTATAAATTGTCAAAAATTCAGATCAGTTATGACTGGAACTGAAAATAATTCAGTGAAAGAACATATGTATATACTAATACATAGCATAGAAAGCGAGAAAACATACTGCTACAAACTTACTAAGTGACAAAGTCCTTATTGTTTTTTTTTTAACAAAAATTGACGTATGTTTCTTTGCAGTCATTTGCATTTAAAGATAACACTTAGTTTAGTGGCACGGATCTGAAACCACAATCCGGATTTTTAACATCCTACTGTATTCGGATGCTCTACTGTATATTATTCCTAAAAAATATAAGTATCCAATAATATATGTTCAATGAAATTTTACCAAGAATGTTTTGAGATGCATTGCTCATGAAATCCCTTATCACATCGTTCGCATACAGTCCGTGATCGTTTTCTAGTTTTCGCCTTTAAGCAAGTAACCTACTTCACAAAAACGTTTTTACAAACTAACATTGAAAAACAAATAGAGGTAATAAATTACAATTTGGTGGAAATAATGCAAAATAAGTAATGCACAACAGAACAGACAACAGAAACAAAGGAGCTAGAACTGTCGTAAAGGGTCCTTGCAGCTGTGTAAATATCATCTTTGTTCCTCGCCGTATTTCTTGGAATCTGTATGGGAAAAAACCATCCTGTTCTATACGGAATAAGCTTTCTTTTAATAGTAAATACGTCATCTGTTAATCTTAAGGAGAACTAAAAAGGTTTGAAATTCAGAGCAGCTATATCGACGCAGGGTCTTTTTCTATTCAAAATCAGAGCGCCAATATATCGGCTCATGGTTGTGTAAGGGTTAAATATACAATTTTTGTGCTTGAATCAATCACTTTAACAGATTCACTATGAACTGTAACAATTGCCACCATTTAAGTGTACTTACATAGTGCCAGTGTATTTTTAGCATTTGTCGTGATAATGCTGGTTACCGCTGGTTACTGAAGTTGAAATATAGGAAACGAGGTTATATTGCATTCCATTTTAATTGCTCATAAGCATTGTTATAACAATTGAAATAATGTTGGTGTTTGTTTCCTTCAAACGATTTTACTGATACGTCATGTGCAAGACTAGTCATCTGTGCTATCTAAGGGAATGGATGTTTATCGCCTTTCGAAATTTGCAGCATAGATGAAGACAAATATTTATGGCCCATAATTTCTCCTTTTAAAAGACATTTAGACATAGAAACCTACCATCAGTTTATATAATTTATTGGTATCTACTGAGGTGTATAGATGTTCAAAAAATTATTAGTGTTTTAAGTTAGAATTTTTTGATTATTCAGATTGAATATCACTCCAGCATCGACACCAGGTGGAAAGGTAGCAGGCCCTAGACAAACACCTTTGCGACGTGGAACACCACTCCGTGGGAAAAGAAAGCGTACTGTGATGGAAGAAAGTACTGAAGAAGAAAGTATGGCCGACTTTTCCATTAAATCAACATCAAAAGGAGATATAGAATTCCTTGAGATCTGTCCAGAAGGACGATTTGTTAAATTAAAAAATAAAAGCAATAAGGTAACAATATATTTATGAGTAGTTTACATGCATCTTTATGTGATTGATTATATTTGATGCTAAGTTCCCTTATTTACTGTAGCAGAGTACCCATTCTTTGAACGGGCTTGACGTTAATTTTTATTTGGGGTAAATTTAATTTACTGAAATTAAATCCTAATTAATATATCAAACTATAGCTTATAAACTTACCGATTATTGTCTTGAAAAACCAAAAGAAGGAAAAACTTATGCTTCTAACATGACATTTGTAAAGTATAACTAACCTTAAAAGATGAATAATAACAGACATTTACTATCAGCTGTTAAAGTGTGTTTAAAAGTGACTTTTACAGGTGATTACAAACACATTTACTATCAGCTGATTAAGCCAAGTAGTCTATATAATAGAGTATAGATAATTGAGTGTTAAGGGAGTTTTCAAGACCAGAGGCGGTTCCCTGATGGAATTTCTAAACAAAAATAGGCCCGTGTGTTAACTGGGAGGGGGGCTAAGAATGTCCTTGTAAAATTTCATCTCAATGGGTCCAGTAGTTCTCATGTGATTGAATAATGCACACAGACACCATTAGATTTTTATATAATGATATAGATGGATTAAATCTCAATTAATATATCAAACTATAAAATTGACTGATTTTTTTTCTTGAAAACCCGAGAGAAGGAAAAGCTTCTGCTTATAACATAATATTTGTAAAACTAACCTTGAAAGATGAATAACAACGAACAATTACTATCACCTGTTAAAATGTGTTTAAAGGGACTTTTACTGGTGATTATCAGCTAATTAAGCCAAGTATTTAATGGAGTATAAATAATTGAGTGTTAAGGGAGTTTTCAAGGCCAGTTGGGCTGTTCCTTGACACAGAATTTCTAAATAAAAATAGATCTATGTGTTAACCAGGAACTATAAAAATGTCCATGTAAAATTTCAGCTCAATGAGCCTAGTAGTTTTTACGTGATTCAGTAACACACACACATAGACACCATTAGATTTGTATATAATATTATAGATTTTAGGCTAATTGCACAATTATTTAAAATCTATGTGTGTTTTTTTCAAATTCTCTTTCGTATGTCAGTTTTATTTTACGTAAATATATTAATCACTTTAAGATAATGTTTAAGAATAAAATATTATCCTCAATGAATAGAATGGTAAAAAATATGGTCACATTGTAGTGTCTAGACATTATTTGCGGAATCTATTATAGCTATTCTTTACCATATACTGTTTCATATTAACCCTTTGATTAGCAACATTTGCCTGCCCTGATATGGCCTCTGGGAGCAACATATATTTTTAAAAGATTTTTATACTTTCTTTTTCTAAGTTTTCTCTAATTTTTGAAATTATAGTAATATTTGATATTTTTTTATTTACTTATTTTTTCATGTTAACCAAAATTTACCTTATGTTTACTGACAATTTCTTTGCAAGAAATTATCCGTGAATTCTTTTTTTTTTGTAAAATACTTATTCATTGTAAAATAGCGCACAAACTTCGAAATTATCTGTGAACGTTTTGGAAAAACCATAGACTTTTGACAAAAAAGAATTTCTTCATTATTCAATCACCTATTCATTGTAAAACACCGCACATATTTCGAAATGATCTGCAAATACGTGGGAAAACCACGTGACTTTGGCCACAAAAGATTGGAGATTATGTACTCTGTGTAGTATTTATTTTCCAGATAGTTGCAAATATTTAACCTAGAATAAACCATAGTACACAGGAAAACTAATCGAGCATACGGGAATGCTCCCGCTGGCCGTTACGCGATCTCAAGTACTGGTACTTGAATGCTAATCAAAGGGTTAAACTGACCTCATAATAAGTGATTTCATTATTGTTTACCATAAACAAGTGACTCAATACAACACTTACTTTAGACAAAATCTTCCTTATATTGCTTAAGGATTCAATATATTTTAAAAAAATTATTTACTAGTTAAAAACACTAGTTAGGAAACGAAACTAGTAAGCTAGCTCGTTGTAAAAAGGTCTTTGAAAATTTGATCTGGGAACTGATGCTTTGTTATTTTCTTGAGAAAGTCAGAAAAAATTCGTTTTATGTTTTTCAAAGAGATGTTTTTTGTTGGATCGTCAGATATTGCCTATTAATACATTCGGTGGAAGCCACCAAAAACCTTTAAATCCCTATTGATAATTTTGTTTGTTTGTTTACATTTGGAAGTGTCATACTTATGTTGAAGGTGATTTTTCCACTCTAGTTTTCATTCTGGTTACTTTCTATGAACTGAGTACTTTGTAGTGATTTGATTCTCTAGATCGGTAATTCTTCTAATTTACCTTGTATTGATTGTTAACCACTTATAACAAATAACAGCTTTTATTATCTCAACCAAGTATTCTGTAGTCAGTTATTTTGTACTGTATACGCCTGACAGTACACAGAACACACAACAATTTAATGAACCTACAGACCACATATACAGAAGACATACTATATAAAAACATCATACACGCAGATCAAGAGAAAACATACTATATAAAAACATCATACACGCAGATCAAGAGAAAATGCGTGTAACGTCAACAAATACGAACATCTACACCAAAAAAATATCAGTGATTCGACAATGGTCAAGTGACCGAAAGGTGCCTCATCACACAAGGTAAAATCATTGCACTTAATGGTGGATAAAATTACTTACAATAGTAATATATTAACTTCATAAAGTCAGTGCAACGGAAAAACAATGGATAACGTAAAATATCAAGAATATATATATAAATATAAACAATATACAAAATGGATACGAATTAATTAATAAAATAAAAACCATAAAAACAAACAGCAACACAAAAATAATAAGTTATGACATAACTAACATGTACCCTAGCATCCCAATAGAAGAAACCATAGAAATAATAAAAAACAAACTAATACACAATAACGAAAAAAGAAACACAATAGATAGTATCATTATGCTAACCAAACACATATGTAACCAAAATTACTTCCAATTTAACAATAAATACTATAAACAAACAACTGGACTCCCCATGGGATCACCCATATCATCCGTCATGTCAGAAATATATTTACAACACTTTGAACAAATAATAATTAAACCTATACTAAACACACACAATATTTCACTATGGACAAGGTATGTAGATGATATACTTGTAATATACCAACCTACCATTCACAACGAACACATCATAATATTAAACAAACTAAATACATACAACAAAAACATACAATTCACTGTTGAAACAGAAACAAATAGAACAATCAACTATCTCGACATCACTTTAAATATAAATGATAATAAAATAAAAACGACAGTATACAGGAAACCTACTTCCAACAACACCACAATACACTACAAATCTAACCACCCCTGGACACACAAAATTAACACTTACAGTAACATGATGAATAAAGCAATAGGATAACAAACAAAAATTAAATGAAGAATTAGATAAGATTACAAAAATAGCAATAGAAAATGGATACAACAAACACCTTATAAAAATATATATACAATAAATTCACAAAAAACCTAACCTCAACACAACACTACAACCGGAACACAAAAATAATAAAAATAAAAAATCTACCTAAAATATAAATACACCAATAACAAAATAGAAAAAAAACAAATATATACAACAAAGAATACTACACTCCAACATACAAACCAAACAACAAAATAATAAAATATCTTAATAACACAAACCACAAAACAAATTCAGAAAAACATAACCTATCAGGAATTTACAAAATTACATGTAACAACTGTAACGCATTTTACATAGGGAAAACAACCAGATCATTTAAAATAAGATTTGAAGAACATTATAGGGCATTCAAAAACAAAAATTCAAAAGTATCAAATGTTGCAGCACACCTAATATCACATAAACATGAAATAACAAATTACGAAAATAACCTAACCATACTTGAAATCAATAATAACCCAATAAAACTAAACTCACTAGAAAAATACCACATTTACAAAAACATACACAACAATTTAATGAATCTACAAACAACATATACAGAAGACACACTACTCAAAAACATAATACACAAGACTCAAGAGGAAACGTATATGACGTCAACAATTAATGGATAAAATTACTTACAATAGTAATATATTAACTTCATATATATATATATATATATATATATATATATATATATATATATGAAGCTAATAAATCACTGATTTTGAGTAATTTTATCCACCATTAAGTGCAATAACTTTGCCTTGAGTGATGAGGTACCTTTCGGTCTTTGACCATTGTCGAATCACTGATTGTTCTCTGCTGTGGATGCTACGTCCGTGAAGTCGGTGTTTGTAGAAGTTACGCGCACTATTTCTTGATCTGTGTGTATGAGGTTTCTGTATAGTATGTCTTCTGTATATGTTGTTTGTAAATTCATTAAGTTGTTGTGTATGTTTTTATAAATGTGGTATTTTTCTAGTGAGTTTAGTTCTATTGGGTTGTTATTTATTTCCAGTATGGTTATTTATTTCCAGTATATATATAGATTTTTTGGACTAGGAGACTGACAGACTTACCTTGGTAAGAGTCCACTCTGTAGTCTTGAAATAGAAACACATAAAAGCACTTAAACAATGATATATTTCAACCACACAGTGGTCTTTGTCAATCGAAGAGAAAACACAAAAAGAAATATGAGAGAATGAAATAAAATAATTGTAATCACAGATTGTGTAGAGTAGAAATCAGATGTCACAGATGCACAGATTAAAGATATATATATTGTTTCCATGAACATATGAGTGATTATAGTTTATATAAGTCTGTCAGGGGAAAAGAAATAAGGCTATTTGGAAGGAAAAAAAAAAAAAAAAAAAAAAAAAAAAAAAAAAATGAATGGATTTATCTGATGTTGAGGTTAGGGGATTCTCTGGACTTGGTATACCACTGGTATGATAGTTCCCACCTTCTCAGTTCTGAGGGATTGCAATCAGGGGGGAGTGATTTAATTATTTTTGTGGTATAGCAGTCATCAAAAGTTGTGATGTTGTGACTCGCAGCATGTTGAGCTGTTAGTCTATCCATATTCATAATTTTAACATCATGTCTGTGGCCATTCATTCTGATATTCAGACCATCCGTGGTCAGGCCTATGTACTGTGCTGAGCAAAGTTTACATTGTAGCTGGTATATGACATTTTTCGATGTACAATTATGATGACCCTGTATTTTGAAGACCATTTTTGTTGTTTGGCTGTTGAAACTATTTGCTGAGGGGTGTATTGGACACGTCTTGCATCTAGGTCTATTACATGGGAAGGAGCCATGAGCCATGAAAAAAAAAAAAAAAAAAAAAATATATATATATATATATATATATATATATATATATATTTAGATTAGTTTTGGTTGGTAAAGATTATTTAGATTTTTTGGACTAGGAGACTGACAGACTTACCTTGGTAAGAGTCCACTCTGTAGTCTTGAAATAGAAACACATAAAAGCACTTAAACAATGATATATTTCAACCACACAGTGGTCTTTGTCAATCGAAGAGAAAACACAAAATATATCATTGAAATATATCATTGTTTAAGTGCTTTTATGTGTTTATATTTCAAGACTACAGAGTGGACTCTTACCAAGGTAAGTCTGTCAGTCTCCTAGTCCAAAAAATCTAAATAATCTTTACCAACCAAAACTAACCTAAAAATATATATATATATATATATATTCTTGATATTTAATATTAACTTCATATATATATATATATATATATATATATATATATATATATATATATATATATATATAGATTTTTTGGACTAGGAGACTGACAGACTTACCTTGGTAAGAGTCCACACTGTAGTCTTGAAATAGAAACACATAAAAGCACTTAAACAATGATATATTTCAACCACGCAGTGGTCTTTATCAATCGAAGAGAAAACACAAAAAGAAATATGAGAGAATGAAATAAAATAAATATAAGTTGTAATGATAATATAAGTTGTATATATATATATATATATATATGCTGGAAATTAACTAGTAAAAGGTATCTAGAAATATTATTCATGTTTCATGTTATTGGTAAATTTGATATATTCATATGAACCATAATTGTAAATAAAAAGGTGTAAGAAGACTTTATTCCATTTTTACAGGAAGTGGTTCTCGGAGGATGGCAGATTGTTAGAAAAGCAGGAGAAGAAACTACAAACTTCAAGTTCCACCGTAGCTTAAAGGTAGAGCCAGGTGCAACGGTAACAGTTTGGTCTAGTGACACTGAGCAGAGCCATGAACCTCCATTCAATTTGGTCATGAAGAGTCAGAAATGGGTGGTTGGTGATAATACAACCACAACACTCATCAATACAAATGGAGATGTAAGCCAACAATTTTTAAAGTACCTAAAAAGAATCTGCAATAAATGCAATTGTATTTTTTGTACATTTACCTTCAAAAGAGATGTAATTGCTTATTAGCCATGTAAAACTTATAAGTGAAATTTTTTGGTAGAAATAAAACTATGGCTGGGCCATTCCGATTCTCAATTCCAGGAATCGTTGTTTCTAAAAATATGGAGGAAATGTCTATACTCAATTTTTCATTGATTAAAGTGTCAATTGAGATTCTTGTTCTTTTACACATAATACATGATATAGGGACTAGGCTACATGTATCATGAACGAGTATATGTACTATATAAATAAGGTGTCATTCCTAGTGAGGGAGTGGTATACATATTGTCTTCACTTGACATCATTCCATTGGCATTATTATTTTGGTAAAATGAATATAACATTCGTGGTATTGGGGAATCAAAATGGCAAGGTTTTGATATATTTTGTATTGATGGATTAGATGGTTATTACAAATACGTAAAACTTAATCGTTGCATATCTCGTTAATGAATTTTGTAATAGACCCATATTTCACATTTAGTCCGGAATAATTACAAAATCAACAGAAAAACCTGTCAAAATCTTGTTGCTGTTCATGACGAGCTGGTTGTTAATTACTTATTACACTTTTGCTATTACTTGTGACCAGACTTTTTGTTAACTAAAGGTTGTTAAATTGTTAACTTACACTTGGAGGAAACGTTTTCGTCTTACGACTTCAGGAGGCTGAAGAAGTCTTGAGATAAAAACGTTTCCTCTAAGTGTAAGTTAGCTATTCAACAACCTTTAGTTAGCAAAAATTCTGGTCGCAAGTAATAGCAAAAGTGTAATAAGTGAAAAACGTGTAATGATAGTCTAGTAGTTCGATATGACATTGATGTTAAATACTTGAAACTTGATACTTTTTAATAGTTTTATACCGAACAAACTACAAAAATAAATCACGCCCGCCATCCCATTGTGTTATTGTTTCCTTTTTTTCATCTGGCGAGCCGTCTTAAGGAGTTTAAATTTGGCATGGTTACAACTGATGTTCCGAGGTTAAGTTACTGGTCAAATGTTGTTTTATCATCTTTTTATTTATTTTAAAAAAGACCTCAACTTCGGGTTTTATATGCGACAAGCTGCAAAACCGGCTTGACCTACAGCGTGTTTGGATGCTTGTATTTTTGACCAGAAACTTGCCCGACTTGTAAACTACTGTACATTAAAAATGAGCATATTTTTCACTTTTTATGTTTTTGACATGTTTTTAATTTGGAATGTTTAATTAAGTTATTACTTTTATCCGATCTGTACTTGACATACTTTCAGAAAATCTTATTCATAAATCAAGGATGAACGTTTTCTGCTCCATATTACATTGAAACGGAACTTTTAAAAGGCTTCGTCATAATGTTTACTAAATTCACTATTTAGTCAGAGACTATCTGTAGGCTTTAAAAAATCGAGAATCTGAAGAAAAATTTTAAAATTGAAATAAAAAATTGTAACGTTTATAAAAATTAATATTTAGTTTTAAGTTTTATGTTTAAGTTTTAGTTTTAAGTTCTAGCTTACAGTTCAGGCGTAATAATAATTATCGTCTGTCTGTAACGATCTTCAAAACTTGAAGGTAGAACTCCGTTACATTAAAATACTTTAAAATACAAATTTTAATTCATTTAAACTAGCAGAGTCTCATTAAATTAATTTTTAAGGCTTATTAAGTTGAAATGCATGGAATTGTGTGCTGGTTAAATAATTACTCTTTTGAATTCAATTAAAGCAAATTACACTCATTTTATTTAACAAAGAAAAATAATATAAATTATAATCATGATACAAATTTCTTGACATTGCTTCAGTTACGGATAATTGAACATTTAATATTTAACTTATGAATTTTTACGGATAGCAGTCTATCAATCAATCAATCAATCAATGGCTGATAATGAATCTGTACTCGAGTTTACTTGCTTTTTTCATAATCAAATTTTATAATTCAAGGTGAACACAAGTGCACCAAAAGATGCATAAATTACATTTATGTATATAGGTTGAAACATTCAAGGTTCATTAATTTGAGTTAAACTGTCTAACATTTTAAATTTTGCAATAAATCTCTAAAGTCTTAAATCGTCCACTTAGCTGTATTCCCATGTCGTAGCCTCGCATCCTTCTAGTGGAAAGTCTCAGGAAATATCATCGGTAACTTCAGCGTCTCATCTTTGTACTTGGTTACGTACGCTGTCTTCTACACCATGATTATAACGTGTTTAAGAAAAAGAATATTACATTAAATTTTGAAAAATAAAATAAAATTTCCTTGCTCTCGGACACATCCGTTGCCTTTTACATCTAGGCTAAAAGAGAGTTTAAATTGTAGTTGCGAGCAATCTTCCTACCTACCGCGCATCCGGGTGGGCGCATACCTACTTTAATTACTTGTTTTAAAATTCTTCGACAGATGTCACTATCAACCAGAGATCTCATTAAAAATATTTCTAATACATCACAATTTTTTTTATAGTTGTATGTTGTTACAATTTTTGAATACATTCTCGTTTGTTTTCTGAAATTTCCAATTTAATATGTAACACCATCTAAAGTGTGTTACAAAATTTTAGGAACTGGCCCGTCCCTAAATTAAATATTAATACATTCAATGCTGGCTATGTTTAGAGTGTGTGGTTGAGGATTACTGTAGTGTGACAGTTTATCCTTTAGTACGACTACAGCTTTTGTCAATGACAGTTTTATTGTTGTTTGTACTGTATACGTCTGATTTAACCTTAATTGATCGTTAGCTCTAGGCTCCAGCAGTTCTAGTCAGCCGAAGGCAGTGAACATGTCACAGTTGTGTATATAACCAGATTTTTTTAAAGTAATATGTTTTTTACTTCTATTGTTTTTATAAACAATTTTAACTTTTTAAATGTTTCCAGGAGGTTGCAGAAATTGAGCGGTCACGCCAGCAATTGTCTTCGTCGTCGACACGCACCAGGCTTGGAACAGGGTATATGACATCTTACAGGAGCATGGGTTCAGAAGAATTATACCACCAGCAGGTATTTATATTTTAAAATAGGAATTATTTCTGTTGTAGTGGAACCTTGAATAAAAGAATTTCCTGATGAACCTAGAGGAAGTACAACCTAGAATGATGTGAAGAAAGGTAGCCTAACAGTGTAGAGAAGGGAATTGGCTTTCCGACTGTGGCGAATTTTGTATTGAGAAACGTAATTTGTATAACACATTAACTACCAACCAGTTTACCGATAATCTTGAAACAATTTTTTTGTACTTTTTGTTTCAATAATGACAAAACAATATTTTTTCTTCTAGTGTGTTTATTCATTAAACTAGTTAATTTTATAATTTCATCGTACACCGGTGAGCGTCATGGTGCGACATAGATATTTACTACACATTCCCCATTCAAGGCCGATCTCCCGAATGAATGTAAAATGTAAACATTTTTATTATATTTTTTCAATATATTTAAGTATAACTATATACTATTACATATTTTCACAATATATTTAAGTATAACTGTATACTATTACATATTTTAACAATATATTTAAGTATAACTATATACTATTACATATTTTCACAATATATTTAAGTATAACTATATACTATTACATATTTTCACAATATATTTAAGTATAACTATATACTATTACATATTTTCACAATATATTTAAGTATAACTATATACTATTACATATTTTCACAATATATTTATGTTTGTATTGTTTTGATACAAGTCTGTTTTAAATTGAGCTGTTTTTACGAATTTTATATGATCTTATGAATTATAGGAAGACATTTTAAATTAAAGTTTATGGTTTCTAATTTTCGAATTGTTCAGTTTTTTAGGTGAATTTTTTTTCGGATCAAGTTAAAACTAATTTAAAACGTATTGTAGTTTTACAAAGAAGTGTAAATAAGAACTATTTCCTTGTAATTCTTAACTTCTAGTTTCCCAATAATTATACTCTGGTAAATTAAAGAAATTTTTTGAACGCCAGGTTGTAGCAACACACTAAGAGGCCGTGTTGGACACATCATATAGTTAAATACATTGTGAATGTGCCAAACGGCTTTATGTGGTGGTCTAAAGTTAGGTCTACGTTGTTGGTTAGGGGTGACTGCTGCATCCCTATGCAAAAATACAGTGTTGGTCACCGGTGACCGCCATGGCAGTCAAAGTGTTGGAAATAATGTTGATTATAGGATTTTTTAGGCATAACAAAACGTAAATAAACTTCTGCATGATAGATGCGTGTGGTCGTCATAAATATAACTGAAGAAATGGGACGAACTTGCTGGCATATCAGGTGAGGTTGGGAAGGCTGTAAATTCTTTTCTCCACATCATCAGACCAGTACTGTGTGTAATAGCTTAAAGATGAAGTCATCAAATTTTAAATAAATAAAAATTGTGAAATTATAAGTTAAATATATTATTATAAATAATAATAAATATATATAGTACATTTATATAAATATATAAACTGTCCAAGATTACTATGAAACAAATAAAAGCTGGCAGTTTGAAAAGTTTTGGTATTTATGTATTATACGGAGGCCACTATTATACAACGCGCTAAGGCGGTTAGGTTAGGTTATCATAAATATGTTACTTTTCATAATTGTATTCCGGGTTCAATATATTTTTTTCAATTTTAGTTTTTGCATCACGATTTGTAATTTTGACTAGAAACCGAAGCTCTGTTCCGCGGCACAAAATGCCGAATATTCAATGTTGAGGCAACACTCTCCCGACATTACTTTTCTGTCTTACCTGTACTTTTTTCCGAAAATAAGGCTCATTGGTTATCGTCCAATTCAAAATGTAACAAGGAAAATAATAGTAACATATTTATGATAACCTAACCACCGAAACGCGCTGTATAGTAGTGGCATCCATATAATACTTAGGTACCAAAGTTTCTTTGCAACTGAAACAAGAATTTAAAAAACTTTTAATTACAAATTTAAAAACAAATAAAATTTTACCCATTTGGGGTACGATAATTATAAATTTTGAGTTTCTTTTTGAGTGTTTTTTTTTTATAGTATGTATTTCTTTTTAGATTTATAGTCATATAGTCCTTAAGTTGAAAATTATTAGAAGATAATACCAGAGCTGGTTTCATAAACATAAGAAGCTGTTTTGAATGTTGATTTAATTTCTTATGTTCAGCTGGGCTAGCGTACCGGCATGCTCTGGGTTTCCTGACAAGGCTCTGAGAGCGTGCCGGTGCACTCTTCACCTCCCTTCTGAGGGACGGCAAGCGCACCGGCATGCTCACTCCCAGTCTAATTAAAATTTCTTTACTGTCGATAAGTGTTTATATAAAGGTTTAATTTTTACGTCAGTGCTTCAGAAGAGTTTGAAGAACATTTTGCCTGAGTCGTTTTTAAATCCGACCATCCCAAGTTAACATTTTGATTCTTCAACTGAAACAATGTTTCAGGGAGTTTTATGAACAGATTTAATTTGGTTAAAATTTTAGCATTTTAATGTTTTTTAAGTTTTAACCACTTAACTAGGCAAAATATCCGGTAAAAACAACAATCATAAAAATAAACTAAGCTTTCTGAACTAACGCAAGAATAAACGATAACAGGCCTGTTAGATTGAATGAACCTACTCGAAGGGGGAACAGACTATTGTAAATATGAGGCATTGATAAAATGCTTGGACACTCGAAAACCTAATGTGTCATCATAAGATTGTAGTATACAAATGTCAGCAAATCTCGGCTATAAATAGACCAGGATTACCAGGAATAATCCAGGTTACATATGTCTGCATTTTCATTATCAATCTCTATTGCTTTGTGAAACACATGACAGAAACTGAAACAAACATTCTGAGTTAAACGTTGAATGGTTAATTTCGGTATGTAGTATATTTTAGTAGTAGGTACTTTAGATTTTTAAGTAAATTATCTATTTTTGTCATTTTTATTGAGTTTTATTATTTATCATATAGTATTTTATCATTTGTATTTCTTTGTTTTAATTGTGACCCGATAAATAAAACAATATTTGAATGTCTAATACACTGTTTTGATGTCCCCAATAAACCTGTATATGGTAGAAATAAAATTATTGAAATGAAAACAACGGACACGATAATTAGATGCAACGACAAGCTATGCAACCCGCATAGCATTTCAATAATTCCACTGCCGTCATATGTGGAAGTTTACGAAAAAACAGGACAGTAGTTTAATAAGATCTCCAGTATCGTCACCATGCTGAATGTGTTAAGGTTATTTTTAACTGTTATTTTACATTAACTCTAAATTTTGAAAACTGAAGAAATCATTGAACTTTTTCCAAAAAAAAAAACATAAGACCTTTTAATTAAATAAGTAAGAGCGTCGAAAATCGAAACTAATTGAGACTGGGGGAGGTTCAGATTTCCGATTTGTTTGGATTTTCGAATATAACTTAGAAATTACCTAGGAATTTTTTGGACTTGATAGGAGACTGACAGACTTACCTAAAGGCAATAGTCCAAAACTGCAATCTCTTGGAAATAAGCACATATAAAAAACACATATAAAACACTTAATACACTTTTATTTGAAATATTTCGATCAACATGATCTTCTTCAGTCAAGAAAGAGAAAACAAAGGTTTTGTTTTCTCTTTCTTGACTGAAGAAGATCATGTTGATCGAAATATTTCAAATAAAAGTGTATTAAGTGTTTTATATGTGTTTTTTATATGTGCTTATTTCCAAGAGATTGCAGTTTTGGACTATTGCCTTTAGGTAAGTCTGTCAGTCTCCTATCAAGTCCAAAAAATTCCTAAATAAGCTTTAAGCTCTACTAGAACTAACTTAGAAATTACCTAGTTACATTAAAAATGTTAAGATAATTGAAAAACTTTACGTACTTACAAATGTACATAATTATTGTACCATGTACAATTTTTAAAGATACTTTACTTGTATCTTTAAATGCAGAAATATGCACTCACTTTACAACAAAAAAAATCACTACATATTTACAAATGTATGTATCCATACACAACAAAATTAACATAACTGTACGAAATCACTAAAATATTTTACATGAAAAACTCGTTGATTTTAGGTTGTGTGAGTTTCGAAACTCATTTTCTGGCAGCCAATTCTGCATTCCCTCCGTTACATGCATAGAAATAGTAACACGGTTACACCCATGGCAAGGATTCTCTCACTTCAATTTTTTTTATTTGTTTAGATTATTTTGCTTTAGCATTAAACATATAGTATGAATTATTTTTACAGTCTCTTGACCCTTAACTATCTTTTTGTAGAAAAAGTTTCTTTTGTTTATTAATCTAATTGTTTGTTAGTTCTCTAAATGCCTTAAATCCTAATAGCAGACCTTTACTTTCTGTAATGTAGTCACACGAGTAGGCGATAATTCCTCGTCAATTTAAGTTTCGATAAAGTCCATCTAAATTAATACTTTGTCCTTCTAAACACGTCCATGTTGACAAATAAAACTAATAATTTATATTACAAGACATAACTAAGTCGAAGAATAATGTTTCTAACGTAAAGAATTACACTGTTAGGAATTTTTGGACTAGATAGGAGACTGACAGACTTACCTTGTGGCAATAGTCAAAAACTGCAATCTCTTGGAAATAAATAGACATATATAAAAACTTATCACACTATTGAAATATTTCGATCACACAGTGATCTTTGTCTGTATTAGGATCAATGATCTTTTTTATATGTGTCTATTTATTTATTTCCAAGAGATTGTATTTTTGGACTATTGCCACTAGATAAGTCTGTCAGTCTCCTATCTAGTCCAAAAATTCCTAAATAAGCTTTAAGCTCTACTAGAATTAAACTGTTACACGCATAGGTGGGGATTCTCTGCCAAAACCACTTTAAACTGCGTTTGTGGGTTGTCTATCGTCTTAAGATCAACTGAATCTGATTTCGCTAGCGCGAGGAGTGCGAAGGGAAGATGTACTCGAATTTATTCAAATATATCCGCATGTTTAGCAATATTACAAAATTAACTAAAAGGATGGGGTTTTCCCACAGAGCGTTTAATAGAGTGTTGAAGAAGGCATTCAGTTTTTTAACGCTCTACTGTAATAAAGTCACAATTAAGAAAGATGAAGAAGATGTTGGTTCTCAAATTTTAGCTGAAATTTATCGACAGGTCCATTTCATAAATATTTGCATTTTCAAAAAACTTTTGTGGTATCTTTCTAAAATTTATTTTCTTTGTTCATAGTTAAAGTACCCTAACAATTCATTTTCCTTTTTCTTGAAACTTTTACTCGACTTGTATGATAATTTTACTGTGTTTAACATATTTCATATAATTGTTTGTGTTTTAGGGAGATCCTCAAGGCGAAGAAAGATGTTCGGTCATGTGAGGAACCTATTTTGTGTCTAAGTTAAGTTTAAAAAAAACTTTTTATTTTGTAAAAATGATGAAAATGTTTTTTTATAAATGCACACTAAAAAAGTGCAGTTTATTCATACCAGTGTGTAGAATTTAAATCTTATCACTTTTTGAACATTACAAATTTTACTATTTAGTGTTGGTAATAAAAATAGGTTTTTAAGAATTTGATTACTTCCTTACAGTAATTTTTTTTAAACTAAGTTAGGCCTTCAGTGTTCTTTTAAGAACAAAGTTTTTGGTGCTTAGAATTAACAGCATTTACAGATTCTCATGTTAATTCTTTTTTCAGTACAATTAATTTAGTATTTTTTCAAAATTCTAATTTTATTGAATCTATTACTCCTGATAGTGATGCATTAAATTTTGGTTGTTTAAATACATTTATTTATTTAATGTTCCACCTCACATAACAAGTTAGCACAGCATAGTCGGATCTTTTAAAATTTAAAGTTTTTATTTAGCCTATAAAGGTAAAATTTAATTCAGTCCTTGTAGTAACAAGAGTAATTCTCGCTTTTTCAAAAAAAATATAATTATTTACTTTAATTTGATTAAATACAATTTGTATTCAGACATCTAGTACCAACAGTTATATCTTTATTAATGTCGATGAACTAGTCTTCTTTTGAAAAACATGTTTTAAACATTCTTTAATTTTGGAAATTACTTCCAGTATCTACCTAATTATTATTAAGTTAACTCTTGGTTTCTACAGGGAATTAGAATATTTAAATATAATTTATTTTTTTTAATTGAAAATAGATTTTATAATTTGAATAAATAAAAATTAATGCTATGTTCTTCTAAAGATTAAATTTTCAAAATTTTGTCTTCATTAATTTTTTCCAGGAAATTAACATAAATGCAATTTTTAAAAGATCATAATTAACATAATGTAAGTATTTTATATTGGATAATCAAAATACATCTAAGAAAACCAACCATAACTTAAAATATGAAAAGTGTTTCGATGTATGTACTAACTATTGTTTACTTTAAGTACATTGCTTGGCGGAGGGTTTCCGGTTGTAAGTAATAAGTTACATCTTAGAATTTTATTTTGATGACATAAAACCATCAAAACTAATTGCTATAGTTATAAAAGTCACTGCCTGGTGTATATTGGTAGGCCTAAAAAAATGTGAAAATTTAATGTAATTTAAGCTTTCTTCTTTGTTGACCTGTTGTGTTAAAATTTATAATTTTAAACCTCTGAATATTAATTGTCGGCGATTACAAAAATACCAGAATTAAAGTCAATGTTTAAAAGACTGATTATAAGTAATTGTTTATTTGGATAGCAGAAGGAAATGTGCCAAGAAATAACCCTTTAAATTTAGAACTATTACCAGGTTATGGTTTTCATTAGTATTATTTAAGTACAAACTATTTAAAAATCATGACATCTGTCATAAAGAAAAAGGTTTTTACAGTCTTTATATTTTATTTACAGTTTATTAAGATATTAATTGAAAACGTTTTTTTGCAAATATGGTAAATATTACATACTTTTGATATTTCTTATATTTTTCAATATTTTATTTTATGAGAAGATGTCATATTGTCTGCGTTGAAAAATATTTGTTCAACTGCAATTAAACATTCTTTAAAATTGTATTAAGCTTGTAATAATTACTTTTGTAAAAAATTGTAAACATACATATATGTTATATACACCCTTAAAACTAAAATTCTTGTCAGAGGCCATTATAGATAGATAATGATATGTTAAATAATGTGTACAGTAACAAGTACAAGCATTTTCAAGCACACCTCTGGCATATATTTGTATGTATAATATAATGTTTTGTAATACAGTTTTGTAGACAAAATATTCTTATGAAGCTTATTTTATTAAATCATATGGTTTTAAAAAAAATCTTTTTGTTCATTTTCAGTGCAACAAGTATTATTAAACTTTTGTTCAAACCATTAAAATTATATGTACTTTATTTATTTGCCATATTGTGTTATATATATATTTTTAAAATATAAAACTGAAGAAACATTAATAGTTGAACACACGATATTTTAACACGCTGAGTGTGGCAGGCGTGCATGAATGCCTGTGCTCTACTGGCCTCTGGCGTTCATGTACCCTCACAATTCATTCAATCAATTCAGTCTTTGTAAACATTTTGGTGCATTTTTTTTCTACCATTGTTGTTAGATTAGGGACGTGTTATTGTATTAGCATTACTTGAAGTGTGTTATAGTAGTGTTTATTAGTTTTTGTACAATAAATAGAGATAATTAAGATGCCTTATTGGAGAATGTCTACTTAGACAAATGTTATTACAGTAGACATTCTTTAATAATTAATCCTCGTTATCCATATTCATCGTACAAAAACTAATAAACACTACTTAAAGTAACACTAATATGATAACACAGTCCCTATCTGATATTAATTGTGGAAAAAAACAGTCAAGCGATTCAACGTTTTCTGGCAACAACTAACCCTACACTGAACCAATGAATTGCGGAGAGCGTGTGTACATGAATGCTTACCACTGCGAGCCCCAGTAGAGCACAGGCGCTGCCGCACACTCAACGTGTTAAGTAATTTATTTTTAAGTCTCCGACCTTCAAAAGTAAAAGATTTTTTTTGTCTTTTAAATGCCTGACTTTTCCCCAATTATTCATAATCCTTTTTACTATATAAGGATGTACACCACATTCTAAGAACAATTTGAGTAACCAGATCCTATGAACTAAATACAAAAAGTAAGCCTGCTTCAGGTATGTAACCCTTCACTTATCATTATTCTTCCCTGATCACTGATTTAATCGTTACCTTAATTTTATCTATTGTTAACTGTCCTTTTCTACCATTTACAAGTGGTAGTAAAATTAACTAATACCGTAAAATAAAATAAATAATTATTTTCACACCTTTACAAAATTGTTTAGTATTTTAGAACCATTTTAAAGTGAAAATGATTGTGCTTTGTATCGAATTAAAACATTCATAATGTGCAATTACAGATAAAAGTGGAATGAAGCAAAACAAAAATTGTTATAAATATGTATAAGTAATTAATTAATAAGCCTACCTTAATTTAGTATGCACTTTTTATAAGTATTTTAGATGTGTGTAAATGAACAAACAGTTGAAATCTTCAACCTTTTCAATTTTTTTTATTAAACATTAAACCTGTATTATAAATAATAAAAGACATGTTTTTCAAGTACTATTTTTAAATCAAAAAGATAAAAATATACTGTTTACCTATTTTATTTGTGTGTGCAAGCCTATAACTTTAATATACATTTTTACATAATTTCCAACAATATTAACAAAAATCAGATTTTGCACTAATCATGCTACACCCATCTTTTGAATACAATATTTGTAGCGTTTATTTCCAGGTTTGTCTACCACTGTAACAATTGCCTTTTCATGTCTTGGTTGTTGTTGTGCTGTCCATTCAGAGGGTTTTTTTAAAAATAGAGGAACATGTGGCCGTTGTTGGGTAGAATATCAGAACTCTTTATCGAGAGAGATCTAGTCGTTCTTGAGTACAATTATCAAATATCTTGAATTTGATTAGCAGATGAGCATTTTCTTGAAGTAAAACAATCTCTACTCGCTATTCAATGCCTTTTATTTTGGAGTGTAGGGGCAATTTTCTAAAACTCATTATTAATGACGAAAGCATTAAGTGTTTTTTTTATCAACTTTCAATCAAATCTTCATTAATGACTTGAGGCCCACTTTGTTCCTCATTGCTGCAGCCGTCTTTAAATACCGTTATCCTTTGCTGTACTATTATTTCTCCATATACTTCATATTTCTGATAGTGAATTTCAGTTGTTCTCATGTTTTGGCACTAAGAAGAAAAAAATTGTAAAACTTATTTCACAATTTGGTGAGATTCTCAAATTGGCTAAAGCGTTTTAAATATAAATTGAAAAATGTATTTGCTAAATTGTGTATTTGGCTTTCCAACAGATGTAGTGAAAATGTGTTTAATATCACCACAGAGTGTTGCAGTGGCTCAGCAACCAAAAATACTTGAAAAATGTGCCTTGTTTTTTACTTTTTATCTTGCACACTTGCATTACAAAATTAATTTATTAGTTTTATTATGCCTTGTGTAAAAAGTTTGTGGTACTTGGAAGGAAGTACTTATTTAAACGCTTATACTAAATACAATATCTTAACAAAATTATGAAAATATATTTTCATTGACAGATTGTGTTAAATATTTTAGGTAAATTCATTGATACATGTAACATCTATAATTTTATTAATCTTTTGAAGTAGTTTCCTAGCAAAATTATTGTTCAAAAAATTACTTCATTATTTTATAAATGAGGACAGTTGAATATTTTTGATGCGACATTCAACTGCATTATTGCTGCTTAGATATCTTTTTTTAAGAGTAAGCATTCCATAAGTCCTGCATTCAACATGTTGAAAAAAAGTTTAAATTTACACACACTGCCTTCAAATATATATATTTTCCTTATTTCTTTATGGGTTTTTAAAGTACAAATAAAAATATGCAGAATACATATATTTTTAGTAAGTAAAACTATATTAAGGGAACAGGTTTCCCTTGATTACTGTGCCTTAAATGAAAACTTAATAATTCATATAATAAACCATATTTGGAGTAATTTGTTCTCCACGACTACTTTCAGTAGTGAGTGGTATGTCTTAATTGTTTTAGTAAAAATGCAAAAATAAGAAAGTAACAATTGTTTAAATTAGATTTTTGCTCGTTTTGAATGTGCTGAGTTACTCAGATTTAGAAAAATGGTAAGAGAGAATATTTGTTTCTTAGCCAGTAGTAACAGAATAGTGTTTAATTCTTGGAATTTGTAGTCCATTACGTTCGGTGAATCTTATTAATCACTTAAACAATAGTTTATGACTATCCAAACTTTAAATTTGTTAAAACTTACTGAGACAAAACATTTTCGATCGCTATTTGCTGATCTTCATCAGTGTCGTCTGCTTGGAGATGTTGGGTCAAGCGGTGACGGTTTTAAAGGTAGGTTTTCGATAGTATCAAAGAGTATGTGTGATTTGTATTGTGTTTGTTCGTTTAATATGTTGGTATTTTGTGTTTTTGTGTGTCTGTAAATTTCATATTGTTCTAGTGTGTTGAGATTTGGTCCTTTTTTGTTGATGTGTAGGATTTCTAAATTATGATAAATGTCATAACTCAACATCTTACAATCACTTAAAAGAAACAGGACACAAATACACAGACATTTACCATAATTTAGAAATCCTACACATCGACAAAAAAGGGCCACATCTCAACATACTAGAACAATATGAAATTTACAGACACACAAAGTACAAACATATTAAACTAACAAACACAATACAAATCACACATACTACTTGATACTATCGAAAACCTACCTTTAAAACCGTCACCGCCAAAGCGGAAGACACTGATGAAGATCGGCACATAGCGATCGAAAACATTCTGTCTCAGTAAGTTTTAACAAATTTACAAAATTTAAAGTTCGGATAGTCGTAAACTATTGTTTAAGTGAGGATTAGTGTTTATCTGATCCTTATTATGACCTACAAGTTAAACCTTAACCTCTATTCAAAATAAAATAACTTACGGATATATCAGCTCTTGAAATTATTAACATTTTGCATATTTTTTTGTACAACATACTGATTGTAATTTCTTGGATAAAGGAAAATGCTTTATGTTCCTCTTTTTTAAATTAAGATCTTAAGGTCTACAAAGTAGGAAATATAAGTATAGATAATTAAAATTTTATATTACTTAAGGCAAATAAAAAGTCTAGTATATTAGAATTTGTGGTATATTTTGATCCTTTCCTCTAAGTGTAAGTTTTAATTTTAATACTTTGGCAGGTAAAATTCTAGCGTCCACGAAATGCTTATAGCTGTAAAGAAAATGAATCGGACGCTCAAAAAATATTTATATCAATAGGTCATGGAAAGGAAATGAGTCGGGCTTCTAAGAAATGTTTATATCAATACCTATTTTTCTTCCTCCTCATTCTGTTGTATCATTCAGTTCACTACTGTTCTACGGATTGGTGTATTACCCAGTTCATCAGTTGTGTTTGAATGTCTATCAGTTATGTTAGATGTCTGACAAAAGGTCAACGAGCCATAAATGTCTTTCTTTATTTACACTGCAAGTTTCGACAGTTGATAAATATCTATCGCTTAGAAAGCACAAATGTCTATTCTTGTGCATCACATATCAGAAAATAAACTCTCTTGAAGCAAACAATGACAACACTCATGATTAGCTGGACTGGTCTTTATTCCCGCAATTAATAAATCCGGATGGGACTGACACCACGTTGATCTGGATATGAGGGGTTTTACTGTATTAGGGTTCTTCAGAACTCGTAATTTTTCTAATGCACAGGAACTTATTTCCATATAATCCGAGGGGGTCTCGGACCCCATTCACCTTGAATGATCGAGACTCTACTGTATTTGGTTACCTTCAATAGCTGTTCAATTAATTATATTACTTCTAAGAGAGTTTAAAGATTCAGCATCGGTACAGTTGAGTATTTTGTAATAGTAGCCTTTTACGAGTTTTGTTCAAAATCTTTAAATAATTTTAACAAAATTCCAACATCTAAATTAACTTATTTCTTGATTAGAATGTATATTTTAATAACATTCAGAATAAAATCGTCGTTGAACAGTATTTGGGTAAGTATTACCAACAAATCAGTTTCTTATATTAAATTAGTTTTTAATAAGATGTTACAACTGATTTACAGGTTTTACCAATAACGAGCTAATAAATAAACTTTTAGGAGTTTATAAATTGAAACATTTAAATACAACTTACATGAACTTAAAGAACTTTTTTTTTCATGTTACTGGCGTGAAACATTTTTGACGTTGGCTGTTAAGATGTTCATACTAGAAAATATCTTCATCACAAGCTTTTACCGATTGATAATTTCAATTAATCCTTTTTTGATGGTGTGATAATTTCTAGATTGTGTTTGATGTTAGGGTAACAGTGGCCTGTTTCTATTATGCATATGGTCAACAAAAGATGATCATGAGTCTTAAATTGATGTGTTGAAGTCTTTGTTTTTCTCAAACAATGTGGCTTGATGGTTCAATGTAATATTTATTATACGGTATAGTTTAGTTTGACCTTGTGCTTCCATAAACTAGTTTTTAAACTATTTTGTTTTTCTTTAATATTTATGTTGTGTTTGTTGGTTATTATATTTTATTACTTTTTCTAATGCTTTTTTTGTACCCTTAATTTTGAAGTATATACAGCTTTTTTTATTACCTGATGCTAGAATAGAGTAAGGAATGTTTGTACTATTGATTCAGTTTTTCTCCACCAGAATGTTCTGTTGTTTTTATTTTTTAATTCATTATTAAGTCAATTTTTATTGGTCTAGTGATTTAAAATACTGTCCAACTCATGGTTACAGTAAATTTATGAAAATGTTACTGAAACAAAACCTTTTCTATCACAATAAGCATGTTAATCACTGTCTGAAAATGTTGTCTCGGTTATGTTATTTTATTAATTTTATACAGAAAATCATTTAAAATGAACACATTGTATTTTCATTTAAAAAGAGCCTAACTGTATGTATGTGTAGTAATTATGCATTTAACTTTTTCAATTTCTACATCTTTTTGAAAAAATGACAAACTATGATATTTTATAACAATATATTTAAATTTAAACTACAGTATATTACTTTAGCATATTTTGTTGAGGAATGTTCAGTCACCTCATTATACAGGCACATATCCAAGGGGGAGGGGGCGATGGGGCCATCTCCCCCCAAACCTTAAGAACTTTGGGTTAAAAATCGACAATATATTATTAAATTAGGACTTTCTATTAAATTTGACTTTTACTTAAGTTAATTCGTCTTTTATTGTAAATAAAAAATGAAATTTTAATTTTTATTTGAATATGTGACGCGTTTCCTCGGCATACCCTCGTAAACGTCTAAACGTTTTAACAACAGATAGCGCCAGTGAAGCTTAGTCTCGAACATATGATTTTCAATACGTAATTTTGCAAGCGTAATATTCGCAGTTGACGCCGGGATTGTTCGTGTTGGAAGAATAACTACTTATATTAATTAATAAACCATTTTTATAATAATAGCTTATTATGAAATTAATAATATTCTCTAGCCATAAGTGTTATCGAAACTGGAATAATTATTTATTAAAAAGTCTAATTTGCTACAAATCTTTATCACGTTACCGATTTCTAATGCAAGCGTAGAAGGAACTTTTTCTGTTCTATGTTTTTACATACAAGCACTTGCGTGCGCACACACACACATATATTAATATATATATATATATATATATATATATATATATATATATATATATATATAGATTTTTTGGACTAGGAGACTGACAGACTTACCTTGGTAAGAGTCCACACTGTAGTCTTGAAATAGAAACACATAAAAGCACTTAAACAATGATATATTTCAACCACACAGTGGTCTTTGTCTATCGAAGAGAAAACACAAAAAGAAATATGAGAGAATGAAATTACAACTTATATTATATTTATTTTATTTCATTCTCTCTATTTCTTTTTGTGTTTTCTCTTCGATTGACAAAGACCACTGAGTGGTTGAAATATATCATTGTTTAAGTGCTTTTATGTGTTTCTATTTCAAGACTACAGTGTGGACTCTTACCAAGGTAAGTCTGTCAGTCTCCTAGTCCAAAAAATCTAAATAATCCTTACCAACCAAAACTAACCTAAATATATATATATATATATATATATATATATATATATATATATATATAATGCATCGATCGCCCCCCCCCCAAGCAAGTCTCTGGATACGCGCCCGTTATACCTAGATTTACATTCCTTTATTAATATTTTGATACACGAATTAAAATTTATATCCATATTTTTTCAATTTGATTAAAATTACAAGATTTTCTCTACAAAATTTCTAAATTTAGAATACTGACTCTCTGTTTTATGAGTCAGAGATACTATATCATATCTTTCTTAAGTTCACAATAACAAAAAAACTGTATAGATAATTTAACAGAATAGATTCTTAAGTGATGAATTTTGAAAACTCTGTTGGGGAGGGTATTAAACACATGCTTTTAGCAATGCTGCCTACAAGTATCATTTGTGGCTCTCTTCTAACTAGTAAAACTAACATGCATTAGAAACCTTTTCAGACTATCGAAGATTTGTTGGAATCCTAATTTAATAATAAACTCAAAATGGTTAAACATTATCAGAGGTGTATTTCGTCATAAATATAGTTCAATGCATGATATGTTTGTGCATGAAATAAAAGGCTAATAATACTACATCAGATTTGAACATTATTACAACTAATAGCCATACTTACTAGCTAACGACCACCCGTGGCAGTTGAGCGATTTGGCGACTCGCTGACCAGTAGAGATGGGCTGAGCCCATCAATCCCTCAATCAAACGAGATTCCATTTTTTGTTGTACATCTTTATTAAGGATATTGGAAGACTGTAGTGAACTTAGATGCTCGGGCTGAGGGAGGCTTGTTCCCTGCTTGGCTAGTTGATCAGCCTTTTCATTGCTAGTGATAATTATATGGGTCAGGATCCACTAGAAATTAAGTACCCACACTGCATTTAGTTTTCTACTACATTCTGCGAGTTCCCAGAGAGGTTCAAGATGGTGGTCTTAGAGTCAACAAGGAAAACTGCCTTTGCGGAGCAGTCAGATTCTCAAGCACAATTGCTGCAGCATATATGGCAGCTACCTCACCGTCATAGTAGCTAAGGTGGGCCCAGACAGCAGAAAATCCCTCAAAGTACCTGTTTCGCCTGATCCAGGTATGGATGATCCATCAATGTAAATTTGGAGCCATTCTGGTGCAGGTTATTTTTCATTGATAGTTGGGAGGGCTGCACTTCTAAGCCCTCTGCCACTGTTGCCCTCAGTTGTAGTGAATTTACAACCATTACAGTATAGTATGTAATAGTTTTAAAAATAAATCAAAGCACAAATACAATAGGACAAATTATTTCAAGCCTCTAGTTTTTCCGATCAATATGCTACAAGCATTTTTCAATAGCTTTCTGGAATCTATAGCCACTGATATTCTTGACTAGAAAGGACCATCGATGAAATTTTATTATTTTATGATTTGGAGATCAGTGATCACAATAAAAGAGTGCCATGAAAACTATTCTCACACTGAAATGTTTTAAAATTAATGGTCTAGAATGCTGGACTCTTGATGTTTTACTGTATTCATTGATCCTAAGGTCTTGAAATTTCAGAATGTGGATGTATCTATTCTCAGCATTTTATCACTATGGAAATGAGATGTTGAACTGAGAAGAGATAGCCAAAACAACATTGGATGTGTTGTTTTTGCATGACACTTTGCTAAAGTATCATTTAATCTTATATGGCCCTAACTTGACTTTATGTGGTTCATAGTTGGTATCCCTTGATAGAATCGTTTGAGAATATTTTTTTTTCATTGTAAAATAACCTAATAACAAATGAACAACACTTTGAACCCAGAAGCACAGTTATTTATCAGTGTCTTACAACATAGCCTCGTGTAGCAGCGAATACAAGGATAATTGTTTATCCTTCAGTAAGTATGATGAAGGATGCTACACCAAAAGTGTATCTTTCCCAATTACATTTCCCTCCTATTATCAACTCAGGGAAATTTTTCAAAGTATACATACTCAGTATTAAAAGCAATTAGATGTTTTGAAGGTGACCTTCAAAACAATATTTCAGGAGGATGGAGCCTATTTTTTGGGATGTGTTATTGTAATACTGTATGTACTCAAACCAAAAAAGAGCCAGAAAAGCATGACTGAGTGGGAGTATACAAAATCACATATAATGACTGTCCAAGCTTTTTCATAGGAAAAATAGGAAGAAACTTCACCACGAGATACAAGGAACATCAAAAATAATCCAAATCAAATTTTGCTACACATATACAAGATACACCAACATTGACATAAACCTAAACATTCTACACTTCAAGCAAAAAACAACTTAAAGAAAATTTTAAATTCTACAAGTACAAGTTCTATAGTCTTGAAAATCTGAGTCATGGTATTTCGAGCCTATTTTATCTATTTGAAAGATAATTATGAGTCGAGTTTCTAAGAAATGTTTATATCAATATGGTATGCTAAGAAAATGAGTCGGGCTTCCAAGAAATGCTTATATCAATATAGTATGCTAAGGAAATGAGTCGAGCTTCCAAGAAATGTTTATATCAATACAGCCTGCAAAAGAAATGAGCCAGGCTTCCAAGAAATGTTCAAACAAAGTTATACTTTTTTTAATGCACTGGAACATACTTCCATGTAATCCGAGGGGGTCTCGGTCCCATCTATCTTGAATTATCAAGACTACTGTAACTAAAAAACCAACCACAAGTTATAATAATTGTTAAAATATGCTCACAAGCAAAGACTATAAACAACTACGCTCAGAAAAACATATCGCATAACACCACAGATTCGCAATAACATAACACACCTACGCAGTCTTGTGAATTGTTACCAATGAAAAATGATCTGACCAATGCTAAAACACAAGATGAGAAACGGTAAACAGTGGTTTTGGCCAAGTAAACTAAAAAGTGTCATTAAAAAAAATCAAGATGTTCAATCCAACAACTGTAAGTTTTAAAAATAATTTGTTGTCATGCTGCTTGTTAACTCAACTTGTAAGAAATTTTACTATTAGAAATTCCAAAATTGTTGTTTTACTCACCTTATAGGTAGGTGTCTTGTCTATAACTCCTAAAAAAAAGGAAAATTTAAACTCTCGTCATTCAAAATAGTTTCAATAAAAATATTTTGAAAACGGGTAGCAAAGGTAGATAATTACAGTAGAGTCTCGATAATTCAAGGTAGATGGGACCCAGACCCCTCTACACGGAAGTACGTTAATTCGCATTAGAAAAAATAGAACTTTATATGAACATTTCTTGGAAGCCTGACTCATTTCCTTTGCATGCCATATTGATGTAAATATTTCTTGGAAGCCTGAATCATCATTCTCTTTCAAATAGAAATAGGCTTGATTATATGGAATTTGGATTATTATATCGAGACTCGGATTTTCGAGAGTTCTGTATATTTGTAAGCTACTTACCTTCAAAGATATTATTTAGCTTACACATAGTAACATTGAGTTTCTAATATCTATGTATATATGTTACAAGGTGAGTACTGCAAAACTATTCAATACAAAGTCAAACTTCTGTGATCAGTTTAATATTTTGTATTCTACAGTTGGTATTTTTTATGGTAAAGAACAAATCATTCCGCATTTATATCTTTTTTAATAAGAGAAAATATGTCGAAGTTTAATTTCTTAATTTAATTACATTTAGTTTAAAGAGACACCACTGATTTGTATACAAACTATAAAGTTATAATCGATTTTTTTACTTTAAATGGATGTTATACTTAATCTTTTTTTAAATTCATATATTATAGATTATTATAGTTGTTGATCTTGAATAAATTACATAATGAAAACCGATTAATGTAGGCATTTTATTAATTACAATTAGCTGATCTTAATAATTTAGATTTATCGGCAGACAGTACTAGTTCTGATATTCGCTCTCCTTCTCGTATACCACTTATTTTAGCTCCATGAACAGTTGCATTTTGTCCAGGACAAGTTGCTTCTCCTGCAAATAACAATATGGGCGGTATCGGATCAGTTAAACCAGGAATAGGAGCTGCCAAGTCGTATTGCAAATTAACGCCACAACTATCATTCAAATAGCTGTAAGCACCATTGAAATATCTATTAGTCGACCACATTGAACGTTTTAACCTTATAGGCGCCGGAACTTTGGAATCTGCTGCACATTCACGTAAAAAGTCTGTAACGTCCTTCATTACTTCAGCCTCACTCATTTTTTCCATAGTTAAAACTTCTGGTCCTGCAGTACGTATACACATAACATGGTTACTCCCAACTACAGTTTCTACGCTACAGATACCTTTTAACCACCCTGATCTTCCAGACATTTCTTCCGCACTCCATGTCAATTTATTTCCCATTCCCCACCAAACCCAAAAAGGTTTATCATATTCTAAGAACATTTTATTAATATGTCCAAAAGAAAGTGAGTGTATAGCATTAATTTTTTTTGAGGGAAGACCTGGACAAAACATTTGATCTGCTGTGGATTGTAGAACACCTAAGGGGATAGTAACCAAGACATAATCAGCGGGAAATACATCGCCATCACAACATTTCACTAAAGCCCTGGGAAAAGAAGAAGATGCCGTACCCCATCTAATATTATGCACTGGTTTACTATAAATGATTTTTTCCTGAGGAATTTCTGAAAGCATAGGGTTTAATATTCCAACATACCCTAACGGTACTTTCATTCTTCCATCAGGTACTTTAATGTAACTACCAAAATGATCATTTTTCAGTAAATAAGTGTCGTGTGGACTTCTGACCGAGGAAAGATTTACCAACCCATACAATAACCTGGCTGCATCCCTTTGTTGGCTTCTTGAGAATTTCTTTAGTTCTTGTTGTATTGAAACACCCAAATATTGTAAAATGCTCTTCTTATTATTGCCACTTTCTTCAAGATGTAAGCAATATGCGTCCCTCCATATTTTTTTAAATGTTTGATAGGCTGTTAGACTTAAAGGTAGATCTATTACACCCCCATCGCTTTTCATGAAAAGTCCTCGACTTAAGTCGCATTGATTTAAAGGAGGTTTCACAAAACCATCTTTTATGGCAAGCTGCAGAACAGGGTTCGTTGAGTGACGAGTATCTCCCCATTGAGATCCAAGCTCTACAACAACATCTCCAAGCCAGTTTGATTGAATTCGGCCTCCAGGCCTAGAAAGAAATAGTTTACAAAAAATATAAATATCTTTACTTATAAATTTTAAAGTTTTTACAGAAAACTACAATCTATATTATTAAACAATTATATGAGTACTTATTGCATAACTGAGTGAAAACTTTTAAACTTCCTTGCTAACACATTGCGAAATGGTAGCTGTTCGGTTTCGTAATGAAATGAATGTTTTGAAACACGTCAGTGAGTTCAAAAGTTTTCACTCAATACTGAAATAACTAAGTATCTGAGAATATCTGGTGGGTTAAAGCTCCCTATTAGTAAATTAAGATGTACAGGTAAGTACTTATAATTTAATCAGTGAATACAAGATGATTATAACAAGCAACATTTTCTTAAACAATGTTTTTCCGAGCATTTCAAATTCCTTATTTTTAATTGATCTTCAAAATTTCAGTTAGTATTCCAGTTTAACAAAATTAAATTATTTTTTTAAATGGAATTAATATTTTAAAATTAGTTGATATATTTTTATACTGTAACTTATTTGATTTAAAGTTTTTTTAATGTTTTTACCTGTCCAGAGCTTCAAGTATAGCAAAGTTATGAATACCGGCTTGCTGTAAGGTTTGGGCTGCTGATAGTCCTGCCATACCACTCCCTATTATAATTATTCGAGGCTCTTTTGGACCTGAAGGACAAATATCTTCAAAATCACCACTATCTTCTTCTTCCGGAGGACAAGGGTCATTACAAAGAGGGTCAGGTTTACATGTGGTTTTTTGACACGGTGGATTTGCACATATGTTGATTTTGTTTGACATCGGTCTTATTGAAATGTTGCATACTCTGTGGAACAGATACAGACTTTGTTTAGCCTAGTTAAAAGTAACATATTTTGAGCAATCACACTAATTATTTGTACTAATAATACTTGTAAATATGTTACAACTTGTCCCATTGTCAACTCAGACCGTAACAAATATAAGTATGTGCTACTATAGGCAAGTTGTAACATATTTACAAGTTTTTTTAGTTTGCCAATGAAAAACTTTGGATATAAAATAATAAATATTCTTGTATTTGAATAACTTATGTTGTTTTAATATATATATATATATATATATATATATATATATATATATATATATATATATATATATATATATATATATCACTTTCACTATATGTACTTAAACAAAAATCTTACTTGGTATTTATGCGAGTTAACTTTCAAGGATTGATAGTATCTCCATTATCGCGCATCACTGACCGTGGGTTGTAGTAGTCTACTAACCCCCGGTCAGTGATGCTCGATAATGGAGATACTATCAATCTTTGAAAGTTAACTCGATTAATTACCAAGTAAGATTTTTGTTTAAGGACATATAGTGAAAGTGATAAGTGAATACAAAAAAACAGTGTTGCAAAGTTAAAAATATAATATATATATATATATATATATATATATATATATATATATATATATATATATATATATAACAACACAGGTTATTCAATGGAAGAATATATATTAATTTATATTCAAAGCTTTTCTTTGATAAACAGTACCAACATCATCAGGAATGAATAAGACAATTGTATTTTTCATTCCTGATGATGTTGGTACTGTTTATCAACGAAAAGTTTTAAATATAAATTAATAAATATTTTTGTATTTGAATAACCTATGTTGTTTTAGATTATTAAACAAGAAAACATATTATATATATTATATATATATATATATATATATATATATATATATATATATATATATATATATATATATATATATCCTTTCTTTTTAAATTACTAGCCTACTTTTAGTATCACTTGGCAAGAAAATAATCACTTATGCTGAAAAATATGTGTAAGTAAATATTGGTTTTTTTGCTAAATGATATTAAAAGTGCTTCATTAATAATTCCGAGGAAATAAAAATATAAAATTAAAAGAGTTGATAGTAAAGACAGGTATTATTAATAAATATGCTTGTAAAATGTCCATAAAAACTTCAACGTGTGTAGCATCGTTTAGCGATGGCCGCATTTGAGAAATAAAACCTATAATACAAAGCACGAAATGCAAAAGAATGGTGCAGGTTCAATGAGAAAGTAGATGTTACAGAGGATGTGCTCTCAAGGTCTATATGAAGTAAGTCTTAGGGTCCGGCGCTTAGGTAAGGCCAACCAAGAATGGATAAAGGTCCGATTGCACTACCTGGACTGAACTAATCAGACGGAGCATTGAAGGTACGGAATACCTAGCCGTTCGGAAGGTTTTTGTTGGTCCCGAATAGTTCTGGAAAGCGGCCGAACGGCTGTGCCTGGTTGGAGTTCGTCTCGTCCCAAGGGGCGGACCTTACAGCAAGGCCCTAAGACTTGCATACTGGAATCACGGGTCGTGGCACCAAACCCAGCCGTCTCGGGCATGACGCGTCAGCCGAGCGGAAGTCACGAGTTTGAGGTAGGTTTCATTGAGGTAGTGGTTCCACATGCTAGACTCTCGATTCCCTACACAAGGAAATATGTTCTTTCCACAAGGAGAGTCGTTAGGTATCAGATACTCCTTGTCAACACTCTTCTATTTCCACTATCTTTCTTTCTTCTTCAAATTTTCACTAAACACAATCCGAATGTAACAGAAGATGAAATTGAGTATAGATGTTACGGAAAAACATTAAAAAAATCCCGTAGACTCAATATCTTTTTGTAAAATTGTAGTTAGTATTTTTAATTATAGTAAATAGAAAATGAAAATTTAAAGATTGCTTTTCAAGTCTTTCTATCTCTAAGTAATAAATTTATTTTCTGATTTCGTAAATAAACACCGGCCTCTATATATTCACGGAGCCCTTTTAAAGTTTGGGTTATAATTAAATAAATATCAATTTTAATCTAGGCCTACTCATTTGGTCAACTCGTCTAATTTTAAGCATTATAATAGAGTAAAACGGCAATTAAATATTCAAATTTTGACTTCAACTGTGTAATTGAGTTCCTACAAGTCCAAGAATGTCAATACACTTAACCCCCCCCCCTCCCGCGAAGGAATATTTCCTGCTACTGGGTGTAGATTTGGTTATATGACAGACTAGATCCATCTAAAGATATTAGTAAATCAAAAGCAATTAGGCCTAATCATTAATTAAAAATAGAAATGGGAGAATCAAATTCTCATTAATTTCAGCTCATTAATAACCTTACATTAGTTTACGACTTATCGAACTTTAATTTTTTGTAAACACTTACTGAGACAGAACGTTTATAATCGCTCGTAGCGATCATCATCAGTGTCTAAATGATCCGCTTGGAGTTGTGTTAGGCGGAGATGGTTTTAAAGGCAGGTTTTCGATTGTGTCAAAGAGCGAATGATTTTTATTGGGTTTGTTCGTTTAATATGTTTGTGTTTTTCTGTGCTTATAAATTTCATCCTATTCTAGTTTGTTGAGATGTGGTTCAGGTCGTTATGGACGTAGCTTTTCCGCCACGATCTGAAATCGTTTTCCTTATATGAGAGAAATCGAAATAATTATAGCTTATTAATAAAATAATATTTATTAATTGGAATTTAAAAAAAAAAGTAATTTATACGATATTTTAAAATTATTTTAGTTAACTTTATTTATTATTTCGTAACAGCCATGCAGACGATAACAAGACTGTAGGCTTAATATTTATTTATTGTTGTAGTAGAAAATAGAATAATTTATGTTTCCACATAGTGCCTAAATTGTATTTTCATGATAGCAATAATAGTTCAAACTTATGCATAAACAAATAAAATAAAACGGAAAAGCTAAAAAAAAGTTTGCATATAAATAATTTGTTGGTTAGTAGGCCTACTTGAAAAAAAAATTAAAGAAAACAAAATAAACCTACCTTTTGTAAAATGAGTACGTAAATCTTCCACTAAATTTCATGATGTTTACACAAAATTGGAATAAATAAAAATATTTCAAGTAAATTTGTTGTAAAATTAATTAATTTTAGATATTAGGCTATGTATGTGAAATTTAGTTTATGGCATCCATTACGCTTACGGTTTAGTAACCATTGCTACATTAATCTGCAAGGAAAAGATTTGTTTTAAAACAGATACAAATTATTATGAAGGTCTGTTTATAAATAACCGAACATATTGAGACTTAAGCTATATTATTATTATTGTGTTACGACTGATCAAGGAAAGTTATGAATAAAAAGCCGTGTATTGTAATTCTAAATTTACTTGATGAAAAAATCGCACTTTTTCAAAGTTTCTATAAATTTTAAGTATTTTCAATCTTTAAACTGCTTTTAAATGTTTCTTAAACTAGATTGATGTTGAGTTATATATATCAAAAGCTTAATTAACAGAAATTAAATTATAGTAATTATTATTTTCATGTAGAAATACTTTACCGAAATGAAATAGTATATATTTATTTATTTCACTAACCTAATTTTAAAATACTTAACTAAGTGAATACGTAATTGCTTACTTGCTGACGCGTTTCAAAACAATCGTTCCTTTTACGAAGCTAACCATCTACTGGCTCAATATCGGCAGTCTACAAAGGATCTGAACGGGATGGATTTATGACAGTGGAGTGGGGTGAGGTGTTTGCATTTTGTGTCATGTACTGGGATAGGCTGTTGGCTTCAAAGTGTGTGTGATCATTAAATACATTTTCCCTATCTGTTACGGAGTGTTTGTAGATTTCGTATTTTTCTAAGGTTGTTAGTTTTTTACTTTGTTTTAGTGTGTGTAGAACATTTAAATTAGTGTGTATGACGGTGTGTGTGTGTGTGTGTGTGTGTGTGTGTGTGTGTTGGGTGTTTTGCGTAGCTGGATTTAGTGATTGTTTTTTTTTTTGGTAATGTTTTCTTCGAAACGTGTATAGAATGACCTGCCGGTTTAGCTGATGTAATAATTGGGACAATCATTGCAAGTTAATTTGTAATTACCTGAGAGTTTGTATTTGTCAGTTTCATTTTGAAAAGGTTGTATGTGTTGTCTTAGAGTGTTTGTTGTTTTGTAGGATATTTGGTAATGGAGTTTGTTGAATGTGGAGGCTATTTTGTTTGTGTTTTTGTTGTGGTAGGTGAGATATATATATTTATTGTTTTTTGTGTGGTTTGTCTGTGTGGAAGTTTGATGGTGTTTATGTTTAATTTTCCTGAGTATGTTGTCTATGAGTGTGTGTTGGTAGCAGTTTTGTTGAGCAATATATTTTATGGTATTAAGTTCTTCGTCATAGTCTTTCTGTAGCATTGGTATATTGATTAGGCGGTGTAACATATGATTAAATGCAGCATGTTTGTGTTGTGTGGGGTGATTAGATGTATTATGTATGACCATATCTGTAGTTGTTGGTTTTCTGTATATTTTGAAATTATGTCTAGAGTTGTGTTTGGTGATAGTAAGATCTAGAAAGTTTATTTTATTGTTTTCTTCCAATTCAAGGGTAAATGTGAGGTTATGGTGTATGGTATTAATGTATTTGTGTAGTTGTTTGATTTGCCGTTGTATAATATTAAAATGTCATCTACATATCTATGGTAGTAGATTATTTTATGTGTGTGATTATTGTTCTGTAGAATGTTGTTGTTCGATATGGTGTAGGAATATCGGGATGCCTGAGATAGGGGAACCCATTGGGAGGCCATCTTTCTGTGTGTAGTATTTGTATTGGTATGTGATGAGTTTGGTGAGTGTGATTATTTCATGAGTGAGTTTATGTGGCGTGTTGTTTGCTGTGAGCATATTTTGTAGTATGTGGAGTGTTTGTTCTATTGGCACATTAGTGTAAAAGTTTTTTATGTCGAATGAGGCAATGGTGGAATTGGGTGGTATGTGGATGTCTTGAATTTTGTGTATGAGGTCTATGTTATTGTGTATGGATGTGCGATTGTTTAAGTTTATGTTATCTCTGATGAGTTTGTCTATGTATTTGGCTAATTTATGTGATGGTGCATGTGTGTGATTATTTATTTTAGCTGTAGTAAATAAAATATTTCAGCTGTATGATAAGTTTGTAATATTTTTTAGAGTTTGTAAAAAATAAAGTTATTATTGCTTAAGGTAAAGTTATTTTGAATCTGAAAGTAAATATTCCTGAAACGATCTTGCATAGGAAAGTGATCAACTATTTTAGTAGGCGTAACGATAATAATTGTATTGATTATTTGGTTCCTAAATTAAAATAAATTGTTGAATGACATTATTTTGTAGGGGGAATCTATTTACTTCCGTAATAAGATTTATTTTGACCAAGTCAACATTACTTACTTCTTACTTCTTGCTGCGGACGTCCAGGGTCATGTGACTCCGATGGTCCGATGTCCATAATAAGTTGCTGCAGCCAAGGTCCAAAACTGTTTATTGATCAGTATTGTCTTGATGTTTCCCTGACTTCCCAGCGCAGACAGCAGGGCTGCTCTTGGTGAGGAGCATCGAAGGAGGATATGGTCTAGAGTCTCCTCCTCTTTTCTGCAGTTAGGGCAGAGTGGAAATCCACTCAGATTAAATCTGAAGAGATAGGTCTCAGTCACAATGTGTCCGATTCTTGCTCGTGCTGCAAAGACGGCTGTAAATCTGGGAACCCCTTGATACATTTCCAAATCATTTGGTTCTTTTTGAATATCATAGAGGTTTCTATCTTTGGTTTCTTCTCTCCAACGGTGGATCCATTTTCTTCTAACTGATGTTTTCACAGCACTCTGGCATTTCTTTAGAGAGTACTGTGGTAAGAAGACTGGGCCCATTTCCGCTGCTTGTTTGGCGATTGTATCTGCTTTTTCATTGCCGTCGATGCCGCAGTGTGAGGGGATCCGCTGGAGCTGTATTTGTTTGACCAAGTCAACAGAATATTGTTTTTTTTTTTAATTCAAAACAATTTAATCATGAGGCATACATTATTTAACGATGTCCTTCAATTGTTCTGGGTGTAAACTACTGCGACATTAAAATATCAATTCAGTCCTAGTGTTATTTGGTTTCAAATATGAAGCCGAGGGGTACCTACATCGGGAAGTATCGGGAAGTATTGGATTGCGCAAACCGGAAATTTTCAAAGTGAGCCGGGTCATATATGACCATATAATTATCGTATAATAATGAACATAGTAACGGACTTACAATTATTAAGAACTTATGCTAGATCAATTTTATTTGTTAAATTTAAGTAGAAATGTCTTTTTTTAATAGGTAGACCCTAGTCCGGTTGTTAGTAAGCCTAGTTAGGCTACATAAGATTGAATTTCTAAGAGGTTGAGTTAGATTTTTATCATGTTTAGACCAGTGGCGGCTCCTGCCCAATTACATTGGCGGGGCTCATGACAAGGGGTCTCCCCAGATTTACGAGGTGCGGAGACAATTTTGAAATTTGATACAAATTTAACTCGTTTTACATTCTAAGTACCTACAACTTTTATTAAGTTGTACTTATTGATTAATATATTAACATTGCTATAACTAATAGACGTATTACGGTGGGATTTACGAAATGTTGCTAGGTTGGGTAGTTAAGTGATTGCCTATGCTAAAGCGTCGAGTACTCAACGAGTAGTGTGAATCAAGTTTTACTTTTAAAAGTATATTAGGCCACTGTGTATGCGCATCAAAGGATCTATAAATGGAAACATTGTGAGAACATTACAAATAAGCCTACACTGCTGCTTCCTAAATCATACAGAATTGTACTGAAGAGTAGCAGCACTGATTAGTCATTTCTCAGCGCATGCGCATGACTACGGGACTCCATCCCAGGCCACCCGTAACACGGTGACGTCACCACACGGTTTCAGCTTATTCCACGCACACTCAATGCACTAGTCTAGGGCTCTCTGCTGTGAGCCCCGCGCGGAGCTTGCGGCTAATTTCGTGCGTCAACTGCTAAATATTTTATGGTTTTAACATTGCTTAAATAATTCTAAACTCTTCTTAACCTAATTTAAGACAAATGAATATTAATTAAAAATTAATTTTTGTGATTGGGAGGGCTGCGCCCCAGAGCCCTTTTGGACAAACCGCCACTGGTTTAGACTAATTTCATACAGAATCTGTACTTTAACTATCACCATATCAGTTAGTAATCTTTCAACTTCTTGCTTCAAATCACTCTTGTTGGCGAAGCGTTTTCCTCCAAAATGTTGCTCCAGCTGCGGAAACAAGTGGAAGTCACTTGGTACAATGCTAAGGGAGTAAGGCGTATGTTTGAAAACATCCCATCGGAACTCCTAAAGTACGACTTTAGTTTGACGAGCAGCGTTATCGTGGAACAAAAAAACGCCTTTTCTCAGTTTTGATAGACGTAGCTCGTCAGAAGGGTATGCACGGAGTTTTTCCCATTTGGAGAGAGTTGAGAAAATATTTCATCAAGCGTTAGGCACCAATGGCCTGTCGGATATCTTCAACAGTCGGAGCGCGGGAAATAGAGGGGAGACCACTTTGTTGTTCCTGTGATGATCTCATTTCAATGAGCGAGTGGCGCAACGAGAAATCATTGGCCTTGACATAATGTCTTCACCATAAAGCCTACACAAATCCTAATGAATTTTAGTAGCATTTTAATTTTTTTCCGTTAAAAAACGAATAACACCACCAACTTTGCCATCGGTGGTAGAAACCGGTATAACCCCCCATAGTGACTGGAGCCTGTCTGCTCATTCGATCGACGTATGCACACAGGAATTTTACCTGGTGTCACTACACCCAGACAAATTTCCCACAACTCCCAGATTTTCCCCGTCTACCACGCGGATTTTAAAAAATAGTGTAACTTACGAGATATCCCTAGTATGTTGTATTAGTCTAATATTACTAAACAATTATAAATATTTATAAACTTGCCTGTAGTAGCACATACTTATATTTGTTGAGGACGGCCGTCTCAAGAGATTTGTCCCATTGTCAACTCAGACCGTAACTGATCTCAAGGTTTACGTAGGTTAGGGTATTAGGGTGGGGGTGGATATTATGGTGGTGTGGGTGTATTTTGTTTGTTAGGAGTTATGTCAAAAAGTATGTGTGAGTTGTAATGTAATTGTGTATTGAGTGTGTGTGTAGGGTGTAGTTTGAAGTGTCTGTATATTTCGTGTTTTTCGGTTATGAAGCGTTGGTTATTTCTGTGTTGTTATATGAAGAATTTGTAGGTTAGATGTTATGTCTATGTAGTCATGTTTTGTGGAGTTGAGATGATTGGTAGTTATTGTTTGTTAGTGCTTTTATATGTTCTTGGTAACATGTGTAGGACCTCCCTGTCTGGCCTCGAACTGAATGTTAGTTTGTAAACTCCAGTGGCGTTGTAAATGTCGTCGATTTTGTTGTTGGGTTTAAATTGTTTATTAAGTGTGTTGTGTGTGGAGTAAGCTATTTTGTAGTTGTATTTTCATAGAGTATTGGTTAGATTATGGGTTTTGGATAATCTGTATGGTATTGATAAGTATTTTATGGGATTGTCATGTTGTGTGTTTGTATTTGGGTTATTAGGTTTAATTTTTAGGCAGTTGTATAATTTGTCAATCATTGTTGGGTTGTATCCGTTAGTTTGTGCTATATGTTTTATGGTGTTTAACTCCTGGTAGTGTTCTTCTTTGTCTAGCGGTGTTTTAAAATTATAATTTCATATACATCTTAGACTTAGATTTCTAGCTATGCAAATATTGGCTCATTGGCAAATGCTGGATTTCAAAAATGAATTCATCCAGTTTGAATCAGACTGAGACATCAAGTTTTTTAAATTTATTTAATGAATTAATATTTGATAAAACTGTATTAACATTGTCATCCACTGCAGGTTAAAAAAATGTATTTGAACTTGATTGGATGAATAGAGTGTGAGCTAATAGAAGGAATTGAAAAAGATATCCAGATACAGTAATGTGGTCTGTAGTAAGTAGGGATGGGTCCATTCTGATTCTCATAGTATCGAGGAATCGTCGATTCTCCATTGATTAAAGTGCTGATTCCAATTCTTGTTTTTTTAACTGTTAAAATACATATGTGCTGTAATTTATAGGATATATAATTAATTCTCAACTTGTCCTTATTCAAGTATTAGCTTCTTTGAATAAATTAAATGACTAAAGCAAATGTCAGTTTACTTTAAACAATAACGAAAATAATCTTATTGTTTATGATGCAACAACAAAGGCAATCAGAAGCATTTCTGGTTTTGTCACCCTTCTTATCTCCCATTTTCACTAGAGCTAGACTCTTTATCTCTCTCCCATCTCACAATTTTATATATGTCCAAACAAAACACAAAGTGAAGGTAGTTCCAATTACTCCAGTTATACAAGATGAAATGGCTGTTACTGTAGTTATATTGTATTTCTGAACTTCAGTTCATATTCGTAATTTTAAATAAATCATTAATTTTATCCAGTATGTTTGTCACCCTTTCAGAAATTTCTATTAAATAACCGTAAAATATTTTGTGTAGTCTATTAGATCCAAACAGAACTTTTAAAAGGCTTCACCATATTAACTAAATTCATTACTAGAGTATATCATGTAGGCCTATATAACCAACATAAAAAAATCGAGAATCAAAAATTATAGGTATAGGCCCATTTTTAGTGGAAAGTGTACCATTTTATGACAACAAACTTTGGTATTAGGAAGAAATGAAAAAGTGCAACTAAAGTATTGAAATATAAATATGGAGAATGGATTTTATAAAATGGAGCGAAAATGAAGGCGTGACAGAAGAAGATGAAGATAGAAAAATAAACTGATTGAGAAAGAAAGAAACTGACTAGGGTATTATTTAAAATAAACTGTCATCTAAAGGATACATTTGAAAGGATGGTGAATGTACGAATTTAAAATGGGAAAATACATTAAAAATATAGGCAATTAGATAAATTGATCAAAATTAATTAAGAATAGGGTATAAGGAAGTTTGAAGAATGTATTCCTTTGCACTAATTAATCTACTTTTCACAGAAAACAAAGAAATAATGAATAAATGTTTATATATTTCAATACTGCTTTCATATGGTTGTGTATTTACAAATATGTATATATATATATACACCACACACTAAAAAATAAATACGTTTTGAAACAACAAACTATAAGACACAATCCAGTGAATAAAATAAATATTTCTAACAAATTAAAAAGTAGTATCATTTTTTAGTCAGTTACAAATCTAAAAAAAAATATATAAGCTTTTGATTTCTTTTTTATGCGTAAAAAATTTTACTATTTACAAAATAAATTGTAAGAATAAGCTTAAGGAAAAATGGTAACATTAATAGCTTAGTTTTACTTTATAATTAATAAATTAACAACTTTTACTACACAAAAATATATCAGTTCATCTATTAATTAAAAAATAATACATAAAGAAATTCTTAAGTAAAAAGTTTAAATGTGATATTTAATATAATTTTTTTTTAGATAGAGTATAAAATGTTTGTTGGGCAAACAATCCAATGTAATACGGAAACTGATAACTTAGTGTTAACACAAAAATAAGGATACCACTGTAATCAACCACTGACTACATGTCTCATAAATTGAAATAAACACAATTATATCAATTAACTATTCAAACATTCCTGTTCTACATTTAGATAAAAGACTAGGTTTTTAGTCTTATGTAACAATTATCGACTTTAAAAGTTTGCCACAAAAACCTGTTTTTAAAGTAATTTGGAATATATAAATTATAGAGAGCATAATATACCTATAGCAAACAAAAATTACTGGAAAGAAGAAAATGTACTTTTGTGTATAGAAACGTGAATAGTAAATCAAGCGAAAGGCAACAAAAAACCACAAATCTATAAAAATTTATATTAAACATGTACTATGTTTAAATAGTAGAACAAAATTTTTGTTCTCAAGACATTTCTTAAAAACATTTTCCATTTCTACCTTCTAATACATTATGCACTAAAAGTACATATACAGTAGAGTCTTGAAATTCTGAGTCCCGATATTTCGAGTTTCAGTTAAATTTGAGTCTATTTTATACATTTGAAAGAAAATGATGAGTTGGGCTTCCAAGGAATGTTTATAGCCAGGGATGGGCCGATTCCGATTCTCGATTCCAGGAATCGTCGATTCTATGTGGTATCGAGGAATCGTCGATACTCGATTCTTCATTCATAAAAGCGTCGATTCCGATTCCTATTTTGTTAACTATTAAAATATGCGTGTGGAGTAAATTATTACCAAACAAAATTTATTACCAAAATTTATTATATTTGTGTGGAAAAATAATTAGTTACCAACTATGTCTTATTTATGTATTAGTTGATTTGAATGAATTAAATGATTAAAGTAAACGAAAATATTATTATTTATGAAGTAACAGCAATCAAGATCGTAACCATTTCTGGTCGTTTGACATCGCTCGTCTCTCTCTCTCTCTCACTAAATGTCAGAACAAAACAAAAAAAAGTACAGTAAAAACTCGATTAACTGTCACCGTCGGAACCGTGGCCATGACGGTTGAGCGAATAGACGGATAACAGAAACACTGTATTATTCCTCCGAAACTTAACCTTAATAAATTATATTATAGACAGATATCACTCTCACGGTTGAAGGTTTTGTGTAGCCTATTACATTAAAACAGAACTTTTAAAAGGTTTTGCCATATGACCAAGATGTTAACTAAATTAATTATTAGAGAACTAGCATGTAAGCTAATATAACTTGAAAGAATCGAGAATCGAGAATCGACTAAAGAATCGAGAATCGAGAGGAAAGTTTTAGAATCGGAATCGGAATCGGTATCGAAAATTTTAGGAATCGGCCCATCCCTATTTATAGCCATACAGTATGCACTAGAAATGAGTCGGGCTTGCAAGATATGTTTATATATAGTGCTATAAACTTATATAGTGCATTGTTAAATATTGTATAGTATTAGGGTTCATTAAAACTCTTAATTTTTGTAATGGACAGGAATGTATTTCCATGTAATCCGAGTTTTTGGTAGTTTGAGAGGGTGTCGGTCCCACTTACCTAGTTATCGAGACTCTACTGTATATGTATAACTCAATAACCTGAATTAAATAACAGGGTTTTTTAAAAAAAAGACGTTATTACAAGTTTTTATTGTTTTATATTTTTAAAAACAAAATGAAATGTTTTTTATGACAACCAAAAATGACTAAATATATTTAATACATGTGGCATTTACCATTATATTCTTGTGTGTAAGTGGCATTTCTGTTGTTTAGGTGTTTATTCTGTTTGCTTATTTTACTTTAAAAAAATTAATAGTATTATCAATGAAAAAAACAAGTTGTACCTTTAATTGAATATATATTTTTTGCCATAAATAAATTCAGTTATTGTGGCTTAGCTTGCTCCACATACATTCACAATCTGGGACCTCTAAGGATCAAACAGATAACTGCATATAGTGAACATTTTCAAAACTTTCTGAACCCTAATTTATTTACAAAATAAATGTAAAAGAGAACTTAAGAATATTTTTCTGTATTTTTATGTTTGAAGCCCAAAGGGACTGGGAATAAAGATTCTATGAAATCTGAATGTTTAATAAAAAAAACAATTATGTTTTGTATAATTAACATAGTTTTTGAAACATATATGGATTAACTAAATCATGATTTAGTTTTTAAAATACTAAGTCTTACTCAAACGATATATCACGAGGTGTGACAAAAAATTACGATGAATGAATTTTTACAGCAGCAACTGCTGACACTACATCCATATGTAATTTGCTTAATAGTGTAAACTGTTGAGACAGGCAGCAACAGGTTTCAACACGGTGGAGCTTGTATGACTGCCAGAGCCATTAGACCGAGGTAGTGTTTATCATTTCTCTCGCGCATCATGGATTCTGGACAATGAATTAACATTGTTTTGTTTCAAGTTGCAAAAGAATGCCAAAGAAGCTCACCAAATGTTAAAATTTGTTTATGGTGATAATGTGGTAACTCTGAAGACCGTGTAGAAATGATATGACCGATTTAAAAGCGGAAACGAGTCGGTTGGAGACGAGCAAGATCTTAACATTTAGTACGGTTCCGTTGAAAGACCAGAAACATGGGCGAATGGCTTTTTTATCACGACAATATACTGTGTCATAAATCGCTTTTAATTTGCGAGTTTTTGTCCGAAAAAAGTGTATCTGTCTGTCCACATCTGCATACTCACCCGATTTATCACCATTCGACTTCTGGTTCTTTCTAAAAATTAAAGGAAATGTTTTGACACCATTCCTGACATTGAGAGGGCCATGACTGAGCAGCTAAATGCCTTTCGGAAGGAAGCCTTCCAGAAATGTTTCCAGTCATGGATTCAACATTGGGATAAGTGCATTCCCAGCCAAGGACAGTACTTTGAAGGAGATTAAATTGAATCTGATATAAGTTTATTACTTTTTGAAATAAAAAATTATTCACCATATTTTTTGATCACACCTCGTAAGTAGAGGTTGCAACTAGAGATTTTTAAATTGTTTAAAAAAATATAACAGACAAGAAACAAACTTTTTAAAAAATAGTAAATATTATAAAAATACAATAATTCTGATTTTTATACAAATTATATATCTACTTACTGGTTTTATAATTAATATTATTTATATAAATATATTCAATATATACAATATAAATTACAATATTGTTATCACTAAGTAAAATATTATTTTTTAAAAATCAATAACCATACTGCTATGCTTAAACAGTAAAACTGTTGCAAATATAATGATTTATTTCACTACTTAATTTCTTTATTCTGTTAAATATATTAATTTACTGATGGTAATAAATTAAATTATAATTAATTTTATTGTGCTGATATCGTCAATAAATTTATTAGTCAAAGTAAAATAGATTTTTACAAATGAAATTTGTTACTAAATGTTAAAATTAATCCATATATTGATAATCAAAATGGTTTGCAAAAATATTATTTACAGAACAAAATATATTTAACAAGGAAGGTTTGAAATTTGTATTGCATGCAAGGTTTAATTTGTATGTTAATATGAATTATTTAATTATAAATAATTGAGAAATGATTTAAAGACAACCAAAATACTTAAGAGTATAAAATCAACCACGGTTTTATAGTATAAGAAAAATTCACTCAAAGTACAATGTAAGCAAAGACAACTAGGCCACACACAAATATACCTTAGTAACTAAATATAACATAACTTAATAAAAATGAATTAAAACAAAACCCATCCCAGTATTTCTGTTTCAGCTCTGGTGTAGAGTTCATGTTATAATTTATTTTTATGTTCTAATTTAAGTTTGAATTGTTTTTAGGTATTGTTAGATTTTATTAACATTCGCATTATAAGATGGACTTGGGTACTTGATGGCCTATCATAATGACTTTTGTACCTGTACATGCCAATGTTGTACTTATTTATCTTTAATTGAAAGCAACAAGTGATTATGTATATCATGTATATTTCATTGCTTGTCAATGCCTGAGGAAAAACCTTGTTTATTCAATGGTGTTATTGCCATCTTTGTATGAACTGTCTATCTATACGTAGGTTTATATAATAATAGGAACATTCCTTCTCCATAGATACTCTAACATATGATCTTAAAATGTAATGCTCTTCCTGTATAAATTCAGCCTGTAATTCCTTAGGAATGGTTGACCCTTTCAAGCCTGCCATTTTTGCAAGTCTCATACATAAATTGCCAGCCTGTTTTCGGCTGTTTAGAAATGGAAAAAGATCAATAAAAATATTATTCAAACAATTTTTGTTACTTATAAGTAATTATTGCATAACTGAGGGAATACTTTAGAACTTATTTGCTGATTAGTTTCGAAACACTAATTTTATTGATAGAGATCGACTTAAGGTCGGCTTTGTGAATGAAATGATTATTTTGAAATGCGTCATCAAGTAAGTTCTCACTCAGTTAATCAATAATTACTTATAACTTAATTAATGAATTCAAGATGATTACAACAAGCATCTTAAATTTTGTTATACTTTGTTTCCTTTGTTGGCAATAAATTATAGAAAATAATAAAAATAACATTTTCTTAAGTGAAAAGTATACAAGAAATAAATATATTATTTTAAAATAGAAAATAAATAAATATACTGAAAGTTGATTTTGAACTAAAACTTTGGTTATGCAGTATTTTTCTTCAATATATTTTTACTTAGACCAAATTTTTGTTTTTCTACAATTAACTGCGGTTTTCCAAAAAACTTTATTTATGAAAATTATATACAAAAATATACATTTATTAATTACAGTATACATATAATAATAAAACAAAAAATATTTATTCATATATTACAAAAACACAGTAGAAAAATATATTAAATGATATGAAAACATAACTATGGCACATAAACAGAGCAGAGATAACAAAAAGTGCATCTAACAAGTTGCTTAACACAATCAATGCGGACAGTGTATTGATCACATGACGTCACCTGGCAAAAAGTATTACTCTGCAGCAGTAGACGTTTAATTAGGTAATGTATAAAATTACAACCAAATCTATCCTGACTGGACACTATACAGGTATATTTTAATATAGGTATGCAGTATTGTATGAAATTACAAACAAATTCCTAACTGGAGACTTTACAGGTATATTTAAATATACGTATACATAGTACAGCAGCCTGTTGATACAGAGACATAGTACTTCTTACTACTGCACACTGGATATTTTACCCAATTTCAATTTGATAAAAAATAACTTTTCATGTAAAATAAAAATTGTTATGTGTATGGTCTTAGGACATGTTTTATGTATTCATTTTTGGAACCTGGAAGGAAATTCCCTCTACAATAGTGGCCTCCATATAATACGTAAGTACCACAAAAACACTTCTTTTTATGTGAGATTAGCAAGAGAAGGTTTATATGGTATCTGCTTACTGTGCTAGTCTTGCCATAAATTTTGTATGAATCAAAAACAAGCTAGCTGTTTTCAAGCTAGTTGAGCAGCTAATGTATCATTAGGATATGAGATTTATCATTACGTGACTAGTAAATAGTCACGTAATTGTTAGTAGTTAGTAAATAAATATTTAAGTGTGATGTTATTTTTAAGACACATTTTGTTGTTGAATAGAATGTGTGCGTGTGTTTTTCTAACCTTCAAAATTGTGGTCTGAAATTGTTTAACTTCTACTTACTGGGCTTCATATAATAAATAAATGTTTCAATTAGCCACTGAGGTAGAAGTTCTGGCTGTAGACAAAAGATAAGCGTGTTCCTGGAATCACTACTGATAAGTTGTCACAGAAGAACTTCAGTCACGCATACACAGTATAGATTACTTGCTTTGTCAGCTGGCATAACACAAGGGCCAATAAAAAAAAACTATTCTTTGTTTACGTTTGTTCCTGCATGGTCTGTATTTGACTTATTTGCAGCTAATGTTCAAGTAGTTAAAATATTCATGCTGTAAACCATTAGCATAACAGAGTTTTACAGATTTTTATTGCAAAACTAATCAGCAAATACTAGAATTAATTTTAGGACATAATTGTTCCTAAAAACTTGCCAAGAAAGAGCGGTAAATTTTTTAATCTTGTTTAGGACACTATTTGTCAGCTTGCTTAAGGTTTAAACAGAATAAAATGGGAAACTCTACCACAAATTTCTAGTGAGATTAAAAAAAACTGAGAAAAACAGCTTGAGTTAAACCATCACCCCAACCGCTTCAGTAGTGACTTATTGCTGCCGCAGTGAATATGTTAAAGCCTATCAAACCATTGTGTCATCTTAGTTGATTAAAGAAGTTGAGGGGGAAAATACAAAATCAACAATAATCAGTAGTTTATGGCAAAAATCCATTACAAAATCAAGTACTGTATGAAATAATAATTAATCACAAATCATCTGCTAGGAAAACTGGCAATTTATGCACTAATATCCAATAAATATTGTGGAAAGTACAAATATATTATGATATTCCATCAAGATGTCTAAAGTTTTACCAATATAAATAAATGATTCCAGGGGTTTTCGAATACAGTAGAGTTTCAAAAATTCGAGTCCTGATTTTTCAAGGTTCCGTTAAATCCAAGCCTATTTCTATTACAGATTATTTTATCTATTTGACAGGAAATTCAATTATTTACTGTTAGACAATGCACTGTTGTATCTTGGTAAAGATCAACTGCGGTCCGGTGATATCCGTGCTTTATAACTTCCCGCAAAAGTTATGAGCCTAATCCAGACGAGATGGATCAGAGTGTTCTGGAATCTATGAAAAAAAACACAAATGCTATCTTTTATAGCTGGAATGCTACCTTTTATGCTCCCTTTATGCTGGAAGCGACAGAAAGGGAAGAAAGTATTGTAGGCTTTCTAAAAAAAACAAAGTTAAGGAAGTTGTGTACTGGATAGACGAATCATGGAAAAAAATAAAAAAAGAAACATTAAGTAAGTCATGGAATAAAGACCTGTCATAATAAAACTGTTGACTGTATAGACACAGAGCTTCTGGCGATAAATGCTGCATTGGCAAGTTGCTTCGAAACAAAGGAGAAGAAAATATGAATATTCACTGACTCCAGATCTGCCCTCCAGGCTCTCCTAATTTCATCCACATGGGATTACTCCTTTCGCATGGCTGAAATAAGAAAATTTGTTAACAACCTGAAGGACATAACTCTTCAATGGGTACCCGCACATTGTGGAATACCAGGAAATGAGAGGAGTGATGAAACAGCTAAAGCGGCATCCCATATGTACCCAACATTTAAAGTCAAGTATCCACTCATGTATTGTAAAAGCTTGGCAAATAAATACTTTCATAAATGTTGGACTGAATCTTGGAAAGAAGAGGCCACAGGTCATTTACCTTTTTCAATTTCAGCCTGAACCGTTGAGTGAAGAGAAATTCAGGGAAGTTTCAAGTCCGATTGCAGCTCGAGCACGATCCGGCCATCTAGTGATGGAGGAATATTTATTTAGATTTAATCTTTTGAATTCTCCAATCTGTGCACTTTGTGAGGGTGAAGATGAAAGTGTAAAGCACATTTTGTTCGAATGCATGTACCCCATACCAATGAGGGACTTCCTGAGAGTGGGAGTTTCAACATATTCTCATAAACAAGAAGCATTGGAGCTGGCAAGGATAATATACCATGGACATTGGGCTATCGGCTACTCTTGAAGCTGGATGCCTATGCAAAGAAGTAAAAGTCTGTGTCATTGATTCACATGAAGAAACAGATTTGACATTTCTTATCAAGAAACTTCCAGGTTGTAAAAATGTCGATGATACTGATGTACGTTAATGGATGAGTAAGGGCGAACGCAAGTAAGTAATAATAACACGTTACGACTATTGAAAGGGTACAAAAAACTACTGAAGGCATTGATGTCTAAAATAAAGATGAAGGTTCTACCGACACAGCACAAGAAGAGAAAATTAGTCACGGTGAAGGAACGAGCACCTTGGAAACTGCACTACACTAAATTGAACAACAGACAGACACCATGCCAACAGACATGCTTCTTCTAAGGGGTCTACGCAGCACTCTAGCATGAAAACGATTGTACAAGTCCCAGTTTTCCGTAATCCGAAGGGGTCTAAGTCCCATCTATCTCGAATTATTGAGACTCTACTGTACTTTGATTCAGGTTTGTCTCAGATTTAGATATAGCATGATTATACAAATCATATTTTTGGATAAAATATTATGGACTCCATTCAAACAAGACAACCTTAATTTTGGTTTAGGGGAAACTAGATAATATTAATTTTATCTGTAAATCAAAGGTGGTAAACCTTTTAAAATAATCTAAAAAATAATTTAACAGATATTGATTTAAATTAAAAGGAACAACTTTAACTACCTAAAAATATTCTATTTTTTGTATTTAAATGTTTCAACATTCTATTTAAATGGCGTCTGTTCAAAAACCTAACTGCTTTTTCTTACAAAATTTTTATTATGCTTACTGAATGTTTGTCACTCATAACATTTGATGTTAATAAGATTTGATTTAAAACTTCAAATTCTAATAAAACAAATTGAATGAAAATCTATTATATAGATAGCCTAACTAAATTTAATTTATTCAATAACAATAAGACACATGTTCAGGTAGAGGTAAATTCATAACATTATATATAAGTAGGCGAATCCTTCAAACTCGACCCACAAGCATCACAAGTTGTTACCCCTTTTTCATTCACTAAGGTGCAATGCGGACACTGTCTCCCACCACTTGCTAATGGTTTACTCTCTCCTCCTTTATTACGACTTTTCCCACATATTTCGCAAACTTCAGTAGATCCTGAGTTATGATAAGTACAAGTAACACATTCCCATTTATCATTAAGCTTAACTCTTAACCTTCTGTTGTCCACAGTAAGAAATTTACTGTCGTCATTTCTTTTTAAATCCCTCGCAAGAGTTTGAGTTTGTTTCGGACTATTACTTGCTGGCGGAGAAGAATTATCGTAAACACTTACCCTGTTATTGACATCTTTCTTTTTTTGTTCAATTTCATTGTCTACTATAATTTTATTTAACGCTTCGTTAATTTTTAAACTTTTTTGTTCTGGTACTGAAATTTGATGAAGATCATCTAAACTAAAACCTTTCAAAGCATCTCCCAGATCTAACGGAGATGGTGGCCTTCTTATTTCTTTCTTGCGTTCAAGTTCTTCATTTTTCCTAATATTTTTCTCGTCTAATTTTTTATAAACATATCCCCAATCCCAGTTACCTTCCTTGCTCTTACTACTCCTTCTATTTCCCAAGTCATCAGGTGGTGCATTTGACTTAGCATACATTTCCGATTGATATCTATCAATGTTCTTCCTTGATTCTGAATCTACCCTATGATCTGAAGAGCTTCTTCTATGCACATTTCCAGAATACACCTGAGGCTCACAAGGCGGATCAAGTTCTATTAATTGTGCTGTTGGTACAGAACACGTATGACTTGGTATCATAACCGGAGGCGGAGGTACAGGCACAGGGATGTAACCATTCTGTATAGGGAAGTAGGCGCTAGAACCATACAGGTCGTGTGGTTTGATGTGATATACTGGGTACGGAGAAGGTAACGGCTGTTGTGGGTTAAGTACTCCACATCTTGTTGATGTATGTAATGTGTTATAATAGCGTGATGTAGCATAGGGACAAGGTTCTATTGGATGATGGTAGCGAGAGACAGTTCCATATCTATCTAGATGGCTACGATACTGTTGCTCCTCATAGTGTCTTTGGTGTAACCTAAACGACAGTGCATAATATTACAAGATGTTATATAACTCTTGTATTATATATCTTATATTATAAGATGATATAATTCTTAATTACACTAAATTTTTTATTTACTGATTACAAACTTCTACTTTGAAATGGTCACACATGTGTTTGGTTTTGAACCATATTCCAGTTTATTGAAAATTTGTTAGCTAATACAGTCCAATCCCAGTAATCCGAAATATATATATATATATATATATATATATATATATATATATATATATATATATATATATATATATGCCTATATGGTATTATAAAGTATGTATATGCTAATGTTAAGAGTAGAGTTAGTTAAGTGCAGTACAGTAATAACTGAAAGAAAACACCAATTGAAACAGGTTTCTATCATGTAAAATTTTAAAACGAATTATATAACAAACACTTGACCAATACACTTAATAAAACACAAATAAACTTACTAAAGTATGTACTGAATATAAACATTTTACTTTTTTATGGAACTTCATTCCTACTAAAAAAAATCCAAAACTTCTGTTTGCTTTGGTTTGTTGATTTCCTTTTCTACAGCCTTCTTTCTCATCTGAAGCAGCAGCAAGACTTATGATATGGTATGTCGTTTTCCATTGCCCAGTAAATACATGTGTTAAAAGCCAAAATTGCATCGCCGTGTTTCACTCCTGGCTTTCTTCTTCTTCTTCAGCATCTCCTGTTTCAGATTCATCATCCTTTAGCACAGTTGATAATCTCACTGTCTGTTTGTAAATCAATATCATTTTCATCTATTTCACTTATCCACTCACGTATTCTGAATTTAAATCTCCATCTTGGCTGACCGTGTTTACAACATGCACTATTGATTCAATGACTTCACTTTCATTCTTATCTGCAATTGTATCACGTTTATATTTTGGGAAATCAATTAGTCATAAATTTTTCCATGATTTTTGAATGAGTATAGAATTCCAGGCATCTGTTGAAGAAAACGCTAAGTCCTTGATTGTTATTTTCTTCAATATTGCTGTAATTTCATTAGTTTGTGCTACAATATGATATAAGAGACTTTTTTGATACTTTAATTTTATGTTCTGTATAACATTTTGATTCGTTGGCTGTATTAGTCTAGTAAACAAAACAATGTTGCCTTTCTTCTGTGAATATCTCTTTTAGCCATTTATTTCTTTCTCGTTTTGATATTTTCGAAAATCATTTCGGATTAGTGGGAGTTTCAAACTACCGGAATTTGGATTACCGGGATTGGACTGTAGTTAGTTTTACTGACAACTTATGAAATGTTATCTTTAGAAATCTGATAAGTTCAAATACATTATCAGTAAATATTTATTTTTTTTAGCCCAAATGATTGACAATTTCAAGTTAATTACTGTTTTATACGAAGTGAAAATAATAAACAACTTAATTTTAACCCTTGAATAATTTACCTGAAAGTCAAACCCCGAACAGCTTGCTCAGGAGTACTGACGTAAGTCTCTCTGTACTGTAGAACTTCTAACCAAGTACAAGTTGATAGAGTTTTAATAACTTCAGCATAAATACTTCTTATTATCTATAAAATAAGATAAGATTAATCTACCTCTGGTGGTGTTAAGATAACATTGAATTTGTGGGCAATATACCTACCAAAACTGAATTATTTTAGTTATTTGTTAAAACATATTTGGACTGTTGAGAATGTTTTTTTTTAAATTTTTAAAATTTTGAATATGATATTTACTGAGATTGTTATAGATAATATTATTAAAAAACCTTTCTATGATTATTAGAATGCTGACTAACTATATGGTGAATTAGAGTTGACAATTTGAAAACATAAAACAAGTAATATATAAAAAAATTTCTAAGTAAATTCCTACTGGAGTTAACTAAGGAACCCTAGAGCATGGGTTCCCAAACTGGGGGTGTAAAGGCAAGTCAGGTGGGGCTCGAGATAAGTTGGAAAATAATAAGATAAATTCTCATTTAGTTTAAATTTAAGTACAAAATTTATTAAAATTTAAAACTAAATTCTCACCTCAGATTTTTTTTACATGTAATTTTATTGGGCATGATGTTTAGAAAATTTAAATGAAATATATGCATTTATAAAAGAAATATAAGTAAAGGTTGTGCAAATTTTGTAAACTTGGAAACTAAACCAACATGACAGCTTGGAAGGAAAATAGTACAAGAGTGTCGCCAAACGAATGTTTGCCATTCAATGTCAAAAAAGAATTCATATACATCTCTGAGAAATATTTCTAGGAAATGGAAAGTGGGCGCAGTGCCAAGGTCCGCTAAACTTCGAATATGAAGATTCTCAGTTTGAATCCGGCTGAACCCCACAAATTTTATAATTTATTTATTGAAGAAATATTTGAAAAACTGTATTAACATCATTTCTCATCCACTATAGCTTCAAAAAAATATATTTAAATTTGATTGGATGAACAAAAACGTTATTTTAATAAAGATAGAAAATTTGTACAAGGTATATATCAGGAGAGTGTGAGGTAATAGAAGGAATTTGTACAAGATATATATCAGGAGAGTGTGAGGTAATAGAAGGAATTTGTACAAGATATATATCAGGAGAGTGTGAGCTATTAGAAGGAATTTGTACAAGATTTATATCAGGAGAGTGTGAGCTAATAGAAGGAATTTGTACAAGATATGTATCAGGAGAGTGTGAGCTAATAGAAGGAATGTGTACAAGATATATATCAGGAGAGTGTGAGGTAATAGAAGGAATTTAATAATAACATTTAAAAGATCTACCTTGATTTAGTTGTCAATGAGGTTTGGCAAAACGTTTAAAATGGGCTGTTGTAACTTACGATTGCCATAAATATAAAATTAAGTAAATATTTTAAGAGACTGAGGGAAAATGTTTTGGCTTGTACTAGCATATCAGCAGTGTATGGATTGACTATCAGGATGCATTGGTCAACCCATCATAGATACTGAAAATGATTGGGAATATGATTATAGCTATGACCTAGGAGCCATATTTTTAACAAATATTTCGACTGGTATTGACTGACTAAATTGTGATATTCATAATGAGCACAACGTGGTTGCCAGGTTATATAGTTGCGCCCAGCTAATCGTGCACTTGCTCACTCCTGTACTACCACTTCTGAAAACCTGTTTTATTTTATGTTCTATACATCAATAGCTTCTGAAGGATACAGTCAGATTTACAGAAGGCTACTATCAGCAATGCATTTAAACAGAAACTGAGGACAGTGTAATACTGTAGTTTTATAATTACTGTGAGTATTTTGACAGCCCTTATCATGTTTGTAGGAAAGTATTTTTACTGATCCTTTATTTCCCGTCTTGCCTACTATGATCCCTCAAGGCCAAGGGCATGGTTAAATGGTCCCGACTATATATGCACACTAAAACACTCACTCTTACTCGGCCAAACTTAATTTTATTTATGTATTAAAAAATTCAATATTTTAGTTTTACATTCTAAAACTCTATATTAATTTTTTTAAATATTAGATTTTTCTATAAATTTAACAATACGTGGTAATGGAAATTTTGTAATAAATTGTTGAAGACTTCAAGAAATACTTTTACAAAAAAAAAATAATCAAAAAACAAAAGGAGTTTCTACTAACAAATATTCAAAAACCTCTTAACCACAACACTTTTTTAATGTTTTAACCACAACACTTTTCGTCTTTGTATATTATCCCTCTGACAATGGTTACTTGATAAATGAAATTTCCCAGATAGCTTGCCTCAGCAACTGGGTGGGTCCACGGGTGGCGGATAGTGGAACGGCCTACAGATATGTAGGTTACTTGTGAATAAGGATTCCGGAAGGTTTCTGAATAAGCAGGCCAAGACCAAGGCCTGGTTCAAAGGTGAGGAATTATCCCTCCTCGTCATTCATCCGGATGGGTGTGGTAGAAATAACTGCTCTGACTGGGGTAGTTGGGAATTAAGTCCTCACAGGTGAACCAAGGGCAATGCGGCTGTGAAGTATGGGCGGGAAACTACCCTAACGACACAGTTGTAACAAAAGAGAGTGAAGCAGCCTGTTCGCTCCATGAGCAACAGTTAATAATGTCCTGAACTTGGGGTGTGCTTCAAGGTCAGTGACTGAATACCCAATCCAAGGTGGAAGGCATCGTGCCGATGGAAGAATGGCTGCAGGGTATAAAATGCAGTAGCACACGATCCCCTTGAGGAACCAGACAAAACCTCATTGTATGTTGTCTTGCCAGGGCAGTGGGGGTTCTGCTCTGGTTGACCGTTCTTTCCCCCATACTTGGGAAGCTAATGGGCCAAGTAAGTACACAAATTGATGTTGAGTCTGCACAGACAGCAAGAGCCAATAAGATGGCAAACCGTGAGTCTGTAGCAGATGTGTCAACGGCAACCACCACTGGGGGTGCGGGGGCAGCTACCAAGCTGCCGACTGCAGAAACCAGTGAAATGGTTGTAGAGTTGAGCATGCTTTCTCTACGGAGAAAGCGTATGAGTGGAGCGGCCAGAAGGCGGCTACGAAGAGATCAGGCGAGAGCAGCGGGAGGGCCAATAATCCTGAGCACACAACGCAGGGGAGGCCAAAACCGAGCCGAGCATGTTAGCGTCCAGGGCTTGGATGTTGTGAGGGGTGAGGTGCAACAGGTGGGAAGCAATCAACCACGAGCACCAAACCCCAGCATGGAGATTGCATACTCAAACAACTGGGCTAATCTCCCAGATGTTTCGGACATATGAGTATCGAGTGCATGGTCAAAGAACCTGTCTTGGAGATGGGCAGTGACCACCTTACTCGGACGTTTGCACCTGACCAGGCCCACCAAACTATGATGGAATGGTCAGGGTCAGTAACATCGGGAGCTCAGATCTGGTACACAGATGGCTCCAAGATGGATTTCGGCACTGGAGCGGGGGTGTATTGTAAAAACCCAAGGGCAAAACTAGTTTTTTCCTCGGGGAGGCATATCTCTGTCTTTCAGGCTGAAATATATGCTATAAATGCCTGTCTGGGAGAGATAGCGAGAAGGGGAATACACAGGACCCGCATTGCTATTTTTTTCTGACAGTCAGGCAGCAATTAAGGCACTAAACGGAGATGTGGTCACCTCGGCCATAGTCAGGGAGTGCCTAAATAACCTAGAAGCCCTGGCAAGGCACAATCAAATCAAGATAGGTTGGGTACCAGGGCATAGGGGAATATTTGGAAATGAAGCCGCAGATGCACTGGCCAGAGAGAGGTCTTCAACTCCCCTAATTGGACCGGAGCCGGCGGTAGGTATTTCCAAATCCATGGTCAAGATTGCAGTGCAAAAGTGGATGGCTAAAAGACACTGTGAGCACTGGGTCAGGGCTGAAGGAATGAGACACAGTAAGCTAACCCTTAGGAAACCTTCCTTGGGGCTGCAGGAGAGTCTCATCTATCTGTCTAGGCAGGAATTGAGGATAGCCACAGGTCTACTCACGGGACACTGTGGACTAAGGAAACAGCTGCATAAAACGGGTATCTTCAAAGATGAACCAGTGTGCAGATTATGGGGACAAGAACTGGAGACCGCCACACACATCATTTATAGATGTGAAGCACTTGCCGAGAGGTGCTTCAACCTCTTTGGTGATAGCACAGCTCTGGAAGAGGATGCTGAAGGTAAAACACTAGTCTGGAAACTTCTAAACCTGGTAAGAGGGAAGGGGCTCTTTGACTAGATCAGGGAGGTAAGTACAATATACCTAAGGTAGCAGTGCTTCGGGCAGTTTAAACCCGCTCCCAAGTTGACAAAAAAAAAACTGAAATTTACATAAGGGGAAAAAGTGTTGTGGTTAAGAGGATTTTTGAATATATTATTAATATTCAACCACAATGCATTCCTCATAAATAGTAAGGAGTTTCTACTTTCTAAACTTGCAATAAACTAAAGTTGTAAATAAATTTTGTTTCCAATGAATAAACACTTTATAGTTGAAATTAATTAATCCTAATTAATCGTATTCAAGAGAAGGGAGATTTTGAACCACAAAAACAGATAAATTAAGGGGGAAAAGTCCCACCCTCTATAAGATTTGTAAATCTGAATTTATTGACTAAAAACTATGAAAATATTTTATTTAGCACCAGACAGTAACTGTTTTGATTTTATTTACGTACACATATATAGTTTGAATGTCATTTAGTAAAATATAATGACAAATTGTTATATAGAAGGAAAATAAAAACTGAATCTCTGTGGAACCCATTTAGGCCTTTAGTCTACAGTGATTAGTAAAATGAATAACTTATTGGCAGACAAGCTTGCCATAATAACAGCATTTCTTAGTATTATAAATAATTAATAGAGATGTTTTCCAAGCAGATGTTATGGTCAGTATATTGTTTAATGCTGTAACTGATGGATAAGAGTCAGGATCAGACAAGAATCTTGACAATGACACGCAGAATTGCACAATGCGCTAACCAAGTGCGAAATGTGTCTGCAGAGAAATATCAAAATATCAGATGGTTTTTTACCAAGTAAATTGATAAACACAAGTTATAACTTATAACAATGGGCTAGTTTTAGTTTATTTTCTTTATACAAGGGAGTATTATTTCAATATTTATTAGCTTAGAAAGAATGCCTTAGGCTTCATAAATCTATCAATTTCTCAGAACACGGAAGGTTTTATGATCCACATTAATCATATCTATTATTCATAATGGGTAATTGTTTAAGAGCCATTCCAATTATCTTTGCTAAGTGAATATTTAAGGGTTTATTTGCTGATGCGTTTTAAAACAATCGTCCCTTTTACGAAGCAAAGCCTCTACTCTTAAACCTTAGACTTTGCTTCATAAAAGAGACGATTGTTTTAAGACACGTCAGCAAGTAAGCCCTTAAGTATTCACTTAGTTAAGTATCATTTAATTACAGTTTAATTAGTGAACTGAAGGTGATTACAACAGACAACTGTAATATTAACACTAAGTACAGTACAATTTTAAAATATATGCAGTATGAGAATAATACTTACTTGACATTCTACAAGTGCTACAAGAGCGTCCCTAGAGACCATAGTAACTCGATCTGGATCAACAGGTCCATCCAGGATTAAGGTGGAAGAACCAGAGTGTTTGTAGCCCATTGCTTCCAGCATTAGTTCTGCGCCTACTAGGCTACTCTCTAAATTATGCTTATAGTAGCCACAATAAGTCTACAAAAATTTGAAACTTATTTTGTAAGTGTTTTAAAAACAACTACATTTATAGTGAATAAATTTAATATAATTATGCTCTAAAAGGCACTCTTAATATAACTAGTGAAAAAAATAAAGATGTAATCAAGACAAATGTATTAATTTTTGGTTTGTAAACATTTACTTGGCAATGTTTAGAAACTTTAACTTTAGATAAAGGCATTAGAACCATACTATATTGGAGACCATGAGGACATAAGAAAAAAAGGAAAGACCAGAAGAAATGAATACCTAAAGAGTATTTGCAAGCATAATAATCTCCGATGAAGGATAGGAAAGAGTTGTCATTATAGATAGGGACATAAAATCCTCTGGTACAGTATATATAATGGTGTTATGTTCCCTATTAACAGGATCATATAATTTTTCCTTGATAAATGAAAAATTAAATTTTGTGTTGACATACTTCACATATTCTAGAACATGGGTTCATGCCTTGGAGGGCATGAAGGCAAGTCAATGGGGGGGGGGGACAAGACCAGTAGGAAAATAATAAGATAAATTCTCTTTTAGTTATAATTTAAAACTACACACTGTACAGAATTTATTAAAATTTAAAACTAAATTTATCTCAAATATTTTTTTTACATGGGTAATCGTATTGGCCATGATGTTTAGAAAATTTAAATGAAATGTATGCAAAAATGATTCCTCTGCCAAATATAATTTTGACCAAATGGACAAATCTTCATTTTGGATAAATCACTTAAAAGTGTGTCCCAGAGTATCGCAGGCAGCTCTTCGATTATACTTGCCTTTTTCAAGCACCGACTTGTGCGAAAAAGCATTGTTGCAATGAAAACAAAATAAAAGAACAAACTTGATGTTGCTAATGACTTGCATCGTGCCCTTACTAAATACAACCTCAAATAGGTATGCGAGTAAAATAAATGCAAGGTCTACCATCTTACTAAAAAATTTTTCTCATATTTTTCTTAAACTTTTCCTTGCAAATTAAAACTTGAAATGTTATATCATGTTTCTTCTGAAAGTGTGTATGAATAAATAAATTGTTTTCTATATAGATTATTTGCTTCTTATTCATATGCCCAAACCATTTATTTATATTGTAAAGTGGAGAGGGCGTTGGAGGCTTTAATTTCAAGAGGGGGTGGGGCGAGGTACCAAAAGGCTCCCTTGGGAACCAATGTTCTGAAAATATAAGGCAATTTTAAAGTAAGGACTTTTTAAAATAAAAAACAAATATATTTTTAACAATTTTATTTTTATATAAAATAATTTACTTTAATCTTTATTACATAGTTCAGCTAATATTAAGGCCCTTGGCTTTTTAATTCTCAAAGAAATTTGTCACATGATTTGATAACCACTACAAAGAGGACTTTTTGATGTCTTTATTGTTGCCTCAGCACTGACCACACAGAGGATTTTTCAAATGAACGAACACTATTAGCCAATGGGCAAATCGTAGTAAATTCGCCTAATCATTTCTGATGATTTATGATTGCCAATCGGAGGGCAATCCCTCATTACAATGTAATGACTATTCTGTGATTCAGTAATAATGAATATAGTGAAATCAATTTAACTGAATTTGTATTTAAATTATACTGTAAAATTTATTTATAGATGAATGTTAAATAAATTATTGAATAAAATTACCATAACTTATCCTTATCTGTAGCTGCATAAACTTGATTATTTGATTTCTGAAAGCGAATGTATTACTGAAAGCACAGTATTATAAGTCTTTTCTATGTCTAATTTTTCGAGAGCTACTTTTCTGTAAATAGTAATGACAGATTACTCATCCATATCTCTCCTTCCACCGATGCAACAGTTGCTGACGTCTTGTGGATTAGTTTAGCTAAGCGGAATACTTCATAAAAATCATTTAGTAAATAATGTTTGTGTAAAACTATGATCTTCTAAGGATTTTTGTCTTAAAAAGTAGCAATTCCATATGCTACAACAAGTTCATTTTTAGGTCCTTGTTGGTTCATAAATAAATTTTATGAACCAGAGACAATCAATTCTCAGAGAAGAGTTTGGTTTCAAAAAAATCTTTAAACTTGTGTGGATGTAAAAGTTCAAAAAAATGAAAATTTTTTAACAACGAGAAGCGTCCTTTTAGGTAGCCTAAAAGATTGTCAATAATTTTATAATAGTATTTTGTATAGATGTAACTAGACTGACTGCCGACAAGCAGAAAGAAACAAGTGTACATAGATTTGACTTGCTATGGCCATGGAGGACATATTTGGCGGTAAGACTGGGAGGGGGTAGTTTAGTGAGGTAGCAGTGAATTAGATATGCTAACAACAGAGAACCCACTGCTTTTTCATGTCTTCCTTTTAACGAATTATGGATGCTTTTCCATCTCTTTTTATTTTATTAAAAAATATATAATTTTAAAAATGTTCCTTGGTCATTGGAAGATCTATAATAGGTGACCATATGCCTTTGGATATGGTGATCACTATTTATAATAGACGTACAGGTGTAAATCTTTGCGAGGTGTAGTTTATACAGATGTGCCCCAAAATAGTTATGACCCATGAGCATTTGAAATGTTGCAGCTACAGGGCTTCATTGTTTACCTGAGTTCGTTATTTATTGTGCAGTGTGCTAAGTGGAATGTTTGAGGGTTGTTTATTATTTGGGTGATTGATGTACGCTTCTTACTAAACTTTCAGCTTTCTTACTACCAGTCACATTAACGTAGGATAGTGTCCATTGGACTCTTAAAGGAGAATTGTTAAAAAAGGAAGAAAACTGGAGTGATGGCCCCCTGTATAATACCATGTAACCATGCATTTGGCTTTGAGAGATCGCAGTAGGCGAGATGGAATGTAGAGGGTCAATATAAATACTTTACTACAAACTTATAAGAACTGTCAAAACACTAACTTGCATGAGATGGTTGATATTAAGTTTGGTATGAAATAACAAACAATCTTGAAATATCTGTAGACATATTGGATGCAGAAACTGTTGATGTGTAGAACATTCCGAATATGTAGCGCGTTTTCAGAAGTGGCCTTGGAAATCTCTTGCGATCTCTCAAGACCAAGTGCATGGTTACACACTGTACTCCACAGCCATGCCAAAAGGATTCACAACAAAGACACACTATAGTCATCCACAGTCGAAGTGTTAACAATTAAACCTCTTTACGATATCTAAAACTAAATTAGAAGAAATATTTCTTCAAGTATTTTACCTTAATTTCATGAAACTCTTTCCTCCAAGGCTGGGCTAGTAAGTTATGAGCGTATGCAGCTATAGCAGTCCAAGCTGCAGTTGCTCTGTAGGCGCTGAAGTCTTCTTTACTTTCAACACTTCGGTGCAAAACTTCATTTGTTTCTTGAAAATAAAACTTGTGTTCATGCGGTACCACACATAGGAATTCTTTGATGTATCCTAACACAAAGACAATATTATGTTACTATAATTGTTAATTATGCTTTGAATTTATTAACAGAACAGATGATAAATAATACAGAGTCGGTTTTCATAAAATGTAATCAAAATTATAAAAAATTTTGATATTTTTCTTAACAAAAAATTTTATATTTCTCAACATCAAATAGTTTTATAAAAAATAAATATGTTATAAATACAGTAAAACCTCTCTAATTCGTCACGGTAATAACAAACATCGTCTGCACTATCACATAGTATAGGGGGCATCAGTAAAGAATTCTTTAGTACAAAAGAAAATGACATACATTTTTATAAACTAAAACGTAAGTACATTTAATAAATACTGTATGTTTTCTTGCTGGTGTTATTGTTCTTACAAGGTACTGTAATATGTTTTTTACGTCGTTTATAAAAATTGAGTAACATATTGCTGTTGTAATTACGAACTATAAGGCAGGGTACTAGGGTTTCTATAGTGTTGTGAAATAGTGTTGCTGAGTTTTTTGGCTGACATAAATCTTGTAATTACAAAATAATTACATTACATACCTATTTACATATTTATGCACTATGTTTTGCCACAAAAACATGTTAATTTAACGGGTTCTGTAACTCATCTTTTTGTCGAATTCGCACCCCTCGGTTCTGAATTAGACGAACTAGAGATTTCTACTGTACTCTCAATTTAGAGTTTGAATGTACCAAGACCATATAGTGTACATTAATTAGTAGTATTAAGAAAAAAACATTATCTCAACATTATAAACGAGATACGGCTGTCTTGATGCTAGAATGCTACTGCATCTGAACAGAGTGAGTTAATAATCAAATTGACTGATTACTGTAAAGTCTTTTAAAAAAGTTCTAATAGGTATAAAAATGCTAACTTCCTACTGTTATTTATTTAAAATGATTTTTTGGTTTTTAGGATCTGTGTAAAGATTATTTTACTTTATAAACTATTCAGACTAGCTGAAAGCTTAGGAATTCAAATGAAAAATAATATTATTTAAAATAATATTCAAATATATACTTAAAATATATTAATATTAAACATATTATAATATATATAATAATAATAATATATTATTAAATATTTATAATATTTAAAATATATACTGTGAATCTGTACCATCAAGTCTTTTCTTTTCATCTAGCTTCCTAGGGCTTTCATCTGCATGAAGATAGCTAAGGTGTTGATGATCAATCTGCTGCCACAATTCACGCATACGATCGCGAATCATGTACTCAGCCATTATAAGATAGACACCATTGTTTTACCTACAATAGGAACAAAAACAAGTAATATTTAAAAAAAAATTCAAGTCAATTCCTACTTAGGTCAACAAAAAAAATTTATTTTAGTTACTTTTTATTAAATACAGTAGAGTCTGAAAATTCCGAGTCCCGATATTTTGAGCTTCTGTTAAATTTGAGCCTATTTTATCTATTTGTAAGAAAATGATGAGTTGGGCTACCAAGAAATGTTTATAGTCATACGGTATTCAAAGGAAATGAGTCGAGCATCCAAGAAATGTTCATAAACTCATTTAGTGCATTTTTATTTACCAAATATTTGGATTCATTAAAACTCCTATTTTTTCTAATACACAGGAACGTATTTCTGTGTAATCTGAGTTTTCGTTAATTTGAGGGGGTCTCAGTCCCATTCACCTCGAATTATCGAGACTCTACTGTAATTACAATTAATTTGAATAAAGTAACATAATTTACATGTTAAAACAGCTGTCCTACCACATAACCTATAACATAAAATCACTGTTTTAATGGAATCATAAGTCATCACTTATTTAAAGCCAATTAGGACGAAACAAATAAACTGAACACCTTGCCCCTTTTGTGAAAAGATTCTTCTCATACAAAACTAAAATTATAATTAAAATTTAATTAATGAAATAATGTTTAAAAAAACTGTATTAACATCAAGTGTCATCCACTACAAATTAAAGAAAAATTTATTTGAACTTTAGGGGATGAATAAAAAGTATTTTATTAACAATTGGAAATTTTTATATACAGTAGAGTCTCGATATTTCGAGCTTCCGTTAAATATGAGCATATTTTATCATTTTGAAAGAAAATGATGAATCATGTTTCCAAGAAATATTTGTAGTCATACAGAAAATGTTTATGTGAGTATGGTATGCAAAAGAAATAAATCAGGCTTCCAAGAAATGTTTATACCAAAACAGTATGCAAAAAGAAATGAATCGGGCTTCCAAGAAATGTTTATATCAATATGGTATGCAAAGGAAATGTTTTGGCCTTCCAAGAAATGTTCATATCAATTTCTATAAACTTATTTAGTGCATGTTTAATTACGTCTATTATAAGGGTTCATTAAAACTCCTATTCTTTCTAATCCACAGGAATGGGATATATATATATATATATATATATATATATATATATATATATATATATATATATATATATGTATTAATATATTAAATATGGTGATATGTTTTCTTGTAATATAGTTAATAAATTAAAAATATTTCAAAAACGTGAATACTTTTAATGAATATATTTATTCAAAGCTTTTCGCCGATAAAATAGTACCAGCATCTTCAGAATATAAATATATTCATATGAATGAATAAATATATTCATTAAAAGTATTCTTGTTTTTGAAATATTTTTAATTTATTAATTATATATATATATATATATATATATATATATATATTTATAGGTTAGTTTTGGTTGGTAAAGATTATTTAGATTTTTTGGACTAGGAGACTGACAGACTTACCTTGGTAAGAGTCCACTCTGTAGTCTTGAAATAGAAACACATAAGAGACTACAGAGTGGACTCTTACCAAGGTAAGTCTGTCAGTATCCTAGTCCAAAAAATCTATATATATATATATATATATATATATATATATATATATATATATATATATATATATATATATATATATATAGACTCAAAAGTCAGTGCAACGGAAAAACAATGGATAACGTAAAATATCAAGAATATATATATATATATATATAACACAGACACTACTTTCTACTTATATCTAGTGTAATGATTCTAGGTATTGAGCAACCTATTTGAATTCTAACCTGTAAGGGTAAGCTATCCGGACCACTCAGAAATCGAAAAACCATAAGAGGGGAGGGCCACACAAAGTCATTTTGCTAATTGCATGCTGCCCACAGGTTGTTGACCCCTGACTTAGACAAATGTTTCTGAATTTATCATATACAAAAAATATTCTGAACTTTTTTAAACTGAAAAAAATTGAAAATTTTTTTCACACTAGTTCTACGCTAGCGGTAAACAGTTTATTTCATTTGCCACAAGCTAAGGGGCAATAAAACTTTGTAAAGACAAAAAATGTTAAATTCAGAGTGTGAATTTTAACTTTAAGGTGTGAAATATGACATCTCTTTATAAACATGACAGAGAGAAGGTCTGATTCAGACACAAAGCCCTACATATGTGATGCCATGATCATATCCTATGTCTCAATGCAGGCATTTGTATATTTCTACCCTAATCCTGTATTTTACTTACAATCTTTACTTATCCTTTATCGGCGATAGCTTCATTCTCCACAACACTGTTAATTTCACTTTCTCAGTACATCAGTACTAGAAAACAAACAACAAACGTATAATTAAATTATATAATACTTTAAAACAAGATTTTTCAACTACATTTACATAAATATGAAAAAAATAGTTTATTTCTAAAACATCTTTTACTTTTCATTATCACCAAGTTGTATTTTTCTCTTATTCATTTGTATTCATTAATTGATACCCTGTAGTTATTAGGTATTGTTTATTTCTAATAAACTGTATTATAAGAGGATGTTACATATTAAATTGGTAAACATTCAATTTTAATGTTATAAAATATATATAGGTCTTTCCCTATTTATCAATCTCTGAGACAAGTGGAAAGGTTCAGTTTTTGAAGTTGTATTTTTAGTTTGAAATTGAGGTTTTGGAAGTTTGTGAAACTAAGACAACATGAGGTTAGATTTCATGAAATCAACACCCATTAGATTGATTAGTGCTGATCTAGTTAATTCAAGGTGAATTTGCTCACCGATAGATGGCATTACTGGTTGTATATTCATTTAGTCAACTGCATTGTAGCAATTAATATTTCTAAGAATAACAAAAATTTTAATTTTCAAAAACAATTTAGTCAAAGTATGTTTCTATTACGTTCAAATAATACGTTAACAGATTAAATATGTTTAATTATTGTTATATTGAATTCATTAAGTTTTGTTGAAATATAATAGAAATTGATATATTTAATAACTGATAAATAATAACCGTTACCTTAGTAAACACAAATTAAAAATAATGATCTAATATTTAATTTTTCTAAAGTGTTTTTGGTCTCCATAAACAGGAACCAATACTATAAACGAATATCCCAAAAAATTAACAAACTATGAAAAAAACCACCACTGGGCAATATTTAAATAAAATAAATTGGCTTTATTAATTGTTAAAAAATGTTGATTCTTTTTACATGTACAGTAATTTAGTAGAACAGAGTGGTTACAAGTACAGAATTATTTATCACAATATTCTGTTTGTATATTGTGGTTATGTTTACAACAATATAATTTTTATCACTTTAAGCAGTATTTGTTTTACCATAACTGAAACCGTATGTTACTTGTTTTGATTGATGTTACTTGTTTCCATTTGTGAAAAATAAAAATAAAAATTGGCCGCAATTTGGTTGGGTATTATCATACTATGTATCAGGTTAAGACAGATTCAGTTATAAAATCATCACACAATAAAAACTGCTAAGAGGTCACTTGTTGATACCTGAAGTGGCCTATATTTTGGTGCATATCTCTGCATCACTGTATAGAATAAATAGACCATACTGAACTCTTTCATTTGGTTAACGTGTTAATTGGGAAACATTTATTTTTTAAATAGAGAAATCTATTCTTACTAGCTACTTCGTAGCTACATATTGGTGTACCATAAATTAGTTTTTTTTGGTGTTTTTACTATATTTTACAAAGTTTTATTTTTTTCATGTTCTAGATTTTCTGAATTTCCAAATAAACTTCTTTTATTAATATTAGATTATTTGTTAAAAAGAAATAATTACAAAAAACACTATTGTTTTTTCAATGTATTTCTAAGAAACTTAATTAAAAACAAGAGAAACTGACAGTTTATGTCAAGGATTTTCAGTAATTTTCTTTTTTTGTGAATAAATTCACCAAAATTTGTTTTTAAAATTTCGTGAAAAGGATCTCTCTAATTTTAAAAATATTGTAAAAACTATAAATTCAATTTTTTAAAAGTAAAACTACCAGAAAAATACTTGTAAATATCATTTGTAATATAAAAATTGTCAAGAACAGTCAATGTATATTTTATTTCAGCATGATCATTAGCTGAAAACATTTAGATGTAATTAACAAAATAGAAGTACTATTAATATAATTTTGACTTCACTTTTGTTAGAATGGAAGATAGTTTTGTGTATTAAATTTAACAGCAATAACAATTTTTAGTTCTACTAGTGGACTAGGTTAGGATTACAAAACTAAAAAATCAAATTACCATATTTACTACCGCTTGTTTAAAAAAATCTTTTACATAGTTTCTTACATGTAGTTATTAATAAAAATATACAAAATCAATGCTGCTATTCTCGATAATAATAATAATAATATTAGTAGTAATAATACCTAACCTATAATATTCCTTTTTACATTAATGTTTGTATCCAATATGTTTACTTACTATCACTCATTATTGTATACATATTTCTTAATAATTGTAACCACTTTGTAATAATCATAAGGTTTTACTGAAAATCATTTTAGCAAAAAATAAGCAACTTAAAAATAGTAAAATATTGGTCTGGATCGGGTTAATGAATTATCGCCATAATAATATAACCACAAATGTGCCAAATATATTTCATTTCATCTTCAGTTGAAAGATAAAAATAACAGTAACAAATGCTATAATATAATAAATACTAAATGATATATATTTAGCATTAGAATATTAAAAATTACATTTTAATATTAAGTAATAAAAAGTAAATTTATCTGTAGTAGAGGATAACTGGAGTAAACAAAAATATATATGTAACTCAAATACAAAGTGTCTAAGAATCAGGTAAATTAAATTCTAAATTTCCATAAATTAAAATTTGACTAATATTAAGCTTTTCGTAGTTATATATGTTTACTTATATACCTGTAGGTACATTCTTATATTATAACTGTATTGTTATTTATTTATTGGAAGGTTAAACCCTTGCGTTTACATGATGATTTCGCTATTTTGTATACTATGAGATGTAATTAATTTTTGTTGGAATAATTATGAGTAATGACTTTGTTTTGATTCATTATTCTATAAGTTGCATTATTAAATTGATTATTTTGTAGAATGAAGTTTTCAAATGTGTATAAAAGTAACTCTTGCCCTTCATGAGTTTGTATTTTTAATTAAAAAAGAATTAATACTATGTCATGTACAAAAATTAATTTTAGAGCGTCCGTCCAATGGTCATTTTATTAGGATGAAATAATGCGACCTTGCTTAACTGTACGTAAATGAAGGGTTTTATTGTTTTAATAATGGTCGTTAGGGTGACTATAGTATTCTAGGTAATATTTTTTTGGTACAGTATACAGTTGGCGACATTGACGACTTTTAAATAGCCATCAACAACAGTACTTTTCCTTTGTTTTGACTAACAGAAACATCATTTTTAAAGTACCAATCACAGGTTGCGTTTAGAGTGGGCGGTGTTTTTAAAATGTGTAATAATGTAGTGTACTTTATCAGCTGGTGCTGGTAAATAATAAACTTTAGAAAAAATCATTTAAAAACACAATAAACAAATGTTTATTGAATTTTTAGTTGATTTTCCTGAAAGTATTTTTTACTTTAGTGTGGTACAAAAGTTATTGTAACTAACCATAAAATGCTGTAATGTATTTTGTGTTGTTAGGAAGTTACATGGGTTGATTAAATATACGTATATATATGTAAATTATATATATATATATATATATATATATATATATATATATATATATAATTTACGTTTTTATAACTGATTGGTTAATATGTTTTTAGAGTCTATTTATGTACTATAGATTATATGTATTTTATAAGGATGTGTATTTTATTTATTTATTTATAATCAATATTTATTTTATTTTATAAAGGATTCAGCGTAGGAAAAGTTTTGCTGGAAAGTTATTTTGAATGAACTTTTTCGTGATGGAAGTATTTAAAGGCTGTGATTATCTTTAGGAATTCAAACACAAAGAAATTGATAATTTTCTATTAAGTACTAAGAAATGTTTAGTAAGGTGTTTTTTTAATCAAAACTATATAATAATATTATGAACCAATGTAATAGTTTTGGTTTTGAAACATTTAATTTATGCAGTATTAGTATTGGAAGAAGCAAATGTTCTGAATGATTTACATAAACTATAAAGTCCTTGAATATAAAAGACCTAGATAAATATTAAATATAAAGTGGGCGAAATAAAACCCTTTTGATACTGCTCTTCCTATATGGGGTTAGATACACCTGTTTTTAGTTATTTTGCTGTAAGCGATTTTTGTAATTTAATTATTAGTGAAGTATATAATATAATTTGCATTATGGCATAAATGGTCTAGGACAGCAGTTCCCAACCTGTGGTACCCCCAGAGGTATGCAATGATAGGGAACGGTCTGTCTTGTTACCCACACAAAAATATCGTATACAATTCGGTTGCCCCCGCTCCAGACCTGCCTTGAGAGGGCAAATGCTCAGGGGCCCGGCCGGGTTGATGTTTTTTTTTACTGCGAAAATAATTACTCGTGTGGAGAGATCTAAAAAAGATATAAAAATATTATATCAATAAAGTATAAAAAGTACAATGTGCAATTGTTCAAGATTTTAATGGCAAAGTAGTACTCAATAAATGAAATTTTCTATTCACAAAATGCAATGTTTGCAGTCGCTGCAAACGAACGGCAGTTTATTTCAATAAAATTAAACATACACAGAAGAGATTCAGTAGAGCTAGTTAATTTTAACACGGAAACAATAATTTATTTTTAATACCATGCAAAATATAGGGTTGTATAAGTATATGTTGGAAGTAATGAAGGGGCCCGTACTTATGTTTGCCTAGGAGCCTGTACTCAGGTTTGCCCAGGGGGTCGAAATTTCTTGCTCCATCTATTACTAACAAGGCAGTCAGGCAACTCTTTGTCTTAACCACGTCGAGAAATAGGGGGTACTTTTCATTGGAAAAACGATTTCATAGGTACGTGAAAAGAAAAAGGTTGGATGCCACTGGTCTAGGAGATGGAGAAGAAACATGGCTGACTTGATACAGGCTGCCATCACTGAGCGTGCGCTATCTATCGGAGTATAAGAAAGGTATAAACCTTGCGTAACCATAAATATAACAGACAAATATAGAAAGCTGTCGCTTTACTAAGAGTGGAAGAGTGATCATCGCAATTGTTATTAACGCTCAGGACTTTGTAAATGGAAAAAAAAGGTCCAGCATAGATGTTCTCATTACCCTCTCTTTAAATTTCAGTAATACATTTTTTTACATTTATTTATGTTTTACATTTTAGCGGTACAACAGTTATAAAATCTCGAGAGAAGAGGATACATTTACGTGATGAAATTTCTAAGCGAAAAGAACAAAGAACACAAAATGTAAAATACAATTATAAAAATGGGTGCGTTTCCGCCTACAATTGTGGTTACTGCTTTGCTCACACAAACCTATGTAACAAATTGCCTACAATATATATTGAAGGCGTTTAGAGCATTGTGAGATAAGACATGTTTTGTAACTTCGAGAATGAGAATTGTAGCAGTATCGGTTTATTTGAAGTTGATGTGGAATTCATGGTTTGGCACAGATTAAAACATATTTGGCTAAAGCAATAGACTCTGCACCATTAGGCTGTAGAGTTTAAACTATTGATTCACGGATGCAACTATTGTTGTTCTTATCGATCTGTTTAATTGTTGCTGATGCAATATGAATGTGCCCGATTTATAAAGCACAGGGCACAGTTTATCTAAAAACTATAATGTTTGTTTGGAAATGTTGATTTTATACCTAAAGTTTTTTAAAGAAATACGTCATCTTTATTTTTCTTCTATTGAGAAATATTTATTTACACAAGTAGCTGTACAAAATTAGGTTTTGTTGAACACAAACTCGGTTGAGTCAAGAAACCTTGATTTATTAAAAATTCGGTTACTATTGAACTTATTAAAATGTAGAAGGGATGTTGTCTTCTGGTTCTAACAGCTTTAAAAATAGTACAGAGGACGAGTTGAGGCCTGAATGAGGACGACAATTTAGTCGTCGAAATTAGCAGAATTTTTAATAAATCAAGGTTTCTTGACTCATGTACCAACCGAGTTTTTGTTTAACACAAATTTTGTGAGTGTACACCTGATCAAGGTTATGTTTTGTTTTATATTTTTAAAATAATACATTTTTTGGTTTTATCATGTGACTTTAAAAAATATTTAGTATTTAATTGTTTTAAATGTTTTATTTAAAAAAAATATAATTTTCTCTATCACAAGCATAAATATTATTTTATGGAGTTTTTCCAAAATCTTATATAATCGAGGTTTTCCCAAAATATAAATTGTAAACGAGTGATTTTACTGTATACTTAAAGGCACAGTTTACTTGTATTTATTTCCAAGTAGAGGTCAGATAGGAAAATTACTTTATTAGTGTCAACGAGGTTAGGTAAACTATAATTTGAGCTACATCAGGATGCATTTGCTGCAACAGGTTGAACAACTGTTAGATTAATAAGATTCTTTGCCGTATAACCATTACTGCAGCAGTAAGCCGATGAGAATGCCGAACCTAATGTACTTTTGGTCATATGTTGTCCAAGTAATGCCAAACCACTTTTTGTTCAGACGGGGAAAGAAGCTGAGTTGCAATTTTTGCGGATGTTCGCACAAAAAATTTCATTGCACTATCTTACTATGCCCTCGTTTTTAGGGAGGATAACATTAAGTGACGTCAGTAAGACCCAACCCAGGTAGTGGCCTTTCCCACAGATAATGTTCTCCTACTTCCAGAACTCTTCTGTTATAACTAATTTCTTTCTCTCTCATACATGCGCGCGTGCGCGCGCGCGAGCACACACACACACACACACACACACACATATACAAACACACACACACATAAACTGACAAAATTTGCCACAAATACATGTGACCACGTAGTAGCCTATATTTTTGTATGAATATATGCATTAATATTTACAAATATAATATATGACAAAAATAAGAGAAATACAAATACAAGAATAATTTGTTGAATTATACAATTTAAAGGTTTTCGTTGGCAAAACATTACCAACATCATCAGGAATGACAAAGAATATCATTATTTGTTATGCTTGATATTCTTTATTATTCCTGAAGATGTTGGTACTGTTTCTGCCAACGAAAACCTTTAAATTGTATAATTCAACAAATTATTATTGTATTTGTATTTCTCTTATTTTGTTCATTGATACACAACAATACGTAAGTTATTATATATGATGAAATTGTTTTCCTTGTTATATATATATACATATACACATTATATATATTAGACTACAGAAATTGCAATCTCTAAAGCCTTAACACCGACGCTATGGGAAATTCTCTGAAGCTCGTGGGTTGCTTCTTCTAAATCTTCAATTTTGTTGTCACAGTTGACAAGAGTAATAATTTCTTCATCACTTATTTCAAACTGATCATAGTCATCATTTAACCAACTTTCAACTCCTTCCACAGATACATCCTCGCATACAAGAAGATTGTTGCACTAAAGTTTGAATGCTTTCTGTGGTTACCACACTGTCTGGTTTCATAGTTTGATCACAGCCACCGCAAGCACCTTCTTCCATGATTTGGCAATTGTTGGAGCTCTTACGTCAACACAGGCCACTGCTATCCAATATACCACAACCTTTACATTTACGCTTTTCATCTTTTCTATCAGGTCTTTTCCTTCTTCTATTTCTTGAATAAGTGTGGGCAATAGGTTCCTACAATAATTTCTTTTCACTGCCTCCAAAACACCCTGATCTATAAATTGGCATATGACGGTTACGTTGGGGGGGGGGGCAGATATATTGCTTTAATATCACTGTAGCAAGTAAAAATGGACTGCGCACATTGAAGATATCAAAGTAATTGTAAGAGATCTCTTATGAATATCTGTATTAAAGAGGCACATCTTCATGAATCGCACAATTTGAAACTAAGGGAGTAATCAGTTTACAGATCGGATTTCGTTACAGAAAATCGAGCTAGACGGGGCGTGATACGTCGGAAAACTTAATGTCGAATAAGTGAAGGTCGGATGAGCGAGACTTTACTATATATATATATATATATATATATATATATATATATATATATATATATATATTTGTAGATTATGCAACACTGTTTTTTTGTATACACTTATCACTTTCTGATATATATATATATATATATATATATATATATATATATATATATACTATGTAAATAGAGTGCGTAAATATATATATATATATATATATATTAAAAATATTTCAAAAACAAGAATACTTTTTATGCATATATTACTCATGTTATATTCATATTTTATTCATAATATAATATAATATAATATTATATGTCATAATAATATTACCCTTACTCTATCTCCTAGACCTAAACCTTTCCAACTACTATGTGCTATTTTGGGGTCGTTCCCTTGATAGGCGCCCAGCCCCATTTTAGTTTATACCAGAAAACCACCTATTTATTACATTGCATTTATTAATGAAATTAGTGTGGTAATAGAAATTAATACGAGTTTTAAAAAATATTCTACAAATTAATGAGTAAACTTTAACCAGGAACGAACGCAAACATTGGAGTGACATTTTATTTTACACTATTTGACCCAGCGAACTTAGTATCGCCTAAAGGTCAATGAATGGCGTATTAACATTAGCTGAACTTAATATAGCATTTTATCAACATAGTAATAGCTGAAGTTATAGTAGTCAATCTAGAAAAGTATGACAATAAAAGTTCTTGATTGAATGTTGTTTATTGAAGTACATTCATATGTACAATATTTTTGTATATTGTTTGAAATGTGTTGGGAAATAATTTTAGATTGTTGAGTGTTGCCTAGCAACCAATATTTGGAATGAATTTAATGAAATGTCATAACCCTCAACTGGTAACACGTTAAAGTAGTGCGCTATGAGTAATACACGTCTGACAGATGCAACCCGGAAAAATTGGTTATTTTAGGGCATCTGTTAAGAAGATTAAGTGACTATAAAGTTTTTTTCATTTACAACAATTAATAATGATATTTTAAGAATTACCTGCAATATTGTTTACACACAAAAATCTGATAACCTAATAATAAAAAATATACACAGGCAAAAATATAGTTCTTAAAATATTAGTCTTACATTTGTTTCATTTCTTTAAAAAACATAAATAGAAATCAAATAAAACTTAAAAGTTAAAAACTATAAACATCGAAAACTATTAATTATTAGTAAAAATGCAAAAGTAATAATTAAAATATGAATATTGCGCAGAACATCATTAGTCCAATAACAGCTTCTATTTCTATCACATCAGTGTCTTTATAGTTTGGGGATTGTTTCTCCTTTATTTTCTCCCGCATTTTTTCCAATTTTTTATTAGTCCAAATGACCACTTTGATGATATCTTCATCGAACAAAAGACGCCAAACTTCTTCAATTTCAGGATTATGGCCAAGGGATTTTGAACGTGGCCTCAAAGCTGGAAGCTTCATTTTCATTACATTTTGAACGGGAGTTTTCGTTGATTTTGGTTCTTCGGAACTCCAGGTGTAACTTCTTTTTTTCCCGTAAAAATAATTTGGTTCTTCTTCGACAACTTCAAGTACAGAGTCCCCTTCATCGTCAATCAGATTCTCATCTTTTTCTTTTCCTAGTCACCCTTCTTTCAGGTGGGGACTGAACATTAACCTCTGAAATTTCATTGACTTCTTCTAAAACTTCTCTTTCTTCTTCGTCTGAAATTTGTGGATCGTATTCGGTGTCAGTTTCATGGTCAGAGACTTCTATATGATCGTCTACTCTAAAGGAATCATCTGAACCAAAGTCTTCGTCACTTGGTGCTTCTTCCTCATGTGGCAGGAGCACCATTGCCATAATTTTCTTTGTTCTAGCAGAAAACATTGCTAAAACACAGTAGACAAAAAACAACAATACTAAGATAGAACTAAAGAAAAAGTTTATAAATTTTACAAATTAATTATAATACAAAATATGAATTACCAACACTAAATCTGTTAAAATATTTTTCAAATGTCAAAAACAGAAGTGCAGGATTGAAATTGTAAATATAAATTGCAAGGAAGAAAGAAAAAACTAAAATACCAAGTCTAACAATGATTCCAATATAGTATTTAGAAAATATAAAACAAATAAACGTGACACACGTGGTAACACACGTCTCAAAGACGCGTATAAATATCCCGACTACTAGTAACATACGTCTCTGAGACGAACACAACTTAGTTGTTACAAGTAACATGCATCTCACAGACGTAGTGTTTTTTAGTAAATTTATCATAATAAATACAAAAAAATTTGCACTTACCTCAAACGTCGTGAGTCTTTGTTGCCGGTAAACATACGAGGTATACACTGAAGGGGAGGTTACGCTTGCAGCGCTAAGTCGACCTGTGGCAAATTTTGTAACTAACCGCGTCTGACAGACATATGTTACCAGATAGAAAGTCATATTTTATGCTATTTTGGCACTTAAAAATTACATGTTGGAAAATTGTTATGTCGCCAAAAACCTTCCCAGAAATATACTCAATAATATCCTAAAGTGTCATTTAGATCAGATTAGTGGTTTAGCAATGCATAAGGCTCATACATACATACTAACATTCATTTATATATTTAGAGAGAGAGAGAGAGAGAGAGAGAGAGAGAGAGAGAGAGAGAGAGAGAGAGAGAGAGAGAGAGAGAGAGATAGATAGATAGATAGATAGATAGATAGATAGATAGATAGATAGATAGATAATATATATATATATATATATATATATATATATATATATATATATATATATATATATATATATATATATATATATATATATATATATAGAGAGAGAGAGAGAGAGAGAGAGAGAGAGAGAGAGAGAGAGAGAGAGAGAGAGAGAGAGAGAGAGAGAGAGAGAGAGAGAGAGAGAGAGAGAGAGAGAGAGAGAGAGAGAGAGAGAGAGAGAGAGAGAGAGAGAGAGAGAGAGAGAGAGAGAGAGAGAGAGAGAGAGAGAGAGAGAGAGAGAGAGAGAGAGAGAGAGAGAGAGAGAGAGAGAGAGAGAGAGGAGAGAGAGAGAGAGAGAGAGACTTCTCCATATTGGGGGGGGGCTTGAGTCCCAAAGCTCGCATTAAATCTGCCTCCTTCATTAGCAATAAGCATTTTTAAATAATTACTTATTTTAAACTTGACATTTAAGTTCAAATAGGTCTATTAATATTTCTTGAAATCTCTATTTTTCGTCGATAGAAAATTACTACAAACAATCCTAGTCAGGAGCTTATAAACAGTTATGTAATCAGATATTTTACAACTATTTCCAAAATAACAATATTTTTGACAACCGAGTTTTCAAGTGTAACCTATTGACCTGTGTTTAACTTGTTATAATGATGTTTTTATTGTTCTAATCAAGTAATGTTATAATTCGAAGGAAAAGAAGTGGAATATAAGAAGATGGAGAGCAAAATAAGGAAATAGTATACAAGATAACGAGATCGATAAACAAGATAAGGAGACGTAGAACAAGATAAAGAGACGGAGATAGAACAAAATAAAGAGATGAAGAGAGAGTATACGATAAGGAAATGGAAAACAACTAAAGGAGATGTAGAATAAGATAAGGTCATGGGAAACAAGATAAGGAGGTAGAGATCAAGATAAGTAGATGTAGAATAAGATAAGGAGATGGAAATCAAGATAATGAGATGAAGAACATGATAATGAGATGGAGTACAAAGTAAGGATATGGAGTACAAGGTAACGAGATGGAGAATAAGACAAGGAGGCGTAGAACAAAATAAGGAGATGGAGAGAGAACAAAACAAGGAAATGGAAAATAAGTAAAGGATGTAGAACAAGATAAGGTCATCAAACTTTGACCCTTTCTTAGCATTTCTGGTCAGTCACAAAACCCGTATGTGACGGTTTAGGTGTGAAAATAGTGTTGCTAATTAATTGATATAATTGTTATAAATGATATAGTGCTTTTAGCATGCTAAGATATACATAGGCTATTAAACTTAGTGCGGGCTTGCGCGCGCGCGCGCGTGTGTCTTCTGTAGTACTGCGAAGGAGTTACGGCTAGTCCGCGTCTCTCTGAGGTAGAGCGGAATCTATCAGGAGTAATATGAAATAATCTGTTACACTTATAAACAGTTAAAAATTTGTGTTTATCGTCTTTCGTCCATTCATTCACAACATGCACTTGCTCACTCCCGCTTTATCGTGTACTACCACTTCTGAAAACATGTTACATATTCAGTGTTCTATACATCAATGCATCCAAGATGCAACACATATTTCAAGATCGTTTATTATTTCATACCGAAGTTAATGAATCTAATATCGACTGTCTCATGCAAGTTATCTTACACAGTTCACGAAATTGTTCTTTCCTATAAGCCTATATATTACAGAAGGTGACGATCAGCAACGCATTTGAACGGAAACCGAGGGGACTGTTGTAGTATTATAATTATACTAACTACGAGTGTATTGCCAGTTCTTATCATGTTTGTATACTGACTCAACACAGCCCTTTATACCTCCCTTCTCAAAATTGCGATCTCTCAAGGCAAAGTGCACGGTTACAAGGTCGCGACAGACATCTTCTTGGCCCCTTTCAATAATTCAATAAAGAGCGGACCATTAGAACATTCGATACCAGATGACGTCCGAAAAGCATGACTAGGTAAAATGAAGAACTAAGCGCAGAGAATTAAAATACCGTACAACGAGAAAAACTATTCTACCTGACCGAGTAAACATTGCGGCCGAAGAGGGGAATACTAGGAGCATGTACTACCTGACCGAATAAACATTGCGGCCGAAGAGGGGAATACTAGGAGCACGTACTACCTGACCGAATAAACATTGCGGCCGAAGAGGGGAATACTAGGAGCACGTACTACCTGACCGAATAAACATTGCGGCCGAAGAGGGGAATACTAGGAGCACGTACTACCTGACCGAATAAACATTGCGGCCGAAGAGGGGAATACTAGGAGCACGTACTACCTGACCGAATAAACATTGCGGCCGAAGAGAGGAATACTAGGAGCACGTACTACCTGACCGAATAAACATTGCGGCCGAAGAGGGGAATACTAGGAGCAAGTACTACCTGACCGAATAAACATTGCGGCCGACGAGAGGAATACTAGGAGCACGTACTACCTGACCGAATAAACATTGCGGCCGAAGAGGGGAATACTAGGAGCACGTACTACCTGACCGAATAAACATTGCGGCCGAAGAGAGGAATACTAGGAGCACGTACTACCTGACCGAATAAACATTGCGGCCGAAGAGGGGAATACTAGGAGCACGTACTACCTGACCGAATAAACATTGCGGCCGAAGAGAGGAATACTAGGAGCACGTACTACCTGACCGAATAAACATTGCGACCGAAGAGGGGAATACTAGGAGCACGTACTACCTGACCGAATAAACATTGCGGCCGAAGAGAGGAATACTAGGAGCACGTACTACCTGACCGAATAAACATTGCGGCCGAAGAGGGGAATACTAGGAGCACGTACTACCTGACCGAATAAACATTGCGGCCGAAGAGGGGAATACTAGGAGCACGTACTACCTGACCGAATAAACATTGCGGCCGAAGAGAGGAATACTAGGAGCACGTACTACCTGACCGAATAAACATTGCGGCCGAAGAGGGGAATACTAGGAGCACGTACTACCTGACCGAATAAACATTGCGGCCGAAGAGAGGAATAGTAGGAGCACGTACTACCTGACCGAATTAACATTGCGGCCGAAGAGGGGGATGAATACTAGGAGCACGTACTACCTGACCGAATAAACATTGCGGCCGAAGAGGGGAATACTAGGAGCACGTACTACCTGACCGAATAAACATTGCGGCCGAAGAGAGGAATACTAGGAGCACGTACTACCTGACCGAATAAACATTGCGGCCGAAGAGGGGAATACTAGGAGCACGTACTACCTGACCGAATAAACATTGCGGCCGAAGAGAGGAATACTAGGAGCACGTACTACCTGACCGAATAAACATTGCGGCCGAAGAGGGGGATGAATACTAGGAGCACGTACTACCTGACCGAATAAACATTGCGGCCGAAGAGGGGAATACTAGGAGCACGTACTACCTGACCGAATAAACATTGCGGCCGAAGAGGGGAATGAATACTAGGAGCACGTACTACCTGACCGAATAAACATTGCGGCCGAAGAGGGGAATACTAGGAGCACGTACTACCTGACCGAATAAACATTGCGGCCGAAGAGGGGAATACTAGGAGCACGTACTACCTGAGCGAATAAACATAGCGGTCGAAGAGGGGAATACTAGGAGCACTTACTACCTGACCGAATAAACATTGCGGCCGAAGAGGGGAATACTAGGAGCACGTACTACCTGACCGAATAAACATTGCGGCCGAAGAGGGGAAAACTAGGAGCACTTACTACCTGACCGAATAAACATTGCTGCCGAAGAGGGGAAAACTAGGAGCACTTACTACCTGACCGAATAAACATTGCGGCCGAAGAGGGGAATACTAGGAGCAAGTACTACCTGACCGAATAAACATTGCGGCCGAAGAGGGGAATACTAGGAGCACGTACTACCTGACCGAATAAACATTGCGGCCGAAGAGAGGAGTACTAGGAGCACGTACTACCTGACCGAATAAACATTGCGGCCGAAGAGAGGAATATTAGGAGCACGTACTACCTGACCGAATAAACATTGCGGCCGAAGAGAGGAATACTAGGAGCAAATACTACCTGACCGAATAAACATTGCGGCCGAAGAGGGGAATACTAGGAGCACGTACTACCTGACCGAATAAACATTGCGGCCGAAGAGGGGAATACTAGGAGCACGTACTACCTGACCGAATAAACATTGCGGCCGAAGAGAGGAATACTAGGAGCAAATACTACCTGACCGAATAAACATTGCGGCCGAAGAGAGGAATACTAGGAGCAAATACTACCTGACCGAATAAACATTGCGGCCGAAGAGAGGAATACTAGGAGCACGTACTACCTGACCGAATAAACATTGCGGCCGAAGAGAGCAATACTAGGAGCACGTACTACCTGACCGAATAAACATTGCGGCCGAAGAGGGGAATACTAGGAGCACGTACTACCTGACCGAATAAACATTGCGGCCGAAGAGGGGAATACTAGGAGCACGTACTACCTGACCGAATAAACATTGCGGCCGAAGAGAGGAATACTAGGAGCACGTACTACCTGACCGAATAAACATTGCGGCCGAAGAGGGGAATACTAGGAGCACGTACTACCTGACCGAATAAACATTGCGGCCGAAGAGGGGAATACTAGGAGCACGTACTACCTGACCGAATAAACATTGCGGCCGAAGAGAGGAATACTAGGAGCACGTACTACCTGACCGAATAAACATTGCGGCCGAAGAGGGGAATACTAGGAGCAAATACTACCTGACCGAATAAACATTGCGGCCGAAGAGAGGAATACTAGGAGCACGTACTACCTGACCGAATAAACATTGCGGCCGAAGAGGGGAATACTAGGAGCACGTACTACCTGACCGAATAAACATTGCGGCCGAAGAGGGGAATACTTGGAGCAAATACTACCTGACCGAATAAACATTGCGGCCGAAGAGAGGAATACTAGGAGCACGTACTACCTGACCGAATAAACATTGCGGCCGAAGAGGGGAATACTAGGAGCACGTACTACCTGACCGAATAAACATTGCGGCCGAAGAGGGGAATACTAGGAGCACGTACTACCTGACCGAATAAACATTGCGGCCGAAGAGAGGAATACTAGGAGCACGTACTACCTGACCGAATAAACATTGCGGCCGAAGAGGGGAATACTAGGAGCACGTACTACCTGACCGAATAAACATTGCGGCCGAAGAGGGGAATACTAGGAGCAAATACTACCTGACCGAATAAACATTGCGGCCGAAGAGAGGAATACTAGGAGCACGTACTACCTGACCGAATAAACATTGCGGCCGAAGAGGGGAATACTAGGAGCACGTACTACCTGACCGAATAAACATAACGGCCGAAGAGGGGAATACTAGGAGTACGTACTACCTGACCGAATAAACATTGCGGCCGAAGAGAGGAATACTAGGAGCACGTACTACCTGACCGAATAAACATTGCGGCCGAAGAGGGGAATACTAGGAGCACGTACTACCTGACCGAATAAACATTGCGGCCGAAGAGAGGAATACTAGGAGCACGTACTACCTGACCGAATAAACATTGCGGTCGAAGAGGGGAATACTAGGAGCACGTACTACCTGACCGAATAAACATTGCGGCCGAAGAGAGGAATACTAGGAGCACGTACTACCTGACCGAATAAACATTGCGGCCGAAGAGAGGAATACTAGGAGCACGTAATACCTGACCGAATAAACATTGCGGCCGAAGAGGGGAATACTACGAGCACGTACTACCTGACCGAATAAACATTGCGGCCGAAGAGGGGAATACTAGGAGCACGTACTACCTGACCGAATAAACATTGCGGCCGAAGAGGGGAATACTAGGAGCACGTACTACCTGACCGAATAAACATTGCGGCCGAAGAGAGGAATACTAGGAGCACGTACTACCTGACCGAATAAACATTGCGGCCGAAGAGGGGAATACTAGGAGCACGTACTACCTGACCGAATAAACATTGCGGCCGAAGAGGGGAATACTAGGAGCACGTACTACCTGACCGAATAAACATTGCGGGCGAAGAGAGGAATACTAGGAGCACGTACTACCTGACCGAATAAACATTGCGGCCGAAGAGGGGAATACTAGGAGCAAATACTACCTGACCGAATAAACATTGCGGCCGAAGAGAGGAATACTAGGAGCACGTACTACCTGACCGAATAAACATTGCGGCCGAAGAGGGGAATACTAGGAGTACGTACTACCTGACCGAATAAACATTGCGGCCGAAGAGGGGAATACTAGGAGCAAATACTACCTGACCGAATAAACATTGCGGCCGAAGAGAGGAATACTAGGAGCACGTACTACCTGACCGAATAAACATTGCGGCCGAAGAGGGGAATACTAGGAGCACGTACTACCTGACCGAATAAACATTGCGGCCGAAGAGAGGAATACTAGGAGCAAATACTACCTGACCGAATAAACATTGCGGCCGAAGAGAGGAATACTAGGAGCAAATACTACCTGACCGAATAAACATTGCGGCCGAAGAGAGGAATACTAGGAGCACGTACTACCTGACCGAATAAACATTGCGGCCGAAGAGGGGAATACTAGGAGCAAATACTACCTGACCGAATAAACATTGCGGCCGAAGAGAGGAATACTAGGAGCACGTACTACCTGACCGAATAAACATTGCGGCCGAAGAGAGGAATACTAGGAGCACGTACTAACTGACCGAATAAACATTGCGGCCGAAGAGAGGAATACTAGGAGCACGTACTACCTGACCGAATAAACATTGCGGCCGAAGAGGGGAATACTAGGAGCAAATACTACCTGACCGAATAAACATTGCGGCCGAAGAGAGGAATACTAGGAGCACGTACTACCTGACCGAATAAACATTGCGGCCGAAGAGGGGAATACTAGGAGCAAATAACACCTGACCGAATAAACATTGCGGCCGAAGAGAGGAATACTAGGAGCACGTACTACCTGACCGAATAAACATTGCGGCCGAAGAGAGGAATACTAGGAGCAAATACTACCTGACCGAATAAACATTGCGGCCGAAGAGGGGAATACTAGGAGCACGTACTACCTGACCGAATAAACATTGCGGCCGAAGAGAGGAATACTAGGAGCAAATACTACTTGACCGAATAAACATTGCGGCCGAAGAGGGGAATACTAGGAGCACGTACTACCTGACCGAATAAACATTGCGGCCGAAGAGAGGAATACTAGGAGCAAATACTACCTGACCGAATAAACATTGCGGCCGAAGAGGGGAATACTAGGAGCACGTACTACCTGACCGAATAAACATTGCGGCCGAAGAGGGGAATACTAGGAGCACGTACTACCTGACCGAATAAACATAACGGCCGAAGAGAGGAATACTAGGAGCACGTACTACCTGACCGAATAAACATTGCGGCCGAAGAGGGGAATACTAGGAGTACTTACTACCTGACCGAATAAACATTGCGGCCGAAGAGAGGAATACTAGGAGCACGTACTACCTGACCGAATAAACATTGCGGCCGAAGAGGGGAATACTAGGAGCACGTACTACCTGACCGAATAAACATAACGGCCGAAGAGGGGAATACTAGGAGTACTTACTACCTGACCGAATAAACATTGCGGCCGAAGAGAGGAATACTAGGAGCACGTACTACCTGACCGAATAAACATTGCGGCCGAAGAGGGGAATACTAGGAGCACGTACTACCTGACCGAATAAACATTGCGGCCGAAGAGAGGAATACTAGGAGCACGTACTACCTGACCGAATAAACATTGCGGCCGAAGAGGGGAATACTAGGAGCACGTACTACCTGACCGAATAAACATTGCGGCCGAAGAGGGGAATACTAGGAGCACGTACTACCTGACCGAATAAACATTGCGGCCGAAGAGAGGAATACTAGGAGCACGTAATACCTGACCGAATAAACATTGCGGCCGAAGAGGGGAATACTAGGAGCACGTACTACCTGACCGAATAAACATTGCGGCCGAAGAGAGGAATACTAGGAGCACGTACTACCTGACCGAATAAACATTGCGGCCGAAGAGAGGAATACTAGGAGCACGTACTACCTGACCGAATAAACATTGCGGCCGAAGAGGGGAATACTAGGAGCACGTACTACCTGACCGAATAAATATTGCGGCCGAAGAGGGGAATACTAGGAGCACGTACTACCTGACCGAATAAACATTGCGGCCGAAGAGAGGAATACTAGGAGCACGTACTACCTGACCGAATAAACATTGCGGCCGAAGAGAGGAATACTAGGAGCACGTACTACCTGACCGAATAAACATTGCGGCCGAAGAGAGGAATACTAGGAGCACGTACTACCTGACCGAATAAACATTGCGGCCGAAGAGAGGAATACTAGGAGCACGTACTACCTGACCGAATAAACATTGCGGCCGAAGAGGGGAATACTAGGAGCACGTACTACCTGACCGAATAAACATTGCGGCCGAAGAGGGGAATACTAGGAGCACGTACTACCTGACCGAATAAACATTGCGGCCGAAGAGAGGAATACTAGGAGCACGTACTACCTGACCGAATAAACATTGCGGCCGAAGAGAGGAATACTAGGAGCACGTACTACCTGACCGAATAAACATTGCGGCCGAAGATGGGAATACTAGGAGCACGTACTACCTGACCGAATAAACATTGCGGCCGAAGAGGGGAATACTAGGAGCAAGTACTACCTGACCGAATAAACATTGCGGCCGAAGAGGGGAATACTAGAAGCACGTACTACCTGACCGAATAAACATTGCGGCCGTAGAGAGGAATACTAGGAGCACGTACTACCTGACCGAATAAACATTGCGGCCGAAGAGGGGAATACTAGGAGCACGTACTACCTGACCGAATAAACATTGCGGCCGAAGAGGGGAATACTAGGAGCACGTACTACCTGACCGAATAAACATTGCGGCCGAAGAGAGGAATACTAGGAGCACGTACTACCTGACCGAATAAACATTGCGGCCGAAGAGGGGAATACTAGGAGCACGTACTACCTGACCGAATAAACATTGCGGCCGAAGAGGGGAATACTAGGAGCACGTACTACCTGACCGAATAAACATTGCGGCCGAAGAGAGGAATACTAGGAGCACGTACTACCTGACCGAATAAACATAGCGGCCGAAGAGGGGGATGAATACTAGGAGCACGTACTACCTGACCGAATAAACATTGCGGCCGAAGAGAGGAATACTAGGAGCACGTACTACCTGACCGAATAAACATTGCGGCCGAAGAGGGGAATACTAGGAGCACGTACTACCTGACCGAATAAACATTGCGGCCGAAGAGGGGAATACTAGGAGCACGTACTACCTGACCGAATAAACATTGCGGCCGAAGAGAGGAATACTAGGAGCACGTACTACCTGACCGAATAAACATTGCGGCCGAAGAGGGGAATACTAGGAGCACGTACTACCTGACCGAATAAACATTGCGGCCGAAGAGGGGAATACTAGGAGCACGTACTACCTGACCGAATAAACATTGCGGCCGAAGAGGGGAATACTAGGAGCACGTACTACCTGACCGAATAAACATTGCGGGCGAAGAGAGGAATACTAGGAGCACGTACTACCTGACCGAATAAACATTGCGGCCGAAGAGGGGAATACTAGGAGCAAATACTACCTGACCGAATAAACATTGCGGCCGAAGAGAGGAATACTAGGAGCACGTACTACCTGACCGAATAAACATTGCGGCCGAAGAGAGGAATACTAGGAGCACGTACTACCTGACCGAATAAACATTGCGGCCGAAGAGGGGAATACTAGGAGCACGTACTACCTGACCGAATAAACATTGCGGCCGAAGAGAGGAATACTAGGAGCAAATACTACCTGACCGAATAAACATTGCGGCCGAAGAGAGGAATACTAGGAGCAAATACTACCTGACCGAATAAACATTGCGGCCGAAGAGAGGAATACTAGGAGCACGTACTACCTGACCGAATAAACATTGAGGCCGAAGAGGGGAATACTAGGAGCAAATACTACCTGACCGAATAAACATTGCGGCCGAAGAGAGGAATACTAGGAGCACGTACTACCTGACCGAATAAACTTTGCGGCCGAAGAGAGGAATACTAGGAGCACGTACTACCTGACCGAATAAACATTGCGGCCGAAGAGAGGAATACTAGGAGCACGTACTACCTGACCGAATAAACATTGCGGCCGAAGAATGGAATACTAGGAGCAAATACTACCTGACCGAATAAACATTGCGGCCGAAGAGAGGAATACTAGGAGCACGTACTACCTGACCGAATAAACATTGCGGCCGAAGAGGGGAATACTAGGAGCAAATACTACCTGACCGAATAAACATTGCGGCCGAAGAGAGGAATACTAGGAGCACGTACTACCTGACCGAATAAACATTGCGGCCGAAGAGAGGAATACTAGGAGCAAATACTACCTGACCGAATAAACATTGCGGCCGAAGAGGGGAATACTAGGAGCACGTACTACCTGACCGAATAAACATTGCGGCCGAAGAGAGGAATACTAGGAGCAAATACTACTTGACCGAATAAACATTGCGGCCGAAGAGAGAAATACTAGGAGCAAATACTACCTGACCGAATAAACATTGCGGCCGAAGAGGGGAATACTAGGAGCACGTACTACCTGACCGAATAAACATTGCGGCCGAAGAGAGGAATACTAGGAGCACGTACTACCTGACCGAATAAACATTGCGGCCGAAGAGGGGAATACTAGGAGCACGTACTACCTGACCGAATAAACATAACGGCCGAAGAGGGGAATACTAGGAGTACTTACTACCTGACCGAATAAACATTGCGGCCGAAGAGGGGAATACTAGGAGCACGTACTACCTGACCGAATAAACATTGCGGCCGAAGAGAGGAATACTAGGAGCAAATACTACCTGACCGAATAAACATTGCGGCCGAAGAGAGGAATACTAGGAGCAAATACTACCTGACCGAATAAACATTGCGGCCGAAGAGAGGAATACTAGGAGCACGTACTACCTGACCGAATAAACATTGAGGCCGAAGAGGGGAATACTAGGAGCAAATACTACCTGACCGAATAAACATTGCGGCCGAAGAGAGGAATACTAGGAGCACGTACTACCTGACCGAATAAACATTGCGGCCGAAGAGAGGAATACTAGGAGCACGTACTACCTGACCGAATAAACATTGCGGCCGAAGAGGGGAATACTAGGAGCACGTACTACCTGACCGAATAAACATAACGGCCGAAGAGGGGAATACTAGGAGTACTTACTACCTGACCGAATAAACATTGCGGCCGAAGAGAGGAATACTAGGAGCAAATACTACTTGACCGAATAAACATTGCGGCCGAAGAGGGGAATACTAGGAGCACGTACTACCTGACCGAATAAACATTGCGGCCGAAGAGAGGAATACTAGGAGCAAATACTACCTGACCGAATAAACATTGCGGCCGAAGAGGGGAATACTAGGAGCACGTACTACCTGACCGAATAAACATTGCGGCCGAAGAGGGGAATACTAGGAGCACGTACTACCTGACCGAATAAACATAACGGCCGAAGAGAGGAATACTAGGAGCACGTACTACCTGACCGAATAAACATTGCGGCCGAAGAGGGGAATACTAGGAGTACTTACTACCTGACCGAATAAACATTGCGGCCGAAGAGAGGAATACTAGGAGCACGTACTACCTGACCGAATAAACATTGCGGCCGAAGAGGGGAATACTAGGAGCACGTACTACCTGACCGAATAAACATAACGGCCGAAGAGGGGAATACTAGGAGTACTTACTACCTGACCGAATAAACATTGCGGCCGAAGAGAGGAATACTAGGAGCACGTACTACCTGACCGAATAAACATTGCGGCCGAAGAGGGGAATACTAGGAGCACGTACTACCTGACCGAATAAACATTGCGGCCGAAGAGAGGAATACTAGGAGCACGTACTACCTGACCGAATAAACATTGCGGCCGAAGAGGGGAATACTAGGAGCACGTACTACCTGACCGAATAAACATTGCGGCCGAAGAGGGGAATACTAGGAGCACGTACTACCTGACCGAATAAACATTGCGGCCGAAGAGAGGAATACTAGGAGCACGTAATACCTGACCGAATAAACATTGCGGCCGAAGAGGGGAATACTAGGAGCACGTACTACCTGACCGAATAAACATTGCGGCCGAAGAGAGGAATACTAGGAGCACGTACTACCTGACCGAATAAACATTGCGGCCGAAGAGAGGAATACTAGGAGCACGTACTACCTGACCGAATAAACATTGCGGCCGAAGAGGGGAATACTAGGAGCACGTACTACCTGACCGAATAAACATTGCGGCCGAAGAGGGGAATACTAGGAGCACGTACTACCTGACCGAATAAACATTGCGGCCGAAGAGGGGAATACTAGGAGCACGTACTACCTGACCGAATAAACATTGCGGCCGAAGAGGGGAATACTAGGAGCACGTACTACCTGACCGAATAAACATTGCGGCCGAAGAGAGGAATACTAGGAGCACGTACTACCTGACCGAATAAACATTGCGGCCGAAGAGAGGAATACTAGGAGCACGTACTACCTGACCGAATAAACATTGCGGCCGAAGAGGGGAATACTAGGAGCACGTACTACCTGACCGAATAAACATTGCGGCCGAAGAGAGGAATACTAGGAGCACGTACTACCTGACCGAATAAACATTGCGGCCGAAGAGGGGAATACTAGGAGCACGTACTACCTGACCGAATAAACATTGCGGCCGAAGAGGGGAATACTAGGAGCACGTACTACCTGACCGAATAAACATTGCGGCCGAAGAGAGGAATACTAGGAGCACGTACTACCTGACCGAATAAACATTGCGGCCGAAGAGAGGAATACTAGGAGCACGTACTACCTGACCGAATAAACATTGCGGCCGAAGATGGGAATACTAGGAGCACGTACTACCTGACCGAATAAACATTGCGGCCGAAGAGGGGAATACTAGGAGCAAGTACTACCTGACCGAATAAACATTGCGGCCGAAGAGGGGAATACTAGAAGCACGTACTACCTGACCGAATAAACATTGCGGCCGTAGAGAGGAATACTAGGAGCACGTACTACCTGACCGAATAAACATTGCGGCCGAAGAGGGGAATACTAGGAGCACGTACTACCTGACCGAATAAACATTGCGGCCGAAGAGGGGAATACTAGGAGCACGTACTACCTGACCGAATAAACATTGCGGCCGAAGAGAGGAATACTAGGAGCACGTACTACCTGACCGAATAAACATTGCGGCCGAAGAGGGGAATACTAGGAGCACGTACTACCTGACCGAATAAACATTGCGGCCGAAGAGGGGAATACTAGGAGCACGTACTACCTGACCGAATAAACATTGCGGCCGAAGAGAGGAATACTAGGAGCACGTACTACCTGACCGAATAAACATAGCGGCCGAAGAGGGGGATGAATACTAGGAGCACGTACTACCTGACCGAATAAACATTGCGGCCGAAGAGAGGAATACTAGGAGCACGTACTACCTGACCGAATAAACATTGCGGCCGAAGAGGGGAATACTAGGAGCACGTACTACCTGACCGAATAAACATTGCGGCCGAAGAGGGGAATACTAGGAGCACGTACTACCTGACCGAATAAACATTGCGGCCGAAGAGAGGAATACTAGGAGCACGTACTACCTGACCGAATAAACATTGCGGCCGAAGAGGGGAATACTAGGAGCACGTACTACCTGACCGAATAAACATTGCGGCCGAAGAGGGGAATACTAGGAGCACGTACTACCTGACCGAATAAACATTGCGGCCGAAGAGGGGAATACTAGGAGCACGTACTACCTGACCGAATAAACATTGCGGGCGAAGAGAGGAATACTAGGAGCACGTACTACCTGACCGAATAAACATTGCGGCCGAAGAGGGGAATACTAGGAGCAAATACTACCTGACCGAATAAACATTGCGGCCGAAGAGAGGAATACTAGGAGCACGTACTACCTGACCGAATAAACATTGCGGCCGAAGAGAGGAATACTAGGAGCACGTACTACCTGACCGAATAAACATTGCGGCCGAAGAGGGGAATACTAGGAGCACGTACTACCTGACCGAATAAACATTGCGGCCGAAGAGAGGAATACTAGGAGCAAATACTACCTGACCGAATAAACATTGCGGCCGAAGAGAGGAATACTAGGAGCAAATACTACCTGACCGAATAAACATTGCGGCCGAAGAGAGGAATACTAGGAGCACGTACTACCTGACCGAATAAACATTGAGGCCGAAGAGGGGAATACTAGGAGCAAATACTACCTGACCGAATAAACATTGCGGCCGAAGAGAGGAATACTAGGAGCACGTACTACCTGACCGAATAAACTTTGCGGCCGAAGAGAGGAATACTAGGAGCACGTACTACCTGACCGAATAAACATTGCGGCCGAAGAGAGGAATACTAGGAGCACGTACTACCTGACCGAATAAACATTGCGGCCGAAGAGTGGAATACTAGGAGCAAATACTACCTGACCGAATAAACATTGCGGCCGAAGAGAGGAATACTAGGAGCACGTACTACCTGACCGAATAAACATTGCGGCCGAAGAGAGGAATACTAGGAGCAAATACTACCTGACCGAATAAACATTGCGGCCGAAGAGGGGAATACTAGGAGCACGTACTACCTGACCGAATAAACATTGCGGCCGAAGAGAGGAATACTAGGAGCAAATACTACTTGACCGAATAAACATTGCGGCCGAAGAGAGAAATACTAGGAGCAAATACTACCTGACCGAATAAACATTGCGGCCGAAGAGGGGAATACTAGGAGCACGTACTACCTGACCGAATAAACATTGCGGCCGAAGAGAGGAATACTAGGAGCACGTACTACCTGACCGAATAAACATTGCGGCCGAAGAGGGGAATACTAGGAGCACGTACTACCTGACCGAATAAACATAACGGCCGAAGAGGGGAATACTAGGAGTACTTACTACCTGACCGAATAAACATTGCGGCCGAAGAGGGGAATACTAGGAGCACGTACTACCTGACCGAATAAACATTGCGGCCGAAGAGAGGAATACTAGGAGCAAATACTACCTGACCGAATAAACATTGCGGCCGAAGAGAGGAATACTAGGAGCAAATACTACCTGACCGAATAAACATTGCGGCCGAAGAGAGGAATACTAGGAGCACGTACTACCTGACCGAATAAACATTGAGGCCGAAGAGGGGAATACTAGGAGCAAATACTACCTGACCGAATAAACATTGCGGCCGAAGAGAGGAATACTAGGAGCACGTACTACCTGACCGAATAAACATTGCGGCCGAAGAGAGGAATACTAGGAGCACGTACTACCTGACCGAATAAACATTGCGGCCGAAGAGGGGAATACTAGGAGCACGTACTACCTGACCGAATAAACATAACGGCCGAAGAGGGGAATACTAGGAGTACTTACTACCTGACCGAATAAACATTGCGGCCGAAGAGAGGAATACTAGGAGCAAATACTACTTGACCGAATAAACATTGCGACCGAAGAGGGGAATACTAGGAGCACGTACTACCTGACCGAATAAACATTGCGGCCGAAGAGAGGAATACTAGGAGCAAATACTACCTGACCGAATAAACATTGCGGCCGAAGAGGGGAATACTAGGAGCACGTACTACCTGACCGAATAAACATTGCGGCCGAAGAGGGGAATACTAGGAGCACGTACTACCTGACCGAATAAACATAACGGCCGAAGAGAGGAATACTAGGAGCACGTACTACCTGACCGAATAAACATTGCGGCCGAAGAGGGGAATACTAGGAGTACTTACTACCTGACCGAATAAACATTGCGGCCGAAGAGAGGAATACTAGGAGCACGTACTACCTGACCGAATAAACATTGCGGCCGAAGAGGGGAATACTAGGAGCACGTACTACCTGACCGAATAAACATAACGGCCGAAGAGGGGAATACTAGGAGTACTTACTACCTGACCGAATAAACATTGCGGCCGAAGAGAGGAATACTAGGAGCACGTACTACCTGACCGAATAAACATTGCGGCCGAAGAGGGGAATACTAGGAGCACGTACTACCTGACCGAATAAACATTGCGGCCGAAGAGAGGAATACTAGGAGCACGTACTACCTGACCGAATAAACATTGCGGCCGAAGAGGGGAATACTAGGAGCACGTACTACCTGACCGAATAAACATTGCGGCCGAAGAGGGGAATACTAGGAGCACGTACTACCTGACCGAATAAACATTGCGGCCGAAGAGAGGAATACTAGGAGCACGTAATACCTGACCGAATAAACATTGCGGCCGAAGAGGGGAATACTAGGAGCACGTACTACCTGACCGAATAAACATTGCGGCCGAAGAGAGGAATACTAGGAGCACGTACTACCTGACCGAATAAACATTGCGGCCGAAGAGAGGAATACTAGGAGCACGTACTACCTGACCGAATAAACATTGCGGCCGAAGAGGGGAATACTAGGAGCACGTACTACCTGACCGAATAAACATTGCGGCCGAAGAGGGGAATACTAGGAGCACGTACTACCTGACCGAATAAACATTGCGGCCGAAGAGAGGAATACTAGGAGCACGTACTACCTGACCGAATAAACATTGCGGCCGAAGAGAGGAATACTAGGAGCACGTACTACCTGACCGAATAAACATTGCGGCCGAAGAGAGGAATACTAGGAGCACGTACTACCTGACCGAATAAACATTGCGGCCGAAGAGAGGAATACTAGGAGCACGTACTACCTGACCGAATAAACATTGCGGCCGAAGAGGGGAATACTAGGAGCACGTACTACCTGACCGAATAAACATTGCGGCCGAAGAGGGGAATACTAGGAGCACGTACTACCTGACCGAATAAACATTGCGGCCGAAGAGAGGAATACTAGGAGCACGTACTACCTGACCGAATAAACATTGCGGCCGAAGAGAGGAATACTAGGAGCACGTACTACCTGACCGAATAAACATTGCGGCCGAAGATGGGAATACTAGGAGCACGTACTACCTGACCGAATAAACATTGCGGCCGAAGAGGGGAATACTAGGAGCAAGTACTACCTGACCGAATAAACATTGCGGCCGAAGAGGGGAATACTAGAAGCACGTACTACCTGACCGAATAAACATTGCGGCCGTAGAGAGGAATACTAGGAGCACGTACTACCTGACCGAATAAACATTGCGGCCGAAGAGGGGAATACTAGGAGCACGTACTACCTGACCGAATAAACATTGCGGCCGAAGAGGGGAATACTAGGAGCACGTACTACCTGACCGAATAAACATTGCGGCCGAAGAGAGGAATACTAGGAGCACGTACTACCTGACCGAATAAACATTGCGGCCGAAGAGGGGAATACTAGGAGCACGTACTACCTGACCGAATAAACATTGCGGCCGAAGAGGGGAATACTAGGAGCACGTACTACCTGACCGAATAAACATTGCGGCCGAAGAGAGGAATACTAGGAGCACGTACTACCTGACCGAATAAACATAGCGGCCGAAGAGGGGGATGAATACTAGGAGCACGTACTACCTGACCGAATAAACATTGCGGCCGAAGAGAGGAATACTAGGAGCACGTACTACCTGACCGAATAAACATTGCGGCCGAAGAGGGGAATACTAGGAGCACGTACTACCTGACCGAATAAACATTGCGGCCGAAGAGGGGAATACTAGGAGCACGTACTACCTGACCGAATAAACATTGCGGCCGAAGAGAGGAATACTAGGAGCACGTACTACCTGACCGAATAAACATTGCGGCCGAAGAGGGGAATACTAGGAGCACGTACTACCTGACCGAATAAACATTGCGGCCGAAGAGGGGAATACTAGGAGCACGTACTACCTGACCGAATAAACATTGCGGCCGAAGAGGGGAATACTAGGAGCACGTACTACCTGACCGAATAAACATTGCGGGCGAAGAGAGGAATACTAGGAGCACGTACTACCTGACCGAATAAACATTGCGGCCGAAGAGGGGAATACTAGGAGCAAATACTACCTGACCGAATAAACATTGCGGCCGAAGAGAGGAATACTAGGAGCACGTACTACCTGACCGAATAAACATTGCGGCCGAAGAGAGGAATACTAGGAGCACGTACTACCTGACCGAATAAACATTGCGGCCGAAGAGGGGAATACTAGGAGCACGTACTACCTGACCGAATAAACATTGCGGCCGAAGAGAGGAATACTAGGAGCAAATACTACCTGACCGAATAAACATTGCGGCCGAAGAGAGGAATACTAGGAGCACGTACTACCTGACCGAATAAACATTGCGGCCGAAGAGGGGAATACTAGGAGCAAATACTACCTGACCGAATAAACATTGCGGCCGAAGAGAGGAATACTAGGAGCACGTACTACCTGACCGAATAAACATTGCGGCCGAAGAGGGGAATACTAGGAGCAAATACTACCTGACCGAATAAACATTGCGGCCGAAGAGAGGAATACTAGGAGCAAATACTACCTGACCGAATAAACATTGCGGCCGAAGAGGGGAATACTAGGAGCACGTACTACCTGACCGAATAAACATTGCGGCCGAAGAGGGGAATACTAGGAGCAAATACTACCTGACCGAATAAACATTGCGGCCGAAGAGAGGAATACTAGGAGCACGTACTACCTGACCGAATAAACATTGCGGCCGAAGAGAGGAATACTAGGAGCAAATACTACCTGACCGAATAAACATTGCGGCCGAAGAGGGGAATACTAGGAGCACGTACTACCTGACCGAAAAAAACATTGCGGCCGAAGAGAGGAATACTAGGAGCAAATACTACCTGACCGAATAAACATTGCGGCCGAAGAGAGGAATACTAGGAGCACGTACTACCTGACCGAATAAACATTGAGGCCGAAGAGGGGAATACTAGGAGCAAATACTACCTGACCGAATAAACATTGCGGCCGAAGAGAGGAATACTAGGAGCACGTACTACCTGACCGAATAAACATTGCGGCCGAAGAGAGGAATACTAGGAGCACGTACTACCTGACCGAATAAACATTGCGGCCGAAGAGAGGAATACTAGGAGCACGTACTACCTGACCGAATAAACATTGCGGCCGAAGAATGGAATACTAGGAGCAAATACTACCTGACCGAATAAACATTGCGGCCGAAGAGAGGAATACTAGGAGCACGTACTACCTGACCGAATAAACATTGCGGCCGAAGAGGGGAATACTAGGAGCAAATACTACCTGACCGAATAAACATTGCGGCCGAAGAGAGGAATACTAGGAGCACGTACTACCTGACCGAATAAACATTGCGGCCGAAGAGAGGAATACTAGGAGCAAATACTACCTGACCGAATAAACATTGCGGCCGAAGAGGGGAATACTAGGAGCACGTACTACCTGACCGAATAAACATTGCGGCCGAAGAGAGGAATACTAGGAGCAAATACTACTTGACCGAATAAACATTGCGGCCGAAGAGAGAAATACTAGGAGCAAATACTACCTGACCGAATAAACATTGCGGCCGAAGAGGGGAATACTAGGAGCACGTACTACCTGACCGAATAAACATTGCGGCCGAAGAGAGGAATACTAGGAGCACGTACTACCTGACCGAATAAACATTGCGGCCGAAGAGGGGAATACTAGGAGCACGTACTACCTGACCGAATAAACATAACGGCCGAAGAGGGGAATACTAGGAGTACTTACTACCTGACCGAATAAACATTGCGGCCGAAGAGGGGAATACTAGGAGCACGTACTACCTGACCGAATAAACATTGCGGCCGAAGAGAGGAATACTAGGAGCAAATACTACCTGACCGAATAAACATTGCGGCCGAAGAGAGGAATACTAGGAGCAAATACTACCTGACCGAATAAACATTGCGGCCGAAGAGAGGAATACTAGGAGCACGTACTACCTGACCGAATAAACATTGAGGCCGAAGAGGGGAATACTAGGAGCAAATACTACCTGACCGAATAAACATTGCGGCCGAAGAGAGGAATACTAGGAGCACGTACTACCTGACCGAATAAACATTGCGGCCGAAGAGAGGAATACTAGGAGCACGTACTACCTGACCGAATAAACATTGCGGCCGAAGAGGGGAATACTAGGAGCACGTACTACCTGACCGAATAAACATAACGGCCGAAGAGGGGAATACTAGGAGTACTTACTACCTGACCGAATAAACATTGCGGCCGAAGAGAGGAATACTAGGAGCAAATACTACTTGACCGAATAAACATTGCGGCCGAAGAGGGGAATACTAGGAGCACGTACTACCTGACCGAATAAACATTGCGGCCGAAGAGAGGAATACTAGGAGCAAATACTACCTGACCGAATAAACATTGCGGCCGAAGAGGGGAATACTAGGAGCACGTACTACCTGACCGAATAAACATTGCGGCCGAAGAGGGGAATACTAGGAGCACGTACTACCTGACCGAATAAACATAACGGCCGAAGAGAGGAATACTAGGAGCACGTACTACCTGACCGAATAAACATTGCGGCCGAAGAGGGGAATACTAGGAGTACTTACTACCTGACCGAATAAACATTGCGGCCGAAGAGAGGAATACTAGGAGCACGTACTACCTGACCGAATAAACATTGCGGCCGAAGAGGGAATACTAGGAGCACGTACTACCTGACCGAATAAACATAACGGCCGAAGAGGGGAATACTAGGAGCACTTACTACCTGACCGAATAAACATTGCGGCCGAAGAGAGGAATACTAGGAGCACGTACTACCTGACCGAATAAACATTGCGGCCGAAGAGGGGAATACTAGGAGCACGTACTACCTGACCGAATAAACATTGCGGCCGAAGAGAGGAATACTAGGAGCACGTACTACCTGACCGAATAAACATTGCGGCCGAAGAGGGGAATACTAGGAGCACGTACTACCTGACCGAATAAACATTGCGGCCGAAGAGGGGAATACTAGGAGCACGTACTACCTGACCGAATAAACATTGCGGCCGAAGAGAGGAATACTAGGAGCACGTAATACCTGACCGAATAAACATTGCGGCCGAAGAGGGGAATACTAGGAGCACGTACTACCTGACCGAATAAACATTGCGGCCGAAGAGAGGAATACTAGGAGCACGTACTACCTGACCGAATAAACATTGCGGCCGAAGAGAGGAATACTAGGAGCACGTACTACCTGACCGAATAAACATTGCGGCCGAAGAGGGGAATACTAGGAGCACGTACTACCTGACCGAATAAACATTGCGGCCGAAGAGGGGAATACTAGGAGCACGTACTACCTGACCGAATAAACATTGCGGCCGAAGAGAGGAATACTAGGAGCACGTACTACCTGACCGAATAAACATTGCGGCCGAAGAGAGGAATACTAGGAGCACGTACTACCTGACCGAATAAACAT
>JBAIZL010000002.1:84526851-84551851 GCA_036971475.1 Prosapia bicincta | reverse complement strand
TCACGTTTAGCACTAAATAAAATATGTTCAAGAAGTGGAAAGAGGTGAAGTAGCGTTGTGTGGGATGTGTGTTCCGCAAGGAATACCAGTGTTAAGAAAATATTAGGCTTATATGAATTTTTGTCTGTTTTAATTAAAAATATAATAATAGACATAAAACTGTATAAATGAAAATACATTATTATGTATAACATTATTTATAGAGCATAAAATTTTATTATATATATATATATATATATATATATATATATATATATATATATATAAAGAAATAAAACCATTTACAAATAAAAGAATAATTTATTGAATCTACAATTCAGAGCTTTTCGTTGGCAAACAGTACCAACATCCTCAGGAATACTCCTGAGTATTCGTATATACAGAGTATTCCTGAGGATGTTGGTACTGTTTGCCAACGAAAAGCTTTGAATTGTAGATTCAATAAATTATTCTTGTATTTGTGATTTTTTTTTATTTCTTTATTAATACACAAGAATACATATTATATATATATATATATATATATATATATATATATATATATATATATATAATGTCAAATATGTTTTCCAGTTAGAATTATTTTTAAGATTAAATAATACACACTAATTACAGGAATAATTTATTGAAATAATACATTCAGAGCTTTTCGTTGGTTGACATTACCAACTTCCTCAGGAGTTACAATACTAAGAATGATAAAAAAATTGTCTAACAAATATAAAGCTATTAGATAAAGCCCATATTCCAGGCTTTATCTAGTAGCTTCATATTTGTTAGACAGTTCTTTTATCATTCTTAGTATTGTAACTCCTGAGGATGTTGGTAATGTCAACCAACGAAAAGCTTTGAGTGTATTATTCAATAAATTATTCCTGTAATTAGTGTATATTATTTAATCTTAAATATATATATATATATATATATATATATATATATATATATATATATATACATAAGATTAATAAACTATAAACTAATAATATATGACTAATTTGTTTCACAATTACCTGTTAAATAGGAATTATATTTAACACAAAAATATTGAAATAAAATTGGTAAAATAGGTTTTATATCACATTACTTTATTTTGTAGTGTATTTTAAAAGCCTAACCAATACTTTGAAGAGACGTCAATGTAGGGCTAATAGGTTTGAGCGGTGTATAATATTCTGCTGTCACCTTATCTCCAGTGCACAAAGTGTGTTACCATTAAAGCTTTTTAGTTTAGTTTTTTTTCTCGTAGGCATGTCAGAAGTTATAGAATTTCTACAGAGTACGAAAATAAAATTTTCAGAAACAAACCTGTTTAAAAGGCAGTTTATAACCTACGTTTGAATGATGAAGGCCATCTTTCATTGAAAAACGTATATTTTCACTCAAAACCGTTCCGTAACATCGATCAGCTGATAATTAGGTAATTATTTTACGTGCGTTATAATTAGACGAGAGGAGTGTATATTAATTAAACTGCTGATGTTAACGTTGGTTTAAACCTGCTGATGTGTTATTTAAACTTTTGCAGATAACACAAAAATTATAAGATTCCGTGATTACGTTTTCGCTGTTGACTTAGTATTAGTATTAGTTAATGGAAAAAGGCAATTTAACGGGATAGGCATACAGCTGATAATTAAATTGACCGGTTCGTTAAATGTTGTCGTACGATAAACAAATCAAGCGACTGACACAATCAATCGAACTCCTTCTTGATTAGGGCAGGAATTGCAGAAAACAACTGAGTCTATCTCTAGTTACATTTAATTAAATGTATTTCATTAAAACTGACATTTAATTTTAGTTTCTTCTTCAATAAAAACGAGAGAATAGTGATTTAAATCTATTCTTAAATTTAATTTATTTATTTAAATTACAATTTATATTTATTAATTATTTAAATGTATAAGTAGATAAGATCTAGGTATTTACTGACAAACTATTCAATAATGTTAAAATTCCAAGCAAACCCAAAACTACAATCCATGAAATAAGCAACATCATGTCCTTAAACCACATACGTTTACATCACAGACAAGAAAGAATACAGACATCAATAACGACACTAACTTTATCCCCTCCTTCAGGTGCTTTGGCGATTTGATAATGAAATTATTTGTATGAGCAGACAATGGGATAAAGTAAGTTGTTAGTAGAAATTACCCTAAAATAATGTAATATAATGTAGTAATTAGGTGTTTGTTAGAGTGGCATGGATAAAATTGCCTATCTATCTATAGGGGCATATATTGGTGTGTTTGTTTGTGTGTGTGTGTGTGTGTGTGTGTGTGTGTGTGTGTGTGTGTGTGTGTGTGTGTGTGAGTGTGTGTATATGTGGCTATCTGTGTGTGTGTGTGTGTGTGTGTTTGTGTATATGTAGGTTTGTATGTGTGTGTGTGTGAGTGTGTGTATATGTGTCTATCTGTGTGTGTGTGTGTTTGTGTATATGTAGGTTTGTGTGTGTGTATGTGTGTGTGTATGTATGAGTGTGTGTATATGTGTCTATCTGTGTGTGTGTGTGTTTGTGTATATGTAGGTTTGTGTGTGTGTATGTGTGTGTGTGTGTCTGTGTATGAGTGTGTGTGTATATGTGTCTATCTGTGTGTGTGTGTTTGTGTATATGTAGGTTTGTGTGTGTGTGTGTGTGTGTGTGTGTGTGTGTTGTTTGTGTGTGTGTGTGTGTGTGTGTGTGTGTGTGTGTGTGTGTGTGTGTGTGTGTGTTTGTGTGTGTGTGTGTGTGTGTGTGTGTGTGTGTGTGTGTGTGTGTGTGTGTGTGTGTGTGTGTGTGTGTGTGTGTGTGTGTGTGTGTGTGTGTGTGTGTGTGTGTGTGTGTGTGTGTGTGTGTGTGTGTGTGTGTGTGTGGAGGGGTGTAGGATGTTACTCTTTGTTTATAGTTGAAACAGAAAAACATTTCAAGTAACTAATTGAACTTATGCATTTTCCTTTGAAAAGTTTTTCTTTTCATGCTTCTTTCAATAAATATTATAGCTTCTCAATCTTAGGGCAATGTCTTCTTAACTAACGTCTACCTTTCTCTCTAGTTTGTATCACTCCAAGCTCAATATTCCCTTAATTACTATTTAGTTATATGTTTAATTCAGTCTCCTAAATGCTTTGGTTTATTCCAAAATAGTCGATAACTACAAATATCCTTGCGAATGTGTAGTACAACAGTTAAAATATCGTAGTTAATTGTAGGTGTTGGTATAGTAATACCGATGGTATTATTAGATAATCTTTAAAATTTCATCTTTTTGAAATCTAAAGCACAAGATCGAAGCTTTACCCAACAAGCCTGTTGTTGTGTAAATGTAATAATGCCTAATTGATATAGACCTTAAATAGCCTACGTAATGTTAGACACATTAGCTGATAGACAAGTACTGTAAGGTAATTTATTATTTTTTACAATATAGGAAATTGTTTTAACAGAAACAATTTTCGTTATTAGAAATGTTTTGGCTCTGAAATGTCTGCTTTGAAACGAGCTCGCCTTTCAAATACTTGGGCGTATTTCAACGCATCTTACTCAATCACACAGCCCGCGCGCAAGATCAGCTCTTCCAGTGTAAACAGAGTTAAATTTGTTCAACGCATAACTAAAAAAAATAAGCTCTATTTTTAAACGGTTGAAATTCTTCGCTCCCAGCTCGGTCGGAATATACGAGACACACAACACATGGTTAATTGTCTGAACCTAATGCTTTGTTTTCAATCAACTTCATGCTTTGGCTTGGTTTCATGGCACAAATTATGAATTATGTAGGGGCTAAACTTTAATAGTTATGTTCATAAATTTGTATGATATTAAATTAGCATTTTAAAAGCTAGATCAAACTACTTAAATATAAATCAAACCTCTTTCAAGTGATTATTTCAATAAAATACTGCGTTAAACAATTTTATTGGTTGACGTATGTTTATGAGAAATTTAAATTTTTTTTAAAATAGGCTATATAACTTTTATTTATATTTTTAATTATATGATTTGTTTAATGTAAAAATAATATACTGATAAAATAATAATTAAATAGTATTTTATCTTCATATTACTTTATTATGATTATTTACAATAATTCTGTTACTACTATGATTATTGTGATTTTTTTTTTTTTTTTTTTTTTTTTTTTTTTTTTTTTTTTTTACGACGAGAATGCTTTATGCACAGAGTGTGGGGTGGGACTCCTCTCGATACTGCACTAGGCTCTACATCTGAAAGTTTACCCACTAAACTCGTCACCCTCCAGGCAGATTTCCACCCCGGAACCGCCGAAGCATTACTTCAGGGTGGTGCCTCTTATACTTCCTCCATTATCTTACGGATCCAGCCATCCTTCTTCTTTTTTACACCGTAGAATAGATTCGATGTATTTCGATGCCATATTCCAGTTGGCTTCCGATGCAAGCATCGTCCGCACGAAGCTCTCTGGGGAGAGACCCGCGGCATGTGTCATCAATCGACTCCTCTGGTCTACGAATCTGGCGCACTCAAAGAAGGTGTGCCTCGAGTCATCCAGTTTGTCGCTACATATCCGGCAGTTCTGGGACAGAACTTTTCCCATCTTAAACAGGTATGCCCTAAAGTACCCGTGGCCTGTCAGGAACTGTGTGATATAGAAGTTCACTTCCCCGTGCCTGCGTTCTGTTCATTCCTTTAAGCTTCTTATCAGATGGAACGTCCACCTACCTGACCGTTCATGATTCCATCGTCGCTGCCACTGGTTCATGGTTTGTGCTCTGGCTCGCTTGACCGCCTCTATTTTGCCTATCTCTTTACTGTTATTATATACAAATTTCCTCTCGTGAGCCAATAGGTCGATTGGCACAACACCTGCCACAACCAGCACAGCTGCCGACGAAACAGTACGGTAGGCGCTCGCTATTCTTAGCGCTCCCATTCGTTGAATCGTATCGAGTCTGGTACGGTACTTCTGTACCTTCAAAGTGTCGGCCCAGATTTCAGCACCGTAGAGCATGATGGATTGCACCGTAGACCATAGGAGTCGTCTCCTGCTTGCCCTTGGGCCACCGACGTTAGCCATCAATCTTGCGAGTGACGAGGTCACAGCCGCAGCCTTATCACAGGTCATGCGAAGATGTTCCCCGTACGTCAGCTTGTTGTCCAGCTTGACTCCTAAGTACTTCACCGCTCTCTTAGTGAAGAGCGTCTCCTGTCTCACAACCATTGGTACCACCATCGGCATCCTCCTTCCAGATAATAAAACTATCTCAGTCTTGGAAACGGCCAGCTGTAGACCGTGTTCTGTCATCCATAGGTTAATCCTACGCATGACCTGATTCAGCCGCACCTGCGCCAACTCAGTGCTGCGAGCTGTAATGACAGCAGCAACATCATCGGCGTAGCCCACCAGATATGCATCCCCTGGCATTTCTAATCTCAGAAGACCATCATATGCCACATTCCACAGGTCTGGTCCCAGTACCGATCCTTGGGCTGCTCCAGCTGTGATTTCCTTTGTCCACTGTCTTCCGTCAGCAGTCCAGATCAGCCGCCGATCCCTCAGGTAGTCTCTGATCACGGCCAACAGATACCTTGGAACAAAGAATTTCCGTTCCAGCGCTTCCATTATGGTCGACCATCGCACAGAGTTAAATGCGTTCTTCACATCTAACGTTACCAGCATAACAATCGGTCTGGCACCATGACACACAAGATCTCCCAATTTCCTGGCCTCTATCACCTGTTGGATCGCCGTTACTGTGGAATGCCCTTCCCTAAATCCATGCTGGTTCTTGGTAAGGTCTCCTGCCGCCTGTATTGCCTTTTGTAGCCTCGGTCTTATTAATTTTTCCATTACCTTTCCCAATGTGTCCAGCATGCACAACGGTCTGTAAGATGATGGATCGTCAGAGGAGCCCTTCCCTTTATTTATGAGCACAAGCCGCGCTACCTTCCACTGTGATGCGAATATGCCTGACTTCAGACAGGCATTGTACATGTCCAGTAGAGGGCTTGGTTGTGCTCGAACCACCACCTTCAATACCTCTGGTGGGATTCCGTCTGGTCCTGGGGCTTTCCCATTTTTTAATGACATCACGGCCGTGATCAGTTCTGATTCAGTGAACAAAGGAATATCACCGCTCCCACGTGGTTCTTCAGGAGAGATCAGACGCTGGTGATCGGGAAATAGTGCTTCCACAATTCGTCTTGTTGCGCTGGCGCTCAATGCCTGGTCAGAGGATCCGCCGCTCAGCTTTCGTGTAACTATTTTATAGCCCATACCCCAGGGGTCTTCATTAATTTCTTCGCAAAGGGATCTCCAGCAACAATCCTTGCTCTGCCGGATTGCCAAAACAAGAGCCTTTTTTGCCTCCTTGTGCTCTAAGGCTAGAGCCGCTGCATTAACCCCGCCGCGAGATCGCTGTGCCTTCCGTCTAAGTTGAAGACATCTTCTTCTGAGATCGGCTATATCGTCGGTCCACCAATAGGCTTGCTGTCTTGCTTTGCGGATGCTCTTACGAGGCATTGACATTTGGCAGGCTTGTCGTATGACGTAGGTCACCTGTTTAACGGCACTTTCTATATCCCCTACATTGGATGAATCTGGATAGGAGGCCGGATTACATTGCCACATGAAACAAAGTGCTTCCATCAACATTGCTCCATCCATCTTTCCTACACTCCACCTTGGCTGGCATCGGATCCCGGAACGAGATGTTATATACTCCTCTTCAATATCAAAAGATATATAATCATGATCACTCCCCGAGTAGTCCGGGAGCACTCGCCAGTTCCTACATCTCCGCCCCAGGTTTTCCGATACCAGCGTCACATCTGGAATGGAGTTACCGTAACCGGGCCGATGATATGTCGGGGTACTACCAGTGTTTTGGATATGAAGTCCCAGTCTGGCTGCCATTTCCAACAGAAGATTTCCTCTTCTATTTGTGCGCGGCATTCCCCATTCTACCGCTCTGGCGTTGAAATCTCCGGCCATTATGATTTTTCCACCCACCTCTCTCACTGAATCCTCCATATTATTCAATTTTTCCTGGTAAATGTTGATACTATCGTTTGGAGAGAAGTAGCAGCTGACGAATGTCAAGTCTCCACTTGTAATCCAAACATAGCCACTTCCAGAGCCAGTCTTACTTATCGGAAACTTCCTCAGGTCCGTAATCCAGATTACTGCCATTCCAGATTCATCCTTTTGCCATGCTGATTTCCCTTTATGTCGGTACGGCTCGCTGATGATCGCTACGTCGATTCCTGTTTCCAGTACCAACTGATCGATCAATCCATCAGCAGCCCGACATCTGTTGAGGTTACCTTGCAGCACCTTCATCAGCCTTTGTACTTATCCTTTGTCGAAGCTAAAGCTTCCCGAAAAACTTTACAATAGCCTGACCCCAGCACATGGTTTACAGATATATCCTTATACCCTCCATCCGTACAAAGGATACACCGTGCTTCTGCCTTACACGTAACCGCCTTGTGATCTCTGTGTCCACATTTCCAGCACAGATCACTTCTATCAGGGCCCTTACACTCGCTCCTTACATGGCCGTATTCAAGACACCTGAAACAGCGTCGGACCTCAATCCTTCGTCTGAGCCTGGCAAAGATCCACCCTACCTTTATTCTGCCTTTCCTTATCAGTTTAACTCCCTGCGCCTCTTCTACTTCTATTATCGCCATACATTGTTCCCTAACATTAGGGCCAAGAATGGATATCTTCACCTCCCCTTCTACCATGTCCCGGATAAGAGCCTCCTTAACTTCTTCTTCGGTCGTGTAGGAGTCAAGATCCAGAATCTCCAATCTCATCTTGGGGATTAAGCTTCGAACCTCTCCGCTCTCTCCAATTGCCGTTTTAATTGCAGTTTGGAGTGCCGCTTGGTCTTTGCAGCTGTTGAGTTCCAATAGCACTCCGCCTATGATTATTGTGATTACCATTATTAATAATAATATTAATAACAATATTACTAAAATTGTTATTATTTTTAATAACAATATTTTTTCTGTGGAGATTGGAATGTATTTACGCACCACCCAGTCTGCCCAGGTAGTCCTGGTGTGTTGGACTCCTGGCGAATACCCACTAAACTCATCCTTCTTTTCGGCGCTGGATTATAATAATAATCATTATTGCTTACTTACCTAAATTTATTATTATTATTATTATTATTATTATCTTAATATTATTTGTATTGGTTTTCTTCTTCTTTTTCTTCTTCTTTTTATTATTATTATTATATTTATTGTTCTTCTTTTTCCTTCTTTTATTGTTGTTATTATTATTATTATTATCGTTTTTATTAATTTGGTTCTTATTATTAATATTAAAATTAATATTATATTATTATTATCAATAAGTTATTGTTCTTCTTTTTCCTTCTTTTATTGTTGTTATTATTATTATTATTATTATTATCATTTTTATTAATTTGGTTCTTATTATTAATATTGAAATTAATATTATATTATTATTGTTATCAATAAAAATAATAATAATATCAATAAACATAATAATAATATTAATATATCATAATCATTATTATTTTTTTTATTTTTTTTTTTTTAACGATGAGAATGCTTTATGCACAGAGTGTGGGACTCCTCTCGATACTGCACTAGGCTCTACATCTGAGAGTTTCCCACTAAACGCGTCACCCTCCAGGCAGATTTCCACCCCGGAACCGCCGAAGCATTACTTCAGGGTGGTGCCTCTTATACTTCCTCCATTATATTACGGATCTAGCCATCCTTCTTCTTTTTTACATCGCAGAATAGATTCGATGTATTTCGATGCCATATTCCAGTTGGCTTCCGATGCAAGCATCGTCCGCACAAAGCTCTCTGGGGAGAGACCCGTGGCATGTGTCATCAATCGACTCCTCTGGTCTACGAATCTAGCGCACTCAAAGAAGGTGTGCCTCGAGTCATTAAGTTTGTCGCTACATATCCGGCAGTTCTGGGACAGAACTTTTCCCATCTTAAACAGGTATGCCCTAAAGTACCCGTGGCCTGTCAGGAACTGTGTGATATAGAAGTTCACTTCCCCGTGCCTGCGTTCTGTCCATTCCTTTAAGCTTCTTATCAGAAGGAACGTCCACCTACCTGACCGTTCATGATTCCATCGTTGCTGCCACTGGTTCATGGTTTGTGCTCTGGCTCGCTTGACCGCCTCTATTTTGCCTATCTCTTTACTGTTATTATATACAAATTTCCTCTCTTGAGCCAATAGGTCGATTGGCACAACACCTGCCACAACCAGCACAGCTGCCGACGAAACAGTACGGTAGGCGCTCGCTATTCTTAGCGCTCCCATTCGTTGAATCGTATCGAGTCTGGTACGGTACTTCTGTACCTTCAAAGTGTCGGCCCAGATTTCAGCACCGTAGAGCATGATGGATTGCACCGTAGACCATAGGAGTCGTCTCCTGCTTGCTCTTGGGCCACCGACGTTAGCCATCAATCTTGCGAGTGACGAGGTCACAGCCGCAGCCTTATCACAGGTCATGCGAAGATGTTCCCCGTACGTCAGCTTGTTGTCCAGCTTGACTCCTAAGTACTTCACCGCTCTCTTAGTGAAGAGTGTCTCCTGTCTCACAACCATTGGTACCACCATCGGCATCCTCCTTCCAGATAATAAAACTATCTCAGTCTTGGAAACGGCCAGCTGTAGACCGTGTTCTGTCATCCATATGTTAATCCTACGCATGACCTGATTCAGCCGTACCTGCGCCAACTCAGTGCTGCGAGCTGTAATGACAGCAGCAACATCATCGGCGTAGCCCACCAGAAATGCATCTTCTGGCATTTCTAATCTCAGAAGACCATCATATGCCACATTCCACAGGTCTGGTCCCAGTACCGATCCTTGGGCTGCTCCAGCTGTGATTTCCTTTGTCCACTGTCTTCCGTCAGCAGTCCAGATCAGCCGCCGATCCCTCAGGTAGTCTCTGATCACGGCCAATAGATACCTTGGAACAAAGAATTTCCGTTCCAGCGCCTCCATTATGGTCGACCATCGCACAGAGTTAAATGCGTTCTTCACATCTAACGTTACCAGCATAACAATCGGTCTGGCACCATGACACACAAGATCTCCCAATTTCCTGGCCTCTATCACCTGTTGGATCGCCGTTACTGTGGAATTCCCTTCCCTAAATCCATGCTGGTTCTTGGTAAGGCCTCCTGCCGCCTGTATTGCCTTTTGTAGCCTCGGTCTTATTAATTTTTCCATTACCTTTCCCAATGTGTCCAGCATGCACAACGGTCTGTAAGATGATGGATCGTCAGAGGAGCCCTTCCCTTTATTTAGGAGCACAAGCCGCGCTACCTTCCACTGTGATGCGAATATGCCTGACTTCAGACAGGCATTGTACATGTCCAGTAGAGGGCTTGGTTGTGCTCGAACCACCACCTTCCATACCTCTGGTGGGATTCCGTCTGGTCCTGGGGCTTTCCCATTTTTTAATGACATCACGGCCGTGATCAGTTCTGATTCAGTGAACAAAGGAATATCACCCATCCCACGTGGTTCTTCAGGAGAGATCAGACGCTGGTGATCGGGAAATAGTGCTTCCACAATTCGTCTCGTTGCGCTGGCGCTCAATGCCTGGTCAGAGGATCCGCCGCTCAGCTTTCGTGTAACTATTTTATAGCCCATACCCCAGGGGTCTTCATTAATCTCTTCGCAAAGGGATCTCCAGCAACAATCCTTGCTCTGCCGGATTGCCAAAACAAGAGCCTTTTTTGCCTCCTTGTGCTCTAAGGCTAGAGCCGCTGCCTTAACCCCGCCACGAGATCTCTGTGCCTTCCGTCTAAGTTGAAGACATCTTCTTCTGAGATCGGCTATATCGTCGGTCCACCAATAGGCTTGCTGTCTTGCTTTGCGGATGCTCTTACGAGGCATTGACATTTGGCAGGCTTGTCGTATGACGTAGGTCACCTGTTTAACGGCACTTTCTATATCCCCTACATTGGATGAATCTGGATAGGAGGCCGGATTACATTGCCACATGAAACAAAGTGCTTCCATCATCATTGCTCCATCCATCTTTCCTACACTCCACCTTGGCTGGCATCCTCTAGTTTGACGAGTCCATTCTTGATAGCCATGTTCACATTTTTCTGTTTTGCAACAGATTCCCTCATAGTACGTAGGATAGCGCTAATAGCTCTGATTTGCTCCTCCTCGCTCTTATCTGCCTCGCTGATCTGTAATTTCAGCCTTTCGACCTCAGAGGATTCGGCCTCTGAAATAAAGCTCTGCAAATCTGTTCTGACTTCGGCGTCCACAGCACGTTCAGGAACATCATCAAATGGATCCGCTACCTTACTACTCTCCAAGGTTCTTGTTAGAGGCGGAGTCCTTAATGTGCTCGTGCTTTTCTTGAACGGGTCTTTTTCTTTTTCTGCACTTGTAGCTTGCGTCAGGGCCAAGTGTTCCACCATTTTCGAAGAATTGCAGTCATGGGCTAACGACCCAGGTGTTGCCTGCTCAGTCACCTCCACCTGTGCCGGTACTGGGGATCCGACTCCCTGCACCGTAAAAGATATCTCCTTCTCACTACTAATATTTGGTTTATTTTCGGGGTTCCCTCCCCTATCTTATTTTGGTTCACCCTGGCTATTTTATTTCACCAGTACCCGAAGTGCAAGCACAACGAGCGTTCCCCTATCCACCACCTGGGGAGGCGCCCGATAGCAGACAAGCAACTGCCACGGGATCATAATCATTATTATTATTATTATTATTATTATCGTTTTTATTAATTTGGTTCTTATTATTAATATTAAAATTAATAATATATTATTATAATCAATAAAAATAATAATAACATCAATAAACATAATAATAATATTAATATATCATAATCATTGTTATTATTATTATTAATATTATTATTATTATTATATTATTAGTGTTGTTGTTGTTGTTTTTGGTTGATCTCCAACCGAATCATCGTATTCGTAAATAACATGAAGTGATTCAGTATATTCGAAGTAACCCAGGCACAAGTAAAAGGGAATTTGCTAATTGCACTTGATTACCATAAAACAAAGTGTGGCGCAATAATTTAAAAAAATTATTGTTCAAATAAGTTCTCCACAAGGTTTGTTAGAAATTACTCATTAATACAAATTGTCATTTTGGGAAACTGGAAAACTGAAACCAGGGCGAAATTTTTCTCAAGCTGTTAATGATGCATTTCCTAACCTAAGTGTATATGAACTTTTTTTCATTACTCACACCATAAAGCCCTAAAACTGTCTTCGCTTCTTTGTAGGAGGTTCTGTGTGAAAATATACTTGACTCTCTGGCCATGAAATCTAAAACTTCGCTTCGATAAACTGTAAAACTAATGACTCTAGTAGGTTAATACGGTATTGTGATATTACAGTTTCAACTCATGCTGCAAAAGTCTCAAACTGGACGTTTTTATATGTAATCGACCAACCAGAATACAAAATACGTCATTCTTATGCAGCAGGTTCATAATTAAAAAAAAAAAAAATCTTTTTCATCCTTCTTCGATTTTTCAGAGGCTATTTTGGAACAAAAGCCAAGAATGGTTCCCCTTTTGTTTCTATTTCTTTTGTTGTTAATTGTAACACATAGAGCGTGTAACTTTTAAACCAAAATATTCCTACAAATAAGCTGTTCTAGAAAAATACTTTACACGTTCCATAAAACTAATCTTTAAATAGTTTTACGCTCAAATAACTATTGTGTTTAACATGTTGAGATTTGAGAGAAAAGATAACAAGTGTCATAAATATCACGAAATGAGTGGCCTCAGCTCCGCGTCATCGGCTGCGTGAAGAGTGGAAAGTCGAGTTAAAATGTGGAGATGAACGTTGCTCTTGAAACTTCGGCCATTGCCGAGAGCGAAGCAAGTGGTAGACGCAATAAAGCATGAAAAATTTTGGTTCTGACAGGCAACTGAAGAATTCCTGTTCCAGCTTTGTTTAATGCCTTTAGAAAGTTATAAACTATCCGTGTAAATTATAAAACTTCGGCTGGCTTTTCATAGTATCATTATTAAATAGATTTTACATTATTTGTCAGTTAAGTATTTGAAATTGAAGGAAAGACATTTTTAAAGTTTTCCGGTTTAATTTTTAATAACGTTCTTGTGTTGAAAGTTTAATTAAAAAGCGATAAAATGTTGAGTAAAAATGTATTGAAGACGAATTTCAATAAAGGCACTTGAAAGTTTGGCCTGTTTTTATTTCTTCATGTAGTTTTCTAATTTGATAAATACACAGAAAATATTAAATGCATGTAAGATACTTGGTACGCCATTCACAAAGTGTTAAACAATTTTGAAAGGCAGATAAATTTTGTTGGCTGAATCAGAGACTAAAATTTATTTGTTAGAGATGAAATAATCCTTAAACGTGAAGATTTTAAAACTGGATCCTCTTGTAACATCTGAAAACTGTTTTGATAGTTTTTCCTAAACCTTTTTCCGTATCGAGGGTAGACACCTGTCATTGTACCGATCAAGAGGTCTATTTCATATAGGTAACAATTCTCACATGATTTCCATTTCTTTAGTGTTTGGTATCATTATGGACATTTCTAAATCTTACCGTACTTACTTTGCTTTATACAATGCCAGATCTTAGCGTTTCCTCCTAGCCTCCCAGTACAGAAAATGCTGGCTTCGGTCTTCCACATTCTAAATCCCCATTCTAATTCTTACCTAAATCCTCCTACACTTTGTTATTCTCTTGCAAGGGAGGGAAACTGATAGTCATCTAATTATCGAGCCGATGGAGAGTAGTCTATTTAATGTAATCGACCCTCCATCCTGTAAGCGATGATCACCCCTACATTCTATTTCTAGTAGGCTTCATATTCCTACCTGATATCATAAATAATCCGTTCCTTAGTGGGCAATAATAGCCACACTGTTTGATTGCGTTAAAAATACCAACAGCGTCCGAATAATTTTTTTGTCCAAACTCCATACACAGATGAGCCGTTTAGCTTTAATGATCCCTATTAACATCACAGATTATGTTAAAAATATGTTGACACGTATTGGCAGCAGTCATAATAAGAATAAATAAATCTGTGATCTCAAGAAGCCTATCTTAGTCTGATATCAACAAATTATCTTCATGCAAGTGCGATCATTAGCGCCGTTTGAATTTGTTGAAATCCTGTTTGATTTAATTTATGCCTTTTCTAAATTAACATAAACAGCATCGCCATTCCAGTTGTCAGTTACACACTAATAAATCAAAATGACCACATAATAATGTCTAATTTACTAGATTTTTGACAATTAATTATTTCTTTTAAAAGGCAAAAAAATATATTCTTTATTCGTATAAAATTAATTTTGATGCGTTTCAGAAGTTAATTATTCACATTGGATGTGATTAATTACAATAATTCAGAGAGAAACAAGCGGTCGGACAGTGTTATTTTGGCGGAGTTTTAAGTTAGCACCTGTTGGCGGCTTGTTCTACGGATCTTTATCTTACATATGATCGGCGTGAAGGATCGCCCATTTTTATCGCACGGACACATTTTAATGGCATCCCGAGAATATTCAATCGCTGATTTAACTGATAACACTTTGCGCCATTTAATTAATTTGGAGTTAACGCCTACTTATTCAGACGTGCAAATATAGACAGGCGTTCACTATCGAAACTTTAAAATAAATCATTTTCTTCTTTGTATATGATTTATAAAATGTGAACTATGATTCATAAGAAGTGAACCTAACTTATGTTCTTTTCTTTATATCTTTTGAATTGTTCACAAGTACTTAATCATTTACTAAGTAGGATATTGAACTTCTCTTTATTCTTTTCTGTTTTAACAACTTTCTAAATAACTTATGTTTTCAATATCTTCTTTTAATAAGATTCTTTAACTCAAAAAAAGTTAATTTATTTTATAGTAAAAACTGTTCTCTCTATTCCTTTCTCATTTAACAATTTTCTAAAAAGCTCAAGTTTTTAATATCTTCTTTTAATAAGAGGCTTAACTTAGAGGAAGTTAATTTATTTTACGATAAAAATTTCACTTTTTATTTCTTTCGCTGTTAACAAATTTTTAAAAAGTTTGTATACTTCTTTAATTAACTTTTTTTAATTTAGGGTAAGTTGACTCTTTTAATAATAAAGCTATGTATTTACAAAAATATTGTATATTTAAAAAAATCATTTAATTGCGGCAAAAGTGAAACTTCAAACATTTTTGTTCACATAATAAAATAATGTAAATCATTTGGAGGTCGATAAGTGGTTAATATATTATTACAAAGTCTTCAATACTTCCTGTGAAAAAGGTATACAATTATTTTTTTTTTAATATATGGGAATTTGAATTTCTAAACATAACCTCAAAATTAAAGGCAAAAACAGCTGTTACATTAACTGCCATGTTTGAGCTTCGGAAACTTATTGGGAAGTAGTTGATATCCGGAATATTACGCACTCTCGATGGAATTTACAAAAGTACGCCCCTATCTAACGATTCATTATACCACAAAGTATCATTTAAATACGGCGCCTTAAAAAGTTTCAAAAAAGGAACCCATAAACAATGTACGTAATGCAACAATTTTCATTTATAGATTTGTAATAAAGCTACAAAAAAAGACAATCTCCTTGGTTAGCAGCACCACAGATTGAACACGAGCGACTGTAGAGTTATAATCATTTTTTTCTGTATTCCCCACTGTTCCTTCAACAGTCGACAGTTGTGTCCAGTGTGGATCTAGAGTGATTTGGTGCTCTAGATACAAGCGTAAAAACGCGTTATTATTAGAAACCAAGGTATTTATGCTTTGCTTGTATTTGGATAAAAAGCTACTTTGTTCCTTCTTCAAAGAATTTCATATTTGTAGTAAAAACTTGTTTTGAAATAATATTTGAAACACGTGTTGACGCTTTATTTTTATGGGTCATACGGTTTTTAAAATATGAAATTTTTAAACATTTTAGTGGTGAAATTTCACCGTTCTCATTTCATTGTTCTATGAAATTAAGTGGTCACTTTTTAATAAATTTTTGTAATACCTTAAAATAAAATTTCACAGCTTTACATTGTATCGAAGGTCTATTTGAAATATAATTTTAGCCAAATACTAAGCATTGTAGGTTAATCATTTTCAGCTACTAGTTCTTTTATTTTATTGTAGTTCAAATTTGTTTAAGTCGAGAAATTGTTTTAGTATCACGCTGTCATTTAGGGTGATTTATGTATTGTATTTGTAATTTTGATTTGTTTTCATTTCCTTTACACTGCTGCAAGACCTTTGCTTTACCAATGCATCTCCTTAACATAATAGAAGATTTTTTGATATACGTGTGGACTTAGGCGTACTTCATCCACTAACAGTTGTACGTCTATCAATTAGAATGTCGTACACCTAGGCATACATTTCTATTTAACTACCGCAATAACTTTTCAAAACGGGTATAAGTGCATTGCAAGCTATTAGTTTAAGTTTTATATGCAACCAAAATTAATTACATCTGATTGCAGTTGACACTGAGGTATGTGCACAGGAATGGCTGACGGCTGCACAAGAATATTGTGGCGCGTCGAACGCAAGTTAGTAGCTCGTCTAATGCGAGTTAGTGGCGCATCGACCGCGTGTTAGTGGCACATCGAATGCGAGTTAGTGGCGCATCGACCGCGTGTTAGTGGCGCATCGAATGCGAGTTAGTGGCGCATCGACCGCGTGTTAGTGGCGCATCGACCGCGTGTTAGTGGCGCATCGAATGCGAGTTAGTGGCGCATCGACAGCGTATTAGTGGCGCATCGAACGCGAGTTAGTGGCACGTTAAAAGCCAGTTAATCGCTCTTCGATGGCAAGTTGATGGCATTTCGATCGGGAGCTAATGGCAAGTCAAACGGAAGTTAATCGTACGTCGATCGCGAGCTAGTGGCATTTCAATTGTGAGTTAGTGGCGAGATAGAGTTAATAGTGCCACGCCATGGCGCTGTGTAAACATGTCTTTATAAACGGTGGCGCCACTTAGATGTATGAACGTTACCTAATTATAACAATAATGTAAAATTACAGCTGCTATTCTTAGTGGTACTTTTGAAAATGTTTTTAGTAAAATATAGGCCTACTTGACTACTTTGAAACTATTCAAAGTATTGTCGGCTTTAAAATCATATAAAAAGATGAATATCTACTTTGCTACATACATTGCATTGCCACATATATTGGTTTAGACTGCAGTGCTATCTGGTGGCAACCAATGCTAATTACTCCGTAGCATTTGATTACAGCCAAGCCAGTTGAATAGCAACTGCCTCATTTTGTAAATTTGTAACGGAAAACGTTAAGAAAGAATCACGAGGAATGCATGGTAGAGAAAGTATCACCTCGGCAGGAAATAGGAAGCCCTCTCTCTGGTAAATACGAATGGGAAGTGAAAGGTGAAACTTGGTTTGTCGGTTTACGACATGATTGACATCTGTAAACATTTGCAATCTCGGCTTACTTTGGATTTAGCTCCTGGCTATTTTCCTGCAGCGACAACCCGATAGATAGCGCTGTTAAATAATAGCAGTAATAATATATAAGCCTTCTATACAATTTTACAAAAAAAACCTCTAAATTCAACACACCTTTTAATTTTTTCAAATATACTGAATTTTAAGAACTAAAATTATCATAATATTTGCCCTAGCTTTTTCATTATTAAAGTTGTTGCTTTAAATAAACACAAATTATCAAGATAAGTCTACTGGAAAAACACTGTTTCATTATATTTCTATAAAAGCTTTATGCAACTTCTTTATAAATATAATATGAGTACAAAATAAAGAACTAGTACGAGACTAGTATGAGTTGTCTCATACTTTTATAACGGTTACCTTTGAAACTAAAGTTACAGCTATTAGAACTAGTAACCGTGAATGAATAATGTTTTTCTATCTTGACGTCAGTTCTGTTTTACCTACATTACGGTTTCTTGAATCGTGTTTCGTACTGACAAATTTCATTAGAAAGAATTGATAGGTTGGTAGATACATTAAAAAAAAATTAATTTAATTTCTCTTAATATAGCAAAACCTCATGTTAAAAGTTAAAAAGCCTAATTTGTCTGAGTTGAAAATTATTTGCAACATATTTGAAAAATTGATCATATTGGAATTCAAGCTAGTTTAGCCAGAATTGTATAACTTATTTATACATTCCATGTGCTTAACTCTAGAAATGTCAGTGGCGCTTGAGGTACCAAACAATTCCGAACCAAACTACTTACAGTTGCAGTTACTAAAGGTATTCTGGGTAATTAACTGGTAACATTTCAACCCTTATTCATCCCTTTATTAACTCAATTACATATACATTTTGTTTATTTTTTAAAAATTTCCTCTTTCAACTCGACATCCATACATTTGCCTTCGTTTTAGAAGAAATCTTACCAAGTCAGTTGCTGTTTTCGAAAAACTTCTGATTGAACAACAATTTTGCTGTCTTGTGAAAGCCTTTAGATTCTTTTAGTTTTCTGCAGGGGTTATGTGACGTCTGTGTTCACTGATATGCTACTATCCTAATCTTCTAAACTCTAGTCAAACTAGGTGGAGCTTTTGTTTAGGTATAATCTTGGCAGGTAAAAATATCAATTAATGACAACAATGCAATAATAATGTAAGTTTTTCCGCACAAATACGCCTGAAGACTTGAAGAAAACCTAAAGTAATGTAGGTATACTAGAAAAGTCCTTAAGAACATCGTATCATAAAACAATTGAAATATTTGTAAGCAATAACTGTTAAGTATGGCAATGAAAACAATAACCTAGGATAAAAAAGTTCTTGGGCGAAGTTGGGTACTTAAAAATTATGTTCTAAAAGCTACTCTTGGATTGAAAAACATTATTACAAAATGCCTAAAGGGCAACTGTTCTTTAGTAAATAAAACTTAAGAAAAAAGATAAACATGAAATAAACGTCAAAATAATTAAACACAACATACAAAATAATTATACAAACTATTCTATTAATTTAATTTAAACTTTTGGTATTTCTCTTGTAAGCTACTTGCACGTTCCATTAAATCCTGTATAAGTCTATTGTTTATGGACGGGTTGTGGCTATATCACTTTTCTTCTTTACTTCTCTTGCGTTTGTTAAACTAAGTGGCTTGCTCCATTATTTCACTGAGGAGCCAACAACTTGTTATGCATTGTTGGCTCGTATTAAACAAGCATTATGCATTGGACTGGAATGCGCCGCGCGTTAATTGTTGGAATGGATAAGAGAACTGGTGATAAAGTGCCGGTAAATTACGAGTGATATTTTTAGAATGCGTAATACTGTACTTGTTTCGCATTACGAGACTACAATGGTGTAACCTGCACCGATTTATAAAGTGAAACACCGCTTTATAATCTAGCAATAAACTTGAAGAATATCTTACATTACACCAAGTGTTTTTTCCATTTACGTAACTATGTCTATTCTAATCTAATTTATTTTGATACTTTTTTTCTGGTTTCATCTCTTTTCGGAGGCTGTGAATCGTCATTGATACTCTAATTTAAATAAACAAAACCTTTTAAGCACAGATAAACTTTGTGTATTAAATCCTGATGTACATTTCTATTACAAAAACAATCATCTTCGTAGGAATTTATCACAAAATCCCTAACAATTACAATTATTAAACTTATAAGTGAATTATATTAAAATTTTTTAAATTGGTTTTTCATCATAGTTTATTTATTTTTTATTTAAAGTTATCGTAAATTTAAAATTTAATATGTAAGTTATAGTATTTTTGGATAAGCCCCTCTGGGGGTTGCTTTGTAATAAAAATGTACAACAGGATTAATTGAACAATCCATGATTTAGTTTTGTTGATTAAAATAAAAATACTCCACAGTTTCTTCAAGTTCTTATCGTTATGTTTACTTTTTGTTCTGCGGCTCCAAATATTTCTGTCGAGCTACCAGAAATGCAGAATTAGCACTGTCACCGGCGCAATAGAAGAGCCATGGCCCAAGGCTGGTCAAAATGCTAAGGTAACTCTCCAAAACATTCCTAACACAAAACGTCAGATTTACGTAAAATTACATTGCAGAAACATATCTTATATAATTTATTTTGTGCACTCTTTCTAATTAGCGTTAGAACTTTTACCTATCTGTAAATACTTATATAAACTACTAAAATATAATTACTTAAAAACTACCATACCGTTAGGTTATGTCTATAAGTCAGGAATGTATCAACAGCGCATGCGCAGCACTGAAAACCGAGTCTGACTTATTTTCACCAGGCTACACCAAGGCTGTTCTCGTGCTCCGATGTCAGTATCTCTCTCAGATTATACATCAAGGATATTCTTCTACGGCCAACAGTTCCGGTGATTTGATATTTATTTGGATCATGAATATCAGTAGTGAATATTTTCTTAAATAATTATATGATTCGAATATCCTAATGTGCGGCTTTTATTAGTTATTTTTATTTTACTTTTTCTTCGCTTTTACTTACACAACTTCATTTGTCACACTTTCTATCCACTATATCCTCCGCATTTCCCTATAACACTACATCTCAGAAGTTTCAATGTTTTTATGATTTAACGTCCACGCCAAATAGGTTACGGAGAAAATATTAAAAACCTAACATCATAATATTCATATTTAAATTAATATACCGGGGTAATACTAATTCTTTTGCTTTTTAATACACGCATGTCTAGCTATTTCTACTTTTGTTTGAATTTTTTAGTTTTAACGTTTATCTAAGTGACCCTAACTTTACCACATCCCTTCAAATATAGTTAATTTCAAAAGATATTTGTAATAAAAGAATTTTTGAATTTGTGTTTTAATATATTTGCTAACTAAAGTTAACATTTGACTCCTTTGTTGTTGCCATAAATTTTAATTTTTAAGAATAACTTTCAGACCATAACTTGGTTGTTTACTTTTCCAAGTAAATAATGCATGTCTCTTAAAGAGTCTGGTACTAGTACTAAGTCTTTAGCGAAACTCAGGCTGTTAATAACATTTCTGATAGTAGTAGTGAGGACCACTTAACCGTGCATTTGACCTTGAGAGATCGTAATAGGCGACACGGGAGATAAAGGGCCAGAATAAATAGTTTCCTACAAACTATCAAAAGACTGACTTGCTTGACACGATCAATATTAAATAAATTCGATGATGAATTAGCTTGGGTATGAAACAATAAAAGTCTAAATGTGTGTAGACATATCGGAAGCAGAAGCTGTTGATTTATGCCTGTAAAACATTCTATATGTGTAGATGTTTTCAGAACTGGTAGTACAAAGAAATCTCTTGCGATCTATCAAGGCCAAATGCACGGTTAAGTTGTACAATCCACACCAGTGATGCTTCTTTACTCAAGCCAGCCTTAGCGAACACTCCTAACAGAATTTCAAAGGTTTATTTATTTTCAGCTTTGACTATTACCGATTGTTTTCTTATTGTAAGAATGTCACGACTGTCAATGCTATTAAATTTAAGAATTTTATATATCTCTCTCGATGTTGGACCTTAACAAAATGTATAAAATGTATATAAAGATCTTTTCTATATCCGAACTTCTTTGCGGTAATATATTTACACCAAACAGAGCTTCTCATATTCCTTTTCAGCTTCAAAATCCTAACGTTCTGTCATTTATTTCATTCTCAAGCTGGTTAAATGTCGTTTTATGGATTATGTTTAGCAATAATTTCAAAGTGTGATTAATTTGAGGAATGGTTCTGTTTTGTAAACATTCATTTGAATTGTGTTTCTTTGAGAGCGTTACAAATGATGACGACAGCCACACTTTTCGAATGAATGACACGTGTTTCGTAAGTTGCATTTTAAACGGTTTCCAATATGCTAACCGTACCTAAAAGGGTCAGCAATTCTGCTGGAAATTAATTCAAACCATATAATTGTTAGCGTTTTTGATAGCATCGCTTTTAAAAATGCAGGGTTTGGTTTCGTTCATAATGATTCCAGTAGCTGGCCTCTTCTTTTCTCAAACAGCATATGGCTGTCTTAAGCACATTGGGGCTGAATATGACAGTCTTGGTATAGTGACATTAGGTTATAACATTTGTTTTATTACTAACGGAAAGAGTTAAACTGATTGAGTAATTTATTCTTATATTGCAACAAAGTTAATAAAATATCTACACTGACGTAAGCAATTAAATTTCAAAAAGAAACTAATGTTATAATGATGATGTTATTAACACGTCAATGAGTCAGGGAAAGGTAAGAGATTTCGTGATTATGAGAAAATTACACGTTAGAATTAATAATATATTTACAGTAAAAAAATACACGTATCAAATAGAAATTAGCGTCAGGTATAGTTTACAGGTCGTGCGTTCACTGAAGGTTATTTATAGGCTGGTTTTATAGCTATAAGGTGGAATGAAGACATTTCACGGAGACACATTTGTCTTTGTCTCTCCTTAATGCAAACAAAAACTATGCATAACGGCTTACTTAGAAGGCAAACTGGCTTCTGTATGCAAAGGAGATCCTTCTTCAAGGGGCTTAGCGACAAGGACAGATCACTTAGGTGATGAACCTGGTCTAGATTAAATGTTCGTTTCCGATGTGCAACCGTTTTGTAGCAATTTTACAACAAAACTTTAGAAATAACAATAATAGTATAGTAAAATATCATTGTAGACTTTTAAAAAAATATGAAGTTCTCTAAACTGGAATAGAAATTGGTTTATTAACTTTATTTTTAAAACCCGAGAAAATCAACAGCTTCAGAAATTAAACAATATTAAAAATCAAGAAAATCAACTATTCAAAAAATTAAACGATAATAAATCACAGTAAAGTCCACAGCTCGAGATATTGAACGATATTAAAACTCAAGAATATCAACGATTCGAGAAGTTAAACGATATTAAAAACAAACGAAAACAACCAGTTTGAGAAATTAAAACGATAAAAATTATTAAATAACCACTATTCGTTTTTGTTTGAGCAATGAAGATAACTATTGAATAAATGATAAACCGGTTGAATATCTAGTCGAAAGTTTATTTAGTGCAACGTTTCGGCAACTAATTCTTAAGCGTGTACAATCATGAAGTTATAGTAGTGCGAAAAGTTGAGTCAGCAGAGCTACAACGCAAAGAAAATATTTTGTAAACTGTAGAGGGTTTGTTTCCCCCTCATTCGAACTTTAAGTGCAAGGAATTTGTTTTTCATAGCACTACAGGCTTGATAAAGGCAATAAATTAGTTACACTAACTAAATAAGCTTTTGACTCAATATTCAACCGGTTTATCATTTATTTAACAGTTAACAAAAAGATTATTCTTCAGTTGCTCAAAGCTAGCGGTATTTTTCACAATATTCTCTCTTGTGCATTCTTCCAGCCTACAGGGAAAGTATTAAGAAGTACGTAGCCTCAGATTTCACTTCAAAAAACATTTTTATTGTTATTATTCTCCACCATTACCGGACCACGCTTCGGACAGTTTCTGAGTTTCCTACGAGTCATACACATTTTTCAAAATGCTTTATCCGTCCGTCGTACTGAAATATTAGAAAAAGATATTTTCTTAGATACGAAGAGATTTTCCCAACATCTCGATCTGGAGATTTGTCGTGGGAGCCCATTCGCTCATTACACCACTTTCAGTTTCTATGTTTCGCACAGGTTTCACGGTGTTTTTAAAAGGATTTATTCATCCGACATGCTAACATATAAGAAAAAAAGTTTGTGAAAGGTGTAAGAATTAGACCTTGATTAGCGATATTGGGAAGGTTTAATTAAATTTGAGCCAAGACAAAATAAAAGCATCTTGAGCTTCTCATAAAGTAATCAATTTTAAAGTATTAGGCCAGCCGCACACCGGATAAGACACGGCGCAGAGCGGAGTTTTGCCTTAAGGCGTCCTAAGCGACGTGTTTTGCATTGGTTTAAATGGAGCTGCCGCACACGGTAAGGTGCGGCGAGACAGTGTCTTTAGACGCGTTTTACTGTCGTCGGGCAAAAAGCATAAGACACATTGTTCTGCGCATGCGCGGGTATAAAGTAGGTGTTTTGTACTCTCGGGATAAGTTTTATAGTAAAAGAAGCATTTTTAGGTTAAAGTGTTAGAGAGCAATCAACAGTTTCTAATAGACTGTTATTCAATTCCTTCTATTAGCTCACACAATGATATTAATACAGTTTTTCAAATATCTATTCATTTCTTGTTCAAATCGCTCTAAAGTTAGTGATTCAGAAAGAAATAAAACTTTGACGTCACCACACTCCAGGGTGACCGCCGACCGAACGTAAAAGAAAAATTTGCTTTAGCTGGACTATATCGACGAGAGGTTTATCTCTCTGTATATTTTTTCTATTGTATGACTATTTTGGGAGTTTGGACCGGGTGAAAAGTTATAGGTTAGGTTAAGTTACTTAGTATTAAAGGTAGAGATGTCCTAACAATTTTAATAGCACGAAAATAAATTTTGCCATATTATGAAATTGTATTCAAATCTTTTAGAACCAAACTGGGAGTGGTGATGCCTTGCCGAGCCGTGCCGTATGCTGCTACTAACCATCGGGCAAGGCAAAAACCTCTCGCCTCGCCGCGCCGTGCATGATCAGGTAAGCGGCAAGCTTTAACTACTAAATATTTTAAATATCAGTGAGTGCTAAAAATGTATAAAATCTAATTGTATAATTCACTTTAAATTAATTTGTTTCATTCAGTATTAAATAATACAACTTTTAATCAAATATCAGTATGTGTAGAAAGATATTGTTAGATGCTGGAAAAGGAATGTTTTGGGAATAAATAATTGCCGCAGGGAGTGGAAACAATCTTGTACAGTACGTGCAAGATAAAGGCGGCCCGTGTCAATCACGTAAGCAACACATTGTTATTTCACGTTCTCCGATCACGTGATGGGCGTTGTTAATTTGAATGACCTTATCACAGTGTCAGTTACTGCTTGTTTCTTTAAAGTGCAGCGTGGTTTTTGTTTTCCATGAAATTTCACAGAAAAAAAGTCCAGATAAAGATAACGTGG
>JBAIZL010000002.1:84516851-84521851 GCA_036971475.1 Prosapia bicincta | reverse complement strand
TCACTTCATTCGTGATGACGATAAAATATTATGAAAATGAGTTCTTTAGCACTCGCGAACGGATGAAGTAATTAAAAAGTAAATTTGTTGAGAAAACTCTGCACTTACTACCTTGTCTTTGCAAGCATTATTGCTATTTCCTGCTTTTTGGGTAGCAAAAATAAAAAGGTTAGATAAACCGTTATGCATAAAATATGAGCTCAATTAGTTTGGCATAATACATTAATGCTTTTTTAATGCTAAGTCTTTTAAAAAATCAGGTTTATAATACCAATATAAAAGAATAATACCAACATAAAAGACAAAATATTTCTCGCCAAAGTTTTACCAAGCGTAATTTATTTTTAAATAAATAAAACCTCTAAACCACAAATAACATTTTATTTAAACCTTATGTACATTTCGATTGCCCAGCAATCATCTTCAGAGGTATTTAAAAAATAAACAACTTGTATTTTTTAAATACCTCTGAAGATGATTGCTGGGCAATCGAAATGTACATAAGGTTTAAATAAAATGTTATTTGTGGTTTAGAGGTTTTATTTATTTAAAAATAAACATTACGCCACAGTTGCTTCATATAGTTATAAGCGTAATTTATTAACCATGAGGGTTTTTTTGAACAATAAAACTACTTTTTGTGAATGAATAATCTAAAATCTCGTAATTTATCCGTTATAAACTACAAAATTCATCCCGATGGTAAAAATGTAAATAAAGAGCAAAGAAAAGATTAGAAATAGTCCTAATACTATCAGCTTTGTTACCCTTTGGTATATTGGAATACATTTGAGTATTGCCCTCACGTGCTTTTCCTAACAATAAACTTAAAAGTATAATAGAAATAATCTTTCAAATTTTCAACTCTAATCTAATAAAGTAGGTAGAAGCTTCTACGCGAGAGAAATATGCTTTTTGGAAACATGAATCGGGTGGAGACGAGCGATTGGCGTATTTTAGAATGAATAAATTATTAAAGGCAAGATAACTGAATACAAAGCGTTGACGCTTATGTTTACTAAAGTTGAAAGGCCGTCCAGGGACCTCGAATGTAAGCAGAAGGTATCCTAAAAGTAAACTTCCTATAAAGTAACTACTTCTGATTTAAAGGGGCCAGGACAAAAACTTTCTACTTACATGCAAATCCTCTACTTTAACAAATCTACTGTTTTTTTTTTTTTTTTTTTTAATATAGTGAATTGTAGAAATAGGCTGATAAAGCAATACTAAAAAGAAAAAACGAATATAAAGAAATATAATATATATATTCTAATGTCATTTTATTATAATGTTCTCCAAAATGTATTATCTCAGAAATTTTCTTTAATAAAATTTCTCAGTTATTTAGTTCAAGGTAGGTTAGTAAATTTTCTTATTTATTTTAAGAGAAATAAATATTCTAGAGCAGTGGTTCTCAACCGGTGGTACGCGGGGACATTTCAGGTGGTACGCAGTCATATATTAATAATAACAATAAAAACTGTTACGATGCAACATTTCCGCGTTAAGAATACAATTCCTCCATCTGTGTTTTACATAGAATAGTGGCAGTTTGACGCTGACCTTGCCGCTACACAAACAACCCGAGTGACTCAATTCCTTCTCCAATGATATTTCTCTGAAGCCAGAAGTGACTGATGATATCACTAGTCATATGGAAACTCTTAAAACGAGTTTTGATAAATATTTTAATCAAGATTTTTCTAAATATGAGTGGATTAGAAATTCATTTTCAGGGGAATTTCCGAGTCACTCAAAAGAGTGTTTCATCGATCTTACAAGTGAGAGCTCAATGAAAGATTCGTTTAAAGAAAAATCTTTAATAGACTTTTGGATGGGGACAAAAACTGAATACCCATCAGTGTTCAAGCAAGCAATAATCTTTTTACTTCCATTTGTAACCTCGTACTTATGTGAATCGGGCTTTTCAGAACTGCTGTACATAAAAAAAAATAAAAAAAAAAATACAGAAACCGCATTAGTGTTGAAGAGGACCTAAGAATCAAGTTGAGTTCAATCGACAACAACGAGTCATTAAGATCTGTTTAAATTTAAATGACTATGTTCAATGAACTAATTTGAGATTGTTTTTAATGTAAGATACATTTCATTTTGTATCTAAGTAAATTCTATGTACATACATACAGTTGTAGAATGCATTTTTATTTTCCTAAACATGACCAAATGTAAATTATATATAATTATTTATAAAAATATAAATATAAGGTGGTACGTCAAAATATCTGAAAATTTCAAGTGGTACGTGGTTACTAAAAGGTTGAGAACCGCTGTTCTAGAGCTTTCTTTTTAATAACAAGTTTATTGTATCAAATAAAAAAATTTCTTAGCATTAATAAATTCTATTAATAAATTACAATTTTCTGTTCTTTTTAAAAGTTTTACAAATTTCATATAAGTGTCCTCTATTATAATGAGTCTTATTACTCTAAATTCTATCTCTCTTTTGGCAGCAACAGTTTTTATTTAATTGAGTCTAAATTTATTTTAATTTTAGTTTAGCACAAGCTCTCTTAATCTCGAGTTATCTGGTAGGTTTTAAATTTTGAATAATGAAAACCTATTTGGCACTCTAAAGTACAAGAGCAAAAAAAATCTAAGCTATAAAATCTTATAAATTATGATACAAGTTAATTTATTTCTAGGTAAAATTGTCCCTTAATATTCTTTCTAAATGTTTTTTATAGTTTGATTTTATAATAAATTCACTGGTTTCTTTTTTTTATAAATGTCTGATTACAAAATTTCTAAAGTGTAGTATTGGATCTAGCCTAGATACTTAAGTGTTGTAGATTGTAGATTCCACTTTTCGGCCTTTATTAAAATATTTAATAAAATCTTTGCAGGAAACTGCATTTAAAGATTATTTTTCCGACTGTGTATTCAAACTATCAGCTGTTGTCTTCACAATGCGCGCGCACCTTACTGAATATGCTAGCCATCCTGTCTTGGTCAACTCGTGCAATTCAAAATGTTTCACCTTTTTAACACTTAAAGGCTTTTACTTTTATTTACTTGGTTTTAGTGTTCTTTTCAAACTGTTACACATTAAATTGTTTCTATTATATTGTTTTTATATTGGTTATTGTTCTAAACTTGTGATTACGTGTTACGATTTTGCCAATTTATGTTATGTTTACATTGTTTTTTTTCATAATTTGGTTATTTTATGGTTTAAATTTACCTACATATTTATATTATATTACACATAGTGCCTTCCTTAATTGCTATTCCAAAATGTTACAATATATATAAATATATATATATATATATATATATATATATATATATATATATATATATATATATAAATATCGCAATATGTTTTCTTGTCTATTAATAAAGAACAAAAGTCAAAATACAAATACAAATATATTGTAAATTCAAATATAATTCTTGTATTTGTATTTTGACTTTTGTTCTTTATATATATATTAAATATTATATATATATTAAATATAGTGATATGTTTTCTTGTAATATAGTTAATAAATTAAAAATATTTCAAAAACAAGACTACTTTTATCGCATATATTATTCAAAGCTTTTCGCCGATAAAACAGTACCAGCATCTTCAGGAAAATAATTATCTAATAAAATACTTTTACAAAAATTAATTGATGTTAATAATTACATTTAATTTATTTACAATATATTTACATTTAATTACAATTAACTTTTATAAAAGTATTTTGTTAGATAATTATTTTCCTGAAGATGCTGATACTGTTTTATCGGCGAAAAGCTTTGAATGATATATGCAATAAAAATATTCTTGTTTTTGAAATATTTTTAATATATATATAAATGACAATATTCTAATATATATCTATATGTACAATGTATTTATATATTGCAAGTAAATACTTTAATAATAGTTTCTAGTTGTATATTTATTACACAAACTTTCTGTATGTAACATTTTGTCGAAACAGTTCCAATCCTTTTCAAATCTTTTGTAATAGGCAATACCAATTGGAATTGCATTTTAATACTATTTGTATGCAACAATATTTTGTGGAATATTACTGCAAATTTCGTAGGTTTATAATAACACACTTAATAATCTTTCACAATGCATTGATTGTCAGCATTTTCATAAAACTGTTGATATATTAAATATCTAAACAATGCTAAATTTAAAATATTCATTGAGTACAGTTCAAAATATTCCCTACTGGTAGTTTTACCATTACCTAAAAGATACTGTTATTAGTTATCTATACATTATATATTTTTATTCCTTTTGAACATGTTCATTACGTATTTTATCTGTAATGTTATATTTAAAAGTGCCCAAATGTTCATAAATAAATATCTTCAATCCCTTAGCATATGTTAAAAAATTAGGCAAATAATGAATATTTTCATTAAAGTAGGGAGCAAAATTATTTTATTCCTCTGTTATCTTTAATAAATATGTTTTTTGTGCATTTGTATGATATTTTTATCGTTCCTTATTTAATATTATTCTTGTAGATAAAACTTTAATAAGTTCAATAAAAATTATTATTATGTATTTAAATAATTCTGAGGATTTATTCCCTAGCACTTCCTGAGATTAAATCACTTACTAAAACTGGCAGTAGATTGCAGCAGTAAAGTACAATATTAAGGTTTATGTAAAACCTAACAGCATATTGCTACTGCACACGGTTTATCGGTCAAGTTTGGAGGCCACCGACTTCGTCTGGTCATAGTTTTCCCACTGCAGGTCCACGACAACCTATCATTAAATCTGCCTCAACAAGTGGACAATCATAATTGATCTGTTATAATAGTCTATTTACGAGTCGAAATTACACATATCGATTTCAATTTATACCCAATTAACGACCTTCGATCACCGGTCGCTATAGTTTATGATTGTGATCTTGTATTGAAACATTACTCTAGCCGCAGTTTATTCAAAATGAATTGCCTTTTCTTACAAAACGCAGTCGCTGATCTCGTTTTCAGATGATTTATTTACGGCCAATAAA
>JBAIZL010000002.1:84491851-84506851 GCA_036971475.1 Prosapia bicincta | reverse complement strand
AAATCTAAGGCGTTTAGATTTTGAGTTATATAGAATTACAAAATTTTTTGTTGTTAAAAAAAGAAGCCGCTAGAGGTTCACTAAAATAGCTTTAGAGGTAATGGCTTAATAATTTAGCAAAAAAATAATAGTTAACCATCTAGTAACAGTACAAATTTTTAAACTAAAGATTATAGCTGGATTGTATTGGTTGTACTTAAAAATGTGTTTTGTGATTGGTTGAAATATGCCAGATTTGAGAATATGACGCTAGTGCGAGAGGAACTGAAAAATGAGAGTAAAAGGTCTTGATTCCGAAAATCGATGGTGGTAGGACGTGTGAGTAAGAATGGAATAAATTTATTGGGGAAAAGGGAAATTTACAATAATAAAGTAAAGGTAATAAAAGATGGTTAGAAGAATTAATTAGTTAAGGGAAAAGTTAGATAGGGGGTTGTAAAGTAGAAGGAAAGTGTAGTGAAAAGAAGCAAGTCAAGGATTTCCTACCGACCAATCTTTGAGGTGCACCGAGCGAGATGGTGTGTCCAAGGTGAACCATCATCACACACACACACACACACACACACACACACACACACACACACACACACACACACACATTATGTATATATAAAATAAAATACATTTTCTTTATTTCAATTAGTAACAACATCTAACCCACAAAAAATATTTTCAAAATTAAAATTATTAAGAGTATAATTATGTGTTATCAATAACTCATTGTTTTCATTTATGGGTTAACCAGAATACAGTAACCTCATAAACGACCCAGAATATAAATAACTAATTTCCATAATCTATTAAGAATTAAATAAGCCTTGAGTTCAGCTACGTAATTATTGTGTAAGAGAGATGCTGCTTTTGTATTCATTTTGTAGTAGTTGTTTAACATTTTTAAAGGTCAAATTAACTAGAGTGTACCTCCTAACAGTGTATTATCTTGTAACACCTAGTTAGAACTCTGTACAATAGTAGAAGTATAGAAGGTGTCACTGTTAAAGGTAAATATAAAAACAAGTATTAAATTTGATAAATCTAATAATTATTTAAATCTTATTTCACCGAAGTATATTTCTTTTGTGAGTTTATTAAAAAATAAAGAGTCAACTGCTCTTGAGCATAAATAGATAAATATGATGAACGAATAGTAAAACCAAAGAAAGGTAAAGAGAATAGTAAAGAAAAAGAAAGAGATAAAAAAAAGTAATTGAAAGGTAAAAAGAGAGGCCAAGATAGTATAAAAAAATTAATTTTTCATATTTTAATTTAATTCCCCATATTATTTTTAAACGCGATAACCTATTGTAGTTTATACGTTTCTAGATACTTTTATTATTACAAGTTCTTATTGGCTAGAAAGAGTAAGCAATCAATGTATTATACAAACTGGAAATCTATTTACTCTAACCATTTTTTAAAAAAAGTAAAGCTCAGCTCTATGTTTCTTAGAGAACTTGGAATTAAAGTCTTTGCACTGCATAATTTGATCGAGTAAATCCCAGCTCTCTAGATTAAAGAACAATTTGTACGTGTAACAGATCTAACTCGGTTTTTTTCAAATCACGCTGGTGTAATATATGACCTGCGTTTATACTAATGCGGTCTCATTAGAGCTGGCCAATTCAGCAGATCCTTCTCGGTAGGTTCTCTCTCATGACGATTACACACGCCTTACTTGGAAGATACTTTTAAAGGATTACTTGCTCTAAACCAATACACGATATTAGGAGAACATAAATCAACTTTCTTAGTCATTAACGTTATAAAATAAAACAAAATGATCACTAAAAATAATTTTAAACATTTAATCTTCCTCAAGTTTTTTAATATGTGTACTTTTAAAACAAACGTTTATTAAATAGCATTAAATGTCTAAATAAATGTTCATAAAATTATTAAACTCTGAATGTCTTAGATTATTGACACATAAATGGTTTGTAAAAATGAAAGTATAATTTAGTGTGTGTTAAGATTTTATTCTGCTATCTTTTTTTTTCATTCATCCACTGTCTGCGTTTATTCTCTTTTATCTCTTCTGTCTCTTTATCTACTCGCTTCGATCTTCCAAATCGTCCCAGACGTCTTCTACCTACAAGGTGTAATCACATAACTTTTCGTATTAATTCCGGCTTTTCCATCGTTTCACTACCAAATCACCACCCTCCCTCGAATTAACAATCTTCCAGCTACCTTTTCGGTTTTTTGCATTCATCATTATTTACTCGCGCAACGCTATCATCTTAACCATCATTTATATTTGATTTGAATCTTTTGCTTATGGTTTATTGGTCCGATTGTGTCAGAAATCTGAACCTAGGTAGAAATAGTATTTTTTTATACATCTCATAATTCTTTCTCTTTTAATGACTAAGACAATGACACATTTAGTAATAAGAATTATAAATTAATAATCAAACCTTTATGCAAATTTGGTTAACACGGTTAAAAATTATATAATTACACAGTACAAATATCATCAGGGATGAATAATGGATTACTCATGCCTGATGATGTTGGTACTGTTTACCAACGAAAAGATTTGAATTAAAAATTAATAAATAATTCTTGTATTTGAATATCCTCCTTAGTTATATATATATATATATATATATATATATATATATATAATATATATGACTGTGTGTGTACGCGCTTGTGTGTGTGTGTGTGTGCGCGCGTGTGGGCGTGGGGGTTGGAGAAGAGAGAGATACGGTAGGCGAGAGAGTTTAATCATAGGTCGTTTTTTGCCTTATACTATTATACCAATAAGTTTCCCTACTAATTAAGCATAAATTATACTAATTTACAATAAGTTTTATAAACTAATTATTATATTATCAAAGTAATATTTTGCTTTAAATCTACGAGAAATTTTCCTATTTCCTTTATCTAAACTTTTGCTCTCTATGATTTGACGACTGATATGTATACATACACATAATAAGAAAAATATCTTTAAATATAATTTGCAATAATTCAAGAGTACTATAGCGGGAAACACGAAATGGTTCTTTATAATTACAAAAGCAGGTCATTAAATCCCACTATCAGTCGTTAAATAAATACTCCTACTAGCCTTCTAAAAACTACTATGCCATTAAAAAAAAATTCATCGGTATACATTTCAAATATTCATTACTTCGAAGACATTTTAACTATTCAATATTAACCTGTGGCCCTTCTCTAAATAAATTTTTGTGACTCATGGGTAATACACAGTGCAACTGCCTTGCACCAGTTCTTCTGTGCATCCAATGTATCATCTAAGGTAAATAATCACGTTAATATATTAACAATAAAAATCAATAGAAACGCTCTTTATTATACAGTACACACTATACTATGATCCATCTAATGATGTTTACGTTGCAACCGAAACGTACAAGAATAAAAAATTATATTTGTAGTTAGAAAATATTCTTATTTATTTATTACAAACTCATCACAGTTTTTCTCCAGTTAAAAATCAGTAATAGCTAGGAAAACTTTAAAACATATTCTATAAAATAAGTAATACATTGTGTGAAATCAAAATGTTTATAGTTTATATTAAATTCGATTGGTTTATTAACTATGCACCGTACTCTATTTCTCTTTTTTGGAAAGTGACTCATCGCAGGTTGTGGCTTTCAGGATTGACTTGTACTTTGTAGAAAAGCTATAGATATATTTATATTATCTATTTAGAAACTAAGAAACGTGTAGCTTCGAAGCTTGAATCATTCACAAACAAAAATCGATTATTTTGTAATTATAAATATCTACTAACACATCATTTAGAAAGAGTAATTTTATTTCACAATTAGTAAACTAGGAATTAGAGTTAAATTAAAAATAAGTGTTTTAATTAAAAATGGATCCACTTTAAAAACGACCACTTAAATAAGTTTACGTCTTGACTTTAATATAGTGATATTTTAACTTGAGCTGAACAAAAATGTTATAAATTATAGTTAATGTCTCGTAGGCGCGGGTGATATAATAAATTGCTTTTCTCGATATAGCGTAGCGGTTTCTTTCTTCGTCTTACTAGTCCCCCACGCCACCCCTGGGTATCCACACTTTACGAGTATTGTTCTCTTATTTTGACAAATCCTCTGTGTTTTTCGTGTCGATACCTTCGCTGTATAAATTTCAGCAATGCTCGGTATAAAGTTTGTTTTCTTTCATTAATTTTGTAACTGCAATTGTTAAAGTAAAATTAACCACTGTCTTTAGTTGAGTAATTTATGTTACGTTTCCTGTTATGTTCTTTAACATCTGGTGTGTTATTACACACAGCCGTATTATTAAGACATATATAAACCACCAGAGTAGGTTTAATCTATGCGTTTCTCTTTTGGTTTTTGAAAGAATAAATGAATTTCCTGGAAGCGATACAAGTTACCGTTATAAGACTGTGTACTCATAAAACTTTTAAATCACTTTATATACATAAATGATTTGTAGCTGACATTTTTCTTGATAAGGATTTATTTAATAATAAATATATGTAAATTTCATTTACATGAATATTTATGAAATATTTTTGCTCGAACCGTTTAAATTATTTATTATATTGACAATTATTAATTATCAAAACCTTCATCCACAGTTAACACCTAAAATAATAATTTAAAAGTGTTAACTGGTGAACGAGGCTCTTGAACAGTCAATATGTTAAATGGATTGAAAGGTTCAAACAATTGATTTTATAATTATTCTTGTTTGTGAAATCTATATTCAAATTTACACTCATTCCTGAAATAGGTAATATGAAATTAATAAAAGAAATAAACAAAGGGTTAAAGATGAATATATGAGGAGCAGTGGAAACTTATAAGCATAAAGTTAAAGACAGAATATTTTATGAACAGATACAAGTGAGGTAAAGGCACCAAACTATTTATAAGGTCATTGATGTTATGGAAAAGAGCTGCATAAAGTGCAATACTTATAAACATATGGTCGATTGTTGTACATATGATTTAATTTTTGTAAAAATATTTTGTTACATAATTATTTTTCCTTAAGATTCTGGTACTGCTTTATCGGCGAAAAGCTTTGAATAATATATGCATTAAAAGTATTCTTGTTTTCGAAATATTTTATATTTATTAACTATATTATAAGACAACATATCACTATATTTATTATATATTATCTATATACCTATTTATATTAATTGTAAATATAAAATAAAAAGTAACTGAAATAAAATTTTTCTTTTTCGGTAGGAATTTATTTTAAAACATTATTTTTCTATATTATTTGTTTCAAACTTTTAAACCGATGTATTTATTGCGTTTTTGTGCTGCTTTAACCAACGTAAAACCTATTTTATATCCCTGTTTGCAAACAAATAGAATTAAGTATAAACAAGCAATCTTACTTAGTATAACATTATGCAGAACTGCGAAGGTGTTTACATTTAGTAATAAAATTGTTAAAAACCCTGGCTTACTAAATTCAATGTAAACGTGAAACCGTAGTGGTTTACTTTTTAGTGCGTTCCATACGGCGTGCGTGAGTGAATGCGTGCGTGTGTTTAGTAATCAAATATAAAACTACTCATGTCAGTTGACGGAAATAAAACAAAATCACAAAGTAGTGGCATGTGCAGCCTTTAAATCCACGGCCTTCTTCGGAGCATAGTGGAACATGTTATTATTTTTATTGGCCAAGTGTTGTAAAGCCTTACTATGCCCGAACACGCACCTATTTGGTATATATAATAGATTAGCTGTACAAACCTATGTATTAATTCTTTACAATTGGGGGCACGGAAAAATACGTACAGCGAAATATGTGTACTTGAGGAAACAATAACAATTGACGAGGGTAAGTCGTAAATTTGACAAGCGAAAAAAACGTACAAACCACACTCCAGTTGTCAACCCATGTCATCTACCCCTAAACTATTTGCTAATAACTTTAAGGGTTTTGGATCTTCCCAATCAAAATGGATCCAAAAAAAAGGTTTCCACTTTGTCAGTGGTCACTTTGGATTTAACTGTCGTGGTGATAAGTTCGATTTAATAGAGACTTGTCAAAAGAGGCTGAAACTTCGACTCCTATGCACATGAGACTTGAGTTACACTTAGAAGGAAAAAATCCAAATATAGCCTATTAGCTGGACAAAAGAATTTAAAATTTAAAAAAAAATTAACAGTAAAAAAATACCTAGAAACTGGAGACTAATGGCTTTTTTAAGACCTCTTTTTTACAATAAAAAATTGGATTAGATTAGGAAAAAGAAATCAGATGATAAGATCAAATAAATTGGTCAAGTTGTATTATATATTGAAATTACAACATATCACTATATTTATTATATATTATATATATACTTATTTATATTAATTGTAAATATAAAATAAAAAGTAACTGAAATAAAATTTTTCTTTTTCGGTAGGAATTTATTTTAAAACATTATTTTTCTATATTATTTGTTTTAAACCTCTAAACCGATGTATTTATTGCGTTTTTGTGCTGCTTTAACCAACGTAAAACCTATTTTATCTCCCTGTTTGCAAACAAATAGAATTAAGTATAAACAAGCAATCTTACTTAGTATAACATAATGCAGAACTGCGAAGGTGTTTACATTTAATAATAAAATTGTTAAAAACCCTGGCTTACTAAATTCAATGTAAACGTGAAGCCGTAGTGGTTTACTTTTAAGTGCGTTCCATACGGCGTGCGTGAGTGAATGCGTGCGTGTGTTTAGTAATCAAATATAAAACTACTCATGTCAGTTGACGGAAGTAAAACAAAATCACAAAGTAGTGGCATGTGCAGCATTTAAATCCACGGCCTTCTTAGGAGCATAGTGGAACATGTTATTATTTTTATTGGCCAAGTGTTTTAAAGCCTTACTATGCCCGAACACGCATCTATTTGGTATATATAATAGATTAGCTGTACAAACCTATGTATTAATTCTTTACAATTGGGGGCACGGAAAAATACGTACAGCGAAATATGTGTACTTGAGGAAACAATAGCAATTGACGAGGGTAAGTCGTAAATCTAACATGCGAAACAAACGCACAAACCACACTCCAGTTGTCAACCCATGTCATCTACACCTAAACTATTTGCTAAAAACTTTAAAGGTTTTGGATCTTCCCATTCAAAATGGATCCAAAAAAAGGTTTCCACTTTGTCAGTGGTCACTTTGGATTTAACTGTCGTGGTGATAAGTTCGATTTAATAGAGACTTGTCAAAAGAGGCTGAAACTTCGACTCCTATGCACATGAGACTTGAGTTACACTTAGAAGGAAAAAAACCAAGTATAGCCTATTAGCTGGACAAAAAAATTTAAAATTAAAAAAAAATTAACAGTATAAAAAATACCTAGAAACTGGAGACTAATGGCTTTTTTAAGACCTCTTTTTTACAATAAAAAATTGGATTAGATTAGGAAAAAGAAATCAGATGATAAGATCAAATAAATTGGTCAAGTTGTATTATATATTGAAATTTAAAAAAATCATAAAATAGAAATATACAACACAAAAAATTACCGAGGCTACAGGGGGAGTTTAAAGATGTCAAAATGATAGCGCAACATATCTCTACCATTTTGCCAGTTCAAAGCCTGGAAAAGTGTGATGGAAATCAGGTTTAGTGGATAGGGCCTACAGCTTTAAACGATTTCCAGCCCCGAGAAACTAAGCAACATCTATGTTTAGCTCAGAGCTAAACTCATTTATGTAGTCCAACGATTTTAAAAGATCCGTGTTCGTCTAAAAGTTGTGCGCATTTTTCGCCGGTCACAATGTTCTGACGTCATAGCTCACCCTCGTCATCTGTCAAAACGTGATCCTGTACGCATCTTTCGCAATATTCCTGTTGTACGAATATTTCGTTGTACGCCCTTTCGAGTATCCTTAAAATTGAGTAAAACATCTTACAATTTATAGTTCTTTCGATTCGAACTCAAAAATAGTTTAGATTATAATATATCACTTTATAACTTGTTTGTTAATAAACTATTTTCATTGATTTTATTATCAATGACGGTCGGCGAAATTTCATTTCAACTTCACAAGTGATGTATTGACAAAATTAGACCTTAAGTAAACGTATAGGAAAAAATTGTAAAACAAAACCTTTGGACAGTAACTTCAGTATTAATTCTTATCAGGTATTTTTAATACTGATTCAACATTTCTGTTATATTCCTAACTTTATTGATCTTGGAATACTAGTAGATTCCAAATTTAGGACATTTTACAATTTACATAATACCCTTGCAAAAGTATGAGTTTATAAACTTTTACACTTATAAACATAGTTACATACCCTAAAAAGATACATTTTCGAGGATAAATTGTTTCCTTTTCCGTTTCAAATCACTTATTTCCTGTTGATTTCGGATACCTTGGTTTGAAATAACATTAATTTAATTATTATAAAATATGATTTCCGTGTAGCAAACCTAAAGAATGTAACTAACTTATTATTCTATGATAATAACTTTAAGGTTAAACCGAGATTTTTATTAAAGTGGAGTTATTGTAACTCGGAAGTTACTGGAATAAATACAGTCTGATTAGAATCAGACATAATATGAGGCAACTTGAATAATCATCTTTGACGGTCAACAATAAGAAAATTTGCAAATTAATTTTACCAACCTATACTTTCAATGACAAAGTTTGAAAACTGTCATTAGACGCAGTATATTTGCAAGTATAATATAGTATATTACTATTGGACTCTTAACATTCAGTATACAAAATTTAGACTGAAACAATACAAAATATCATTACATTAAACCAACTAATTGAATTGAAATTTAACATTCAAAATACACTAAGAGAACATAAACGTTTTAGCAGCAATGGCGGATCTTGTTTAAACTAAATTTATCATATAAACAATATTCGAGGTGGCTTGTGAGTGAAAGTTATAAATAAAAGAATAAATATGCTACGTCTCTCAATTATAAAAACTTTATTACCATACGCGTTTCAATGACAATGTGTCATCATCTTCAGTGATGCTACAGAATTTAAACGTAATTGAAAAAACTATACGTAGCCTATAATGTTTTAGCAAAAGTTAAAACAAAATAAGAACTTACGTGCTACATAATTATAAACCATTATATTACTATAAATAAATAATTATAAAACCACAAACAACCTCAGTTACATAAAAAAACAGAAAGACTATATAAAGTTATAAAAAATTGAACCAGTTTTATATTGCTAATGGTAACTTTTATAAAGTTAAATCTTAAAAAACAAATAAAAAATCTCACTAATTATCAGTCTAGATGAACAGACTAGATATCACCACAGTCTGTGTGTCGATCTGTCACTAGTGATGGCTACAACGTCGTCTAAACGTTTTTCTAACGTTACCAGAATTGTAAACGGATGATGTAAATGTTTGAGCCTATATTTACGTTCATTTGAAGACAACATTTTGAATGTCAAGAAAGGTTTTGATCCCCACTGATTACGATATTGCCACCAGAAATTATTTAATTACCCAAATATAGATGGAGGTTTTAGATTCTTTTGTAATTTTTACTTTTAAATTGTATTGAGATTTTTTATGTTTATTTCATTACATTCAGACAATGAGATCACATAAAGCAGGAAATCAATATTTACGAAATAAAAACAATTTCACTTAAAACTTTCTTGGTAGAACTAAATATAAAAAACATTTCGTAGAAGATTGGGAGGTTTCCACTTACACTAATTAGGTTGTTATTACGTCATTAACAAATTTAATGTCTTTTGTTAAAACATTATAGATTATGTTTAGTTTTTTCAAGTAAGATTAAATTGTGTAGCATCACTGAGGATGGTGACATATTATCAGTGAAACGCGTATGATAATAAAGTTTCTGTAATAAGTTTCTGTAGCCTATTTATTATTTTATTTATAAATTTATCATACCAACTGTTCGCATTTCTGATGCGTGTTGTCCTAGCTGCTATTATAGAACTGCGTTGTATAGAACTGCGTTGTATAGAACTGCGTTGTATAGAACTGCGTTGTATAGAACTGCGTATTATACACGTTGACGAACTGCTATGACTAACATCCAAGTCATCCAAAAACGGACCGAGTTTTCTAAAGTGGATCTAGTTAACGGCCATTTTAAACTTGTGACAGCCAAATATAGTAATTCCTGATCCCATCTCAACTTGACAGAGCGGACAGTACCGTCTAGCCTTGTAGTCAACTAAAGCAGACTTATGAGGCGGTTTGGCAAAATATATTTGACGTATACTTAGTGGTTCTTTTAAAAATACGAGTTTTTTCTTTTTTCTGGAAAGCAATTAATTCAAAACCAGTTTTATCAAACGTTTGTAAGTTTTTACGATCACTAATATACAAAATGATAGTTACATCTGAAAACAGGAACTAGAGAGTTATGGATTAGGGCTAATAATGTATAGAACGTAGTACAACATATATATATATATATATATATATATATATATATATATATATATATAACAGTGATGTTCAATGAAAAAAATTATTTACATTGCTAATCACTCTTAATAGTTTATTCTTCAATCTCCATTAAAATATATCATAGATACAAACACACAAACACATACACGTGTATGTGTATGTGTGTGTTTATATGTATGCGCGTGTATGTATGTGTGTGTAGGTGAGTGTGTGTATGTGCGTGTGTGTGTGTGTGTGTGTGTGTGTGTGTGTGTGTGTGTGTGTGTGTGTGTGTGTGTGTGTGTGTAAGTGAGTGTGTGTGTGTATGTGTATGTGTGTGTGTATGTGTGTGTGTGTGTGTGTGTGTGTGTGTGTGTATGTGTGTGTATGTGTGTGTGTGTGTGAGTGTGTGTGTGTGTGTGTGTGTGTGTGTGTGTGTGTGTGTGTGTGTGTGTATGTGTGTGTGTGTGTGTGTGTGTGTGTGTGTGTGTGTGTGTGTGTGTGTGTGTGTGTGTGTGAGTGCGTGTGTGTGTGTTTGTGTGTGAGCGGGTTTCCCACATTGGCAAATATACAAACATTACTCAACTTTTAAGTGATGAGTGAAAATGATTCTTATCGTCTAGAAAGATATGACGTTGGATTAAGGTAGGTAGATAAAGCCACTGTTAGGAACTCCCATGGTATGATCGCGTACTTGAAGCTGACCTACATCCTATTGGTGGTGTACCCTGTTGCAACCACTTGCAAGGAATGGGTGTAATTAAATAGGTCTAGAATAAGAAAGTAATAAAATTGTAGTACTGAAAATAAGGGGGGGATTTTACATCACATACGAAGTCGAAGTAACTTGCTCGATATAGGCGTGTATACTCGCTACTTAGTAGGCGTGCAGGAAATAATGTCTAGATGCACAAACATAAAGTAATATGTTAAAGTAATACCTATACAAGCGCATATATATATATATATATATATATATATATATATATATATATATATAAATTTTAAAATTTATACGTGTATAGTAAGTAGTTTATAAATTTGTTTTGACAAGGGAATGTTGGTGGTTAAAAATTTACGTTTTAAAAACTTAAAACGTTGTTAGAAATGTCAAAATGTAACCCGGATGTTTTTCCACTGCCGATATACCCTAGCTACAAAGTATAAAAGCATACACTTGATTATACTGTATAAACATCTCGTGCATTGTTTACAGTGCCATCTGTATGTGTTAATAACATATACCAGCCATAAAATACAACTGCACTACCAAGTCCGGTAAACAAAGTTCAAACGAAACCCAACGAATACTGCCTGCTATGAATCCGTAATTGCATTCCCTCTGTTTTCTCTCCCTCCCCTTTCAATAGACCTGCTAAAGGATTTTTCATAAGTTGGTGATTTTTAACTATATATTACTCGATTTCTATTTAGTAAAATGAGCCCATGCCTTTTTCGTATATATTAAATATATTTAAAAAATTTTGTGTTGAGAGAGCCTGAAACTTATGGTGCATACAAAAATCTCCAATTCTCCGTTAATCTAACTATTGGGGCCTTGAAACCAAAAACGATAAAAAAAAAAAATGATCCGCCTTAGATTAAATTTTCTTTGATCACTTTTGATCTAGTTTTAGGGTTCTAGTTGGCGCAAGTAACTAACGGTTACTAATCATTCCTTGATCTACAATTCTTAAATTGTTTAAATGGTTACGTTTAGATAATTTGACTGACATGTTTTGGATTCTACATATTTATTTTATTAAAGACACCAAAAACGACGTAATTATGTCTATATTTAATGCCTTATCATGCCTACCTTGACAATTCACCTTTGTTCATTACTCTCAAAGGGCAATGACCCAAGAGGGAGTCAAGCATTGCAGAGAGAGGATATGTTTACACTTTCGTTCTGTATACTAAAGTATTGTACATCTCACGTGTATTTCCATGTGACACTATTACATGTTTTCGTGATAGCACCATAAAGTTTTCCTCGCTAGTCAGCTCATTATATGGCCAGACAGAAAATTTAATAATGATTTTGTTACCCACAAACGATTATAAAATGAAATTTATAACAATGAACGTTATTATTTGATTTAAAATAGAATAGGATGGGTCTGTGGCAGGGTAGGGATGCGATGTTGTCAGTTCGAACGCATTGATAGTCAACTCACCACTGCCAACGACTGATATTGCAGAACGAAGCAAGCTACACCACCAGTAAATCACTCCTCCACAGCTACAACGAAACTGAACGACGAACGGATGTTTAACGTCGAATTGGCAACAAGACTCAGCCACGCCGCAAGATGTGAATTTCCTATTAGCTCAGACAGCTATAATACCCACTCTCTCTGGTCGATTTCACCTACGCAGAATCCTATTCTGTTTTAAATAAAACTACAGTAGAGTAATAAACAAAGACAAAATGCTCATACAATTCACAAAATCTCGTTTCCAAACAAACGACAAACGCTTTACCCCAAACACTAGCACTATACGCTGACTATAAATACAAACCAGTCGCATTAGAAGCCAAGCTAACACTGATGGCTTTGTTTAAAATTGTATTATGGATAAGAATGATCTGTTATACAATATTCCATTATGGATTGATCCGATACTTCGGCACTTGATGTGTTAATAGGAATAAAATAATACTACCTCAGTAACAAATAGTCAAGAACCGCTTAACCACAACACTTTTTTATTTTATCCTCACGTACATTTCGTTTACCAAGTAACCATCCTTAGAGGGATAACGTACAAAGACGAGTCCTTGTATGTTATCCCTCTAAGGATGGTTACTTGGTAACTGGAACGTAAATAACGGTAAGATAAAAAGTGCTGTGGTTAATATGTTTTTGAGTGCTTATTATTCGTATTCAACTACAGTGTATTCCTAATAAATAGTAGCACTACTTCATATTACATAACAAAAACAAAAAAGTAGCGGCACATCTTTTTTCCTTTTCCGGAAACTCATGCTCTACAGAGGCTTAGAGTAGGTAAAAGTCTTCCCGAGGGATATTCATAAGAATTATAATGCTTATAAAATTAAAAATAAGCTAGAAATTAACTTAAAAACCATACTACTTTAATATATACTGTTTTATAAAAAAAAGAAACAAAACCGACTTTTTGAATGAATCTGTATTAAACGTTAAACCGTTGAAACATAACTGTATTAAACGTTAAACCGTTGAAACGTAACTATATTAAACGTTAAACCGTTGAAACATAACTGTATTAAATTAAAATTCCCTCTAGCTCTGATTTTCTCCCCTGTCTTTTCGTGTGAATAAAAATGAAAGCCAAAGTACCAACACGACGTTTTAACATGATTCGCGGCTCTCGTGGGATTGTTTTCAACGTACTCCGATCGTACCATTTGTCACGGCCTGTTTTCGCCCTTTTCGGTTTTTATCCAGTATCATGAGAATACGTCCGCCCTAGTTGTGTTATTCCAGCGTGTACGTACAGTCAATATCCGGTCAAACAATACAATTTTGTTATATTTTTTTAGTTTAAAGTGGAAAAAATAATACTAAAACATAAAATATAACCGCATAAATTGTAAATTTAATTGTCTATGAAAATAGTTGAAACTTACTTTTTGTTATTGTTGAACTAATTTACCATTTTCCGAACTTATAACTAAAGTACGTTTACGAAACAAGTACGAAAATGTGTTTTCTTCGTCAGTGTTTCAGTACGAGAAATTAATTTGGAGCAACAACAAAACTCTATCAATGGAGTAACACTCTTACTTTACCATAGATACATATTTCTTAATTGTTTTAATCCTTTAATATCTATTACCCTTTCACAAATAAATAAATATATAATAATAAAACTCTGTTTTACATGGTCCATACGTGATTTCAGTAGTTTAACGTGACCAGGAAAGCGCTGCAAACCCAGGTTATTGAGATAGATTTTTTTGCTTACAGGTTTGACTCATTATCACTTGTTCAGTCACTGGCTGACAAATCACTTAAAAATTTTTCGGCGCCACCAGGGATTGAAACCGAGACCTTTTGTTTAGTAGTTGAATGTTCCCCTTACTACGCCACTGAACTGTGCAATACTAGAAGTGATTTGAGCGTGTTCATAAGCAGCTATGCATCGTAATTATTTAATACCATTGTTTTATCTTCAACTTTTCACCTGATAATGGAAAATTTCTTACAAAACGGTCGTTCTAATTTACATCAATAGTAAGTGCTTCTATAGTCAAATGTTCATATGTTAATGTGTTTAGGAATATTTAATAATAAATATAATAAAACACACATAATATAATAACTCCACACTAAATTTAGCATGTCAAAAAAATCATAATTAAAAACAACTTTAAAGACTAATATTTTGAAACAGTAATGACTAGCTGAGTCGAGTCACACATTTTTCTGCTTGTTCAAAAGACAATAAACTACTGGTTATAGCTCGGAAAATATCGTATCAGTGAGTAATTAACACAAAAATGATAAAGACTGATTAGTTCAATTAACTAATTGAGAAAATAATATCTATCAAAAAGCTGCCTACAAATTCACTTAAATCACTGTTAACATTATAAG
>JBAIZL010000002.1:84384351-84486851 GCA_036971475.1 Prosapia bicincta | reverse complement strand
CTAAATCAATAATAATAAACAATAAGTTTTAATAAAGATATCGAAGCAATTATTTTTAAAAAAACAAATAATAACCAGACAATAATTGTTCGGGCTAACAATCCCAACCAAATTTATAAAAAAAGGACATAAACTACAAAAAAAATTATTACTGACACTAAATAATAAAATTTTTATAAATAATATTTTAACTAAAAACAAACAATAAATAGTCTTGACGTAATTATTTTTTTTAGTTAATATAAATTAGTTTTTGTTTATATTTTTTACGTTATGGTATTTGGTAATTAGAAATACAACGACGTTAATAATATCGCAATTAAACATTCACCGTATGCTGTATAAAGTCTCCAGGAACATGTAAATTGGGGTTGACGCCTTGAAAATTTAAGAAAATATAGATTTAAAAATTTAATGCAAAAAACTTATTTAAATACAATTAAACTTAATAGACTCAAAAATTACACCTTATACATTCCGATATCCAACCCACAATTCTTAAGGAATATCTATTGTGAAAATTTTTGAAGAGGGAAACGAAGGGTATGTGATCGCCTCTTATCGAAGACCTACCTTAAAACCTAAAACTCCCATCAGGGAGACTAGCATCAGGCCCTAGACGGGGATGGCTTGGTGCCCTGATCCTTACTAACAATATCCCTAAGCTCATTGACACATCCCAGGGAAGAGATGATACTCTTACCAGACCCCAGGGACGAGATGATACTCTGACCAGACCCCAGGAATGAGATGGTACTCTGACCAGACCCCAGGGACGAGATGATACTCTGAACAGACCCCAGGAATGAGATGATACTCTGACCAGACCCCAGGGACGAGATGATACTCTGACCAGACCCCAGGAACGAGTCGATATTCTGACCAGGCCTTAGGGACGAGAAGATACTCTAACCAGACCCCAGGGACGAGATGACACTCTGACTAGACCACAGGGACGAGATGATACTCTGACCAGACCCTAGGGACGAGATGATACTCTGACCAGACCCCAGGGACAATACGATACTCTGACCAGACCCCAGGAACGAGTCGATATTCTGACCAGGCCTTAGGGACGAGAAGATACTCTAACCAGACCCCAGGGACGAGATAATACTCTGACTAGACCACAGGGACGAGATGATACTCTGACCAGACCCTAGGGACGAGATGATACTCTGACCAGACCCCAGGGACAATACGGTACTCTGACCAGACCCCAGGGACGTGATGATACTCTAACCAGACCCTAGGGACGAGATGATACTCTGACCAGACCTAACTTGAGATCAGTAAATCCCTCCGGACGACCAGGTTTTCAGTACGCTATATTTAAGACGATGTAACAAACACAGGCACAAGGCAGCGACTCACAAATTCTAAAAATTCCTTACAATCCAAATTGTCGGACGTCCCCGTCAACGTTTCAACTGAACACGTTTGACACGTTTTTGCATACTACGCATATTACGAAGGCAAGAAAATTTTTTTCTACCAAAACGTAACCTCAATGGACACTTTATTACTAATATTTTATTATAACTATATTACAATGTAAAAACCTTGAGTGTGTGTTTCTGTAGTAACGTTTGTGTTTTTACAAAATTCTTAATTTTGAGGCCGCCAGCTTAACGTCTTATTTTCTCTTGTGCCTTGGAATTTTTATCATTTCGAATTTTACTACCAATTAAATGATAATAAAAATTAAAAAAATATAAGGAAATATAGGGAAAATTACAAAGTTTCAGTGTTTTATATTTATTATTTTATTAAAAAATATTAATAACTCTTTGATAAAAAGTCACTTACACTGGCAATAAGTTTATATTTTTAAAATTTGAAAATATGGACGAAAATGTCTTTTTTTCTGATCTAAATAGTGTTCTAGTCTAGTATGAACGTTCCTATTATATGGCGTGACTTATCAGTCACGAATCACATTCGTTTAAACGATTCAGAATAGTCATCTTACTACTCCTTAAGGGAATGTTCTTTAAACGTCATATATACGTAAATCGTCTACTTCATGTTTGACGAACAGAATGGCCATAAATCTCACAGATGACAGGAATAATCTTTGGAAATAAAATTTCGTTTAAAGTTTTTTGTATTTGTTAGGTTAACCTAACCTAACTCAACGCAATAAATTACAAAGGTGTTAAGGCCTTTTGAACTACAAATAATTTTTTAAAGATTGTTCTTTTATTTCGTACACAGATTTTTTGTGTGTATTAAGATAACCTAACCTAAACTAATGTAACCTAACCTAACACAATTAATTACAAAAGTGTTAGTTAAAATTACAAATCACTTTTCAAGAGATTGTTTTTTATTCACACTAAATAATTTAGTTTAGAAAATAAATCCAAATTCTATAACAATACACCATAATAAATAGCTCATTAATTGTACCCTACAATACTACACTGCGTAGAATATTCTAGTTACATTTTAACACGTGTACCACGAAGCGAGTTACATGTTAGTGTAATTCTGTTTCAAAAATAATCTACTAGAGTAAAGTTTAAATCTGATAGAAAATTATTGTAGAGATGATGAAAAGTAACAAATTGAATTTAAATCCAATGCTTAAGTTCGTCTTACACAAAAAGAGCTTGTTTCGTGACAGTTTTAGTAATAAGAAGCTTATCCATTCACTTTGGAGTGTGTTGGGCTTTACACACGTAATGCCACCTCACGAAGGATGAAAAATAAATTGCTTTTAGCATTAAACAAATACAATGTCCAATACGATATCAAAAAGAATATCTTACTTTATGACGCTATTACGTATTATAGTCTATTTGTATAATGCACATAAATATTATTTTTAATATACAAATATTACTTTAAATAAAATATAGGCTTTTTAAAACATTATTCTTATTTTAATAAAAAAACATATTCCTTTATATTTAGTTTTGTACTAAAACCAATTTTTAACATAAAGCGTAATTAAGCATGTGTATCTTGAGTTTTCAAAACGTTATCCCTAATGACCTTTTGACTATAAAATCGCCCCACTAAAAATAAGAACAGTTTCAGTCCGTAATGTGTACAAATAATTTTACTGTTTTTTAAATTAGGTAATATAAAAACTGTTATTACCATATTGAAGTCATAAATATCCTCTAGACTAGTTGATAATATTGCAATCCTAGTGCTTCGCCTACGCGAGCTGACGTCATTAAAGTTTTAGAGCTTCGCTTAGACGAGTTGATGACATTGTAGTCCTAGAGCTTTCCTACACGAGCTGACGTCATTAAAGTTTTAGAGCTTCGCTTACACGAGTTGATGACCTTGCAGTCCTAGAGCTTGGCCTACCCTAACAGATGTCATTAGGGTTTTAGAGCTTCAACTAGACGATTTGACGACTTCGCAGCCCTTGAGCTTCGCCTACCCAAGCTGACGTCATTAAAGTTTTAAAGCTTCGCTTAGACGAGTTGATGACCTTGCAGTGCTAGAGCTTGGCTTACCTTAACAGATGTCATTAGGGTTTTAGAGCTTCACCTAGACGATTTGGTGACATTGTAGTCCTATGCGAGATAACGACAGCGTTTTAGATACTTCGTCTAGACGAGTTTACGACATTATGGACAGATGGAGCAGCGCCAGGAAAGCAGACTACATTGCTTGACTACACGAGTTGACTACATGTCACCGCTAAAGCTTCGACTACTCGAATTGACCACAAGACAGTCCTAACATTTGAATACACGAGTAGACTATATGTCGAACCTAAGGTTTCGACTACACGAGTTGACTTTATGTCGCCGCTAAATCTTCAACTACTCGAATTGACGGCATTGCAGACCTATAGTTTGATTACGCGCGTGGACTATATATCGGTCTTAAGGTTTCGACTAGATGAATTGACTCTATATCACCGCTAAAGCTTCAACAACACGAGTTGTCGACGGATTGATAAGCATACTGGTTCCAATGCAGTGGTTTTATGGCCAAAGCACCCCCTCCCTAATATGCCTATCAACCAGTTTTTCAAGTCCCTTAAGAACAAAGGACATGAGAGTAATAGGTCTGTATCCTTTCCCTTCCGCTTGGTTACCGGTAGGCTTAGGTATAAAGACCACCTTACTAGATTTCCAGGCTGCTGGCACATGCCCTAGAGCAATGCTTAGCCTGTATAATTTAGTAAGTACCAGCACCAGCATGTCCATTCCCTGCTGCAGCAGCACAGGATGGATCCCATCTGGACCTGGAGATTTGTAGGGTTTAAATGTGCCTATAGCCCATCTTACCCTTTGTGGAGTTACCATCCTCCTTGCCACTTCCCAGTCCTCCCTCTTACCACGTCTTGTGAAGGGTTTGGCAACTGGTACAGTGTCTGCTCCCCCAAGATTTCTCAGAGTGCTGCAAGGGAAATGTGTTCTGATTAATTCTTCCACAGTTTCCCCTGCAGTTTTTGTTATATTTCCCAATGGGGTTCTTAGGATCCCCACCGGGTTAACTGGGTCCTTAGAGAGCATTTTATGCAGTCGTGCCGAGTTCCGAGTTTCGTCAATCTCTTGACAAAACTCCTTCCAGGACTTCCTGCGTGCTTCTCTAATTGCCCTATTGTATTCGGTTAGTGTTTTCTATACTGGTCCCACCCTCCGTTCTTTTTTGCTCTATTAAAGAGTCTCCTGGTGGTCTTCCGAAGTTTGGCTAGCTTCTTGTTCCACCATGACGGATCCCCTACTTTTCTCCCCTCACTAAGAGGGCAGTTGTCAGTAAAGGACTTTACTACAGCCTCGCCAACCAGTGTGGTAGAGTCTTCTAGCTCTCCCCTCCCACCATACTCCAATCCAGCATCCTCAATCCGAACACCCAGGTCCCTCCTGTAGGAGTCCCAGTCTGTTCTTCTTGGATCCCTGGTTGGCCGAAGCATGGCTGGATTTAGGGAGATATCATACCTAATATGTCTGTGGTCAGAAGAAGATGGTTCATCCGACACATACCAATTTAGTACATGCCTAGCCATCTGGTTCGTCACCACCGTAATGTCCAGGACCTCCTGTCTGACCCTAGTAACAAACGTCGGCTCTTCTCCCTGATTTAAGACTAGTAGATTCTTAGAGCTAAGATAAGCTAAACGTTCCTCACCTCTAGTGTTGGTACCTGTACTTCCCCACGAAGTGTGATGGGAGTTAGTATCCATCCCCACCAGCAGCTCCTCATCCACAGCCCCGTAGTGATCGACCACCTCCTCAGCTCTTTTGTCGGTAGAGCCCCGCATAGTCAAAGGGAAGATATGCCGTGGCCAGGTTCAGCCTCCTCATCCTCCCCTCCGCCCGCAGCTCCACCATCACTGCTGTCAAGTCCCTGCAGTAGAACTCCGTTAGTACAAAAGCACTCAGCCCCCTCCTGACCAGGATACACGTCCTGGGAACACCGGAGTTCTTATCATACAACAACTAACCTCCAGATGTCGCCAGCTCGCATATACGTCCTCCAGAAACCCATGGCTCCTGGATGAGCACCAAGTCCACCTCTCCCCTGTCCAGCATCCTAAACACGACTGCATTAGCTGCCCTGCTGTGCTGTAGGTTCACTTGAAGAAACTTGACCATTGTTCTGCTTACTTAGCAGTTGCCTGAGTCCGCAAAGCAACCCCTTGAACTGCTCAACTCTACAACCATTTCACTGGTTTCTGCAGTCGGCAGCTTGGTAGCCGCCCCTGCACCCCCAGTGGAGGTTGCAGTTGACACATCTGCTACAGACTCACGGTTTACCGTCTCATTGGCTCCCGCTGTCTGTGTAGACTCAACATCAATTTGTGTACTTACTTGGTCCCTTAGCTTCCCACGAGTATGGGGGAAAGAACGGTCAACCAGAGCAGAGCCCCCACTGCCCTGGCAAGACAACATACAATGAGGTTTTGTCTGGTTCCTCAAGGGGATCGTGTGCGACTGAATTTTATACCCTGCAGCCATTCATCCATCAGCACGATGCCTTCCACCTTGGATTGGGTATTCAGTCACTGACCCTGAAGCACACCCCAAGTTCAGGACATTATTAACTGTTGCTCATGGAGCGAACAGCCTGCTTTTACTCTCTTTTGTTACAACTGTGTCGTTAGGGTAGTTTCTCGCCCATACTTCACAGCTGCATTGCCCTTGGTTCACCTGGAAGGTGAGAGTAGAATTGTGAGGACTTAATTCCCAACTACCCCAGTCCCCAGTCAGAGCAGTTATTTCTACCACACCCAACCGGTTGACTGACGAGGAGGGATAATTCCTCACCTTTGAACCATTGCCTTGGTCCGGGCCTGCTTATTCAGAAACTTTCCGGAATCCTTATTCACAAGTAACCTACATATCTGTAGGCCGTTCCACTATCCGCCACCCGTGGACCCGCCCAGTTTCTAAGGCAAGCTATCTGGGTTTTGACGACATGACGATCCTAAAGTTTGAATACACGAGTAGACTATATGTCGAACCTAAGTTTTCGACTACATGAGTTGACTATATGTCACCGCTAAAGCTTCAACTACTCGAATTGACGACATGATGGTCCTAAAGTTTGAATACACGAGTAGACTATATGTCGAGCCTAAGGTTTCGACTACATGAGTTGACTATATGTCACCGCTAAAGCTTCAACTACTCGAATTGACGACATGATGGTCCTAAAGTTTGAATACACGAGTAGACTATATGTCGAACCTAAGGTTTCGACTACATGAGTTGACTATATGTCACTGCTAAAGCTTCAACTACTCGAATTGACGACATGACGGTCCTAAAGTTTGAATACACAAGTAGACTATATGTCGAACCTAAGGTTTCGACTACAGAGTTGACTATATGTCACTGCTAAAGCTTCAACTACTCGAATTGACGACATGACGGTCCTAAAGTTTGAATACACGAGTAGACTATATGTCGAACCTAAGGTTTCGACTACATGAGTTGACTATATGTCACTGCTAAACCTTCAACTACTCGAATTGACGACATGACGGTCCTAAAGTTTGAATACACAAGTAGACTATATGTCGAACCTAAGGTTTCGACTAGATGAATTGACTCTATATCACCGCTAAAGCTTCAACTACAAGAGTTGTCGACATGACAGCCCTAGAGCTTAAACACACGAGTTGACTATATGTCGGTCCTAAAGTTTCTATTAGATGAGTGTTCTCTATGTCACCACTAATGCTTCGACTACTCGAATTGACGACATGATGGTCCTAAATCTTGAATAACGAGTAGACTATGTCATTGCTAGCGCTTCCATTACTCGAGCTGAGATGACAGTCCTATAGTATGACTACACGAGTGGACTATATGTCGCTGCTAAAGCCCCGAAAGGAAGAGTTGACGAGAAAATTACCATACTATCTGATTTTCTTATTAAGAACCCTGAAAAGTAAATGCTGTGGTTGGTGAGAAAACAAATTTTAAAAAATATAGTTTACCCCTTTGTTTTTGTTTTGTTACTCGAATATAAATAATTATAAATAACAGTTTTGAGAATGAATAATGGTTAGTAAAACCCTAAAATGTATAAAACTTCACTGTTTTGAATTGATACTTTCACTGTTAGCTTTTGCAATTAGCAAATTGTTTAGAAATAAACCAAAAGTGAAAAATGTATAGCTTTTACTAGTGAGGGCTCTATAATAAGACAACGTGAGAGTAGGCCAGTAGACCAAAGGGCGTTCCTTCAGCTTTGATTAGGGTTTCAGTTCTTGGAACTATAAAGATGTTGCTTTATGAACATCACAAAGGGCTTTACGTTAAGGCTGCTAACTAAAGTCACTAAGATTGCCTACGAGGATTAGGAAGGTTTAAAGGTAAGTATCTACCCGGAGGATATACAAGGAGGTTCGTGCTGTCACGTGTACAGGTTCAGAGCCTATATCTTACAGGATCGTAAAGAAGTAAATACCTGTTACACATGATTGAAGACTGAAGTATGAGAAAAAGTAAGTAGGTAGAGTTAAGGAAAAAACTCTATTGATCCTCTTGTACTTGAAACCTCGCCCGTGCAAGTCGGCTCCGTGTCGGGGTGAAGAGGGGTAAATATTACAAATATGAATAAAGTTACAGCGTATAGACGAAGTTATTCTTTAAATAAGTTAAATTAATAACTTATCTCTATAAAACGGAAGTTGGATGATATGAAATATTATTATTTTATGGAAAAGAAGTAGTGACAGTCATCCACTAGAAGTAAGGAATCCTATTCATAAAAAGAACTTGTGACCGAGGTTAAAGAATTTAAATTTATTACCGATCATCTCTCATCTTGTTAGATGGGTTTATTTTGTGTCATTAAATAGCGGACTACATCCTGAGTTATTAATTATCTAGCTCCACAATGAGTGAGCAACATTCTTACTGTAACCAGAAGCATTAGTGATTCTCGGGTAATGTTATCACGAAATATTCTAACACTTTTCTGCATGTTATTCCATCTAAATCTTTTACATTTCACTGCGCTCGGAGAATGAAACTTTTACGAGTAGTCTTGTGACATTTAATCTATTTTTTCAACTCATTGCTCTCTAAAGGAGAAGTATATTACAATTTTATTTAATCAACTTCGCAGTTAACTTTGAAATACGTTTTCAGTTAAGGAGGTAAAGTATTTCCGCCAATGGTATAACATTTAGGTAAATAGAAAGTCTTTAACCGATTTCTAACATTTCATTCGTTAGAAATATCTAAATTCCCATTTTTTCCTATTTCCATAACACATTGAGAATATTTACATGTGGCGTAGCTAATCTGGATATCATTACTCATGAAAACTATAATTATTACCTGCACCAACGCTATCTATTAGTGGATTTTTTATGTTCATAATATTTCTCGTACATCTATTATTTAGTGACAAACCAACAAACATTCAACTGGATGTGCGTCTCAAATTTTGGCGTTTCTAATATTTTGAATTTTGATGTTTTTGAAACTTTACAGTATCAGTTCGGCACTGGACGGAATGGATGAAAGTGGTGGTTCCTTTCTATATAGTGCCAGATCGTATATACGATGTATTTTTTCTATTATTGTAACATAAATTTACATTAACAATAACAAAAAACACCCAAGAGCTAAAATGTTATGTCCATATTCATTTTAAAATGTTATTAACATAGTTCCCAGAGCCAAGTAAACATATCTTGGCTTATAACTAATATGAGTTACTGATGAAACTGTTCCATCCCGGTTCCAAGTAGGACTACTTTATTATAGTCTCGGAAGCGGCCCAGACATCAAGCGCGCACACAGCCACACGCGCTGACCCGCCTACCTGACGTAATGGTTTTTTCTATGAGTCACTTACAAGGCCTTGGTCTATAAAACTAGCATTTATAGATTTATTTATTCTATAAGAAATTTTAAATATCATGATGAGAATTTTAGCATCATTACTGGAATTTTAAACATCATGACGAGAATTTTAAACATCATTACTATAATTTTAAACATCATTACTAGAATTTCAAACATCATGAAGAGAATTTTAAACATAATTACTAGAATTTTAAATATCATGAAGAGAATTTTAAACATCATTACTAGAATTTTAAACATCATTACTAGAATTTTAAACATAATTACTAGAATTTTAAATATCACGAAGAGAATTTTAAACATCATTACTATAATTTTAAACATCATTACTAGAATTTTAAACATCATGACGAGAATTTTAAATGTCATTACTATAATTTTAAACATCATTACTAGAATTTCAAACATCATGAAGAGAATTTTAAACATCATTACTAGAATTTTAAACATCATTACGCAAATTTATACATCATTACGACAATGTTATATAATCATCTGTAAACTTTTGAGGCTTCACCTACATCCAAGTGCAGTGGCTCTTCAACTTCTCGATAACCACTACATGGTTAGAAGACTGAAAAGAACCAAACCATTTGAGTTAGTGTAATTTAATGTTGAATTGTGGTAGTTCTAATGTATGTAGTATATATATATATATATATATATATATATATATATATATATATATATATATATATATATATATACAGTATATATATAACAGTATATATATATATATATATATATATATATATATATATATATATATATATATATATATATATACTGTTTTCTTGTATTCACGTATCACTAATACATTCATGTCCTTAAACAATAATCTTACTTGGTTTATATGAAAGGCGACTTTCGAGAACTGTATATACGTGTTCTCATTTTCGAGCCTGATCTGAGACCAACGGCTTCTCGTAGTTGCTAGGTGTGTAGGATCTCTATTGTCATGTGATTTACAGATGTTATATTTTCGGTTTCACTGAAGTGTGGGAATGTTTTCGTGTCTTGGGGCTCTTGTTTAAGTATAATAAAGTGTAAGAGACATATACATATTTACAAACACGAGCACGTGTGTGTGCTTGTGTGTAGGCTATGTGTGTGTGCGAGTAGGTAATGATCATTCTTTACTATAAACAGCTATTTCCAGAAAAAAGTTTGAAAAATATTTTATTGCTTTTCTAAAACTAATGAATTATAAACCTTCAAAATGTTAAAGCGACGCCATGTTTTTATAGACTTTATACAGATTACCTAACTTGCTGTTTAGAGTTTTGTATTCATAAATTTATCGCTTTTATGATTCTCTCGTTTTTCTTTCTTAATTTAAACATGGTCTAGTTTGTTGATATGTTTGATTTTAACCCGTAAATAAACGATAACTATCGCAGTAAGATCATTTTGTTACCTTTATGCTGCTTAGATTTATTTTCCAACCCCGAAGTATATTCAAATAAAGTTATCTAAAGAATGTTAGAGAACACATTTCTAATTACGCACTGTGTAATATTATTCGTTGTGTACTATTATACTATATTTCGTGTTCAATGGGCTATACTATAACCCTTGTGTTCAATGATATTATCCTTTGTAATCTATGATTCAATCTATATGTCCTATAGGCCTACTGTTTTCATTTTGTTGCTTGTATTTTTCATTCAGTGTCTTCGTTTCCTGGCATAATTTCAGTCTGCAGCAAAATGTTTGGTTTAATCTCGTTTAATCTTGCATTAGAAATGTAATTGGTTGTAGAAATGTTTTACAATATTTAGTATTAGTAATTCAAATACTACGTCTTTCAAACATTTTAAAATAAATCCTCTTAACTAAATGATATTGCTGTAATGATGTCTGTTAGAAATGAAGTAATGGCGTTGTACAGGTTAGGATTATCTAGGAAGGGGTACTTGATCCTCCATCTGTTGCAATCTTACTGTTACCAATATTAACCAATCCATTAACAATTATTCACCTGAAGTCAAGCACATTTGCAATAGCCATTGTAAAGGTCACATTATTGCGTGTAATGTAATATATTAGGTTACTCTCAATGATTTGTAGAATTGCTATTTACTCTATGCAATACAATATAATACAGTGTGACTAATTGTATCAAAATAAATCTTACAGAATATTATTTTGGACGACTCTCTTGTACATCCAGTGTTGATATTTCTTCTACAATAGTTAATTTCTGCATTGTAAGTTTTTATTACCCTGGGATATTATTTACAGTTTCTTAGACATATACATTTGTAGTAGGTAAAACCTCTACTGGAGCAGTATAAAAACACTGAATTTGTATTTGCGTTGGTAATATTTTAATTATTATAAATTTCAACATCATTTACATATTCATTAGCGTTTTCATTATTACTATTGTAATTATTAGTATTAGTAATCGCGGCACGAAAAATGCGTACTGCGAAAGATGCGTATGCCGAAAGATGCGTACAGTGAAAGATGCGTACTGCGAAAGATGCGTATGCCGAAAGATGCGTACAGCGAAAGATGCGTACAGCGAAAGATGCGTACTGCGAAAGATGCGTATGCCGAAAGATGCGTATGGCGAAAGATGCGTACAGCGAAAGATGCGTACAGCGAAAGATGCGTACAGCGAAAGATGCGTACAGCGAAAGATGCGTACAGCGAAAGATGCGTACTGCGAAAGATGCATATGCCGAAAGATGCGTATGGCGAAAGATGCGTACAGCGAAAGATGCGTACAGCGAAAGATGCGTACTGCGAAAGATGCGTACAGTGAAAGATGCGTACTGCGAAAGATGCGTATGGCGAAAGATGCGTACAGCGAAAGATGCGTACAGCGAAAGATGCGTACTGCGAAAGATGCGTATGCCGAAAGATGCGTATGGCGAAAGATGCGTACAGCGAAAGATGCGTACAGCGAAAGATGCGTACTGCGAAAGATGCGTACAGCGAAAGATGCGTACAGCGAAAGATGCGTATGGCGAAAAATGCGTACAGCAAAAGATGCGTACAGCGAAAGATGCGTACAGCGAAAGATGCGTATGGCGAAAGATGCGTACAGCGAAAGATGCGTACTGCGAAAGATGCGTATGGCGAAAAATGCGTACAGCGAAAGATGCGTATGACGAAAGATGCGTTCAGCGAAAGATACATACAGCGAAAGATGCATACTGCGAAGGATGCGTACGGCGAAAGATGCGTATGGCGAAAAATGCGTTCAGCGAAAGATGCGTATGACGAAAGATGCGTACAGCGAAAGATGCGTACAGCGAAAGATGCGTACTGCGAAAGATGCGTACAGCGAAAGATGCGTACAGCGAAAGATACGTATGGCGAAAGATGCGTTCAGCGAAAGATACATACAGCGAAAGATTCGTACTGCGAAAGATGCGTACGGCGAAAGATGCGTACAGCGAAAGATGCGTATGGCGAAAAATGCGTACAGCGAAAGATGCGTATGGCGAAAGATGCGTACAGAGAAAGATGCGTACAGCGAACGATGAGTATGGCGAAAGATGCGTACAGAGAAAGATGAGTACGGCGAAAGATGCGTACAGAGAAAGATGAGTACGGCGAAAGATGCGTACAGCGAACGATGAGTACGGCGAAAGATGCGTACTGCGAAAGATGCATACATGCGCACATGAGGAAACAATAGCAATTGACGAGGGTTAGTAATAAATTTGACAAGCGAAAAAAGCGTATAAACCAGACTCCAGTTGTCAACCCAGGTAATCTACCCCAAAACTATTTGCTAATAGCTTTCAAACTTTTGGATTTTCCCGATCAAAATAGGGTTTTAACTTTGACAGTGGTCACTTTTCCTTTAACTGTCTAGGTGATAGGTTCTATTTAATCCAAAGAGATTTATCAAAAAAGGCTGAAACGTCGACTCCTACGCACATGACACTGGACTTACACTTAGAAGAAAAGAGAAGGGAAACAAATATATTAAGTCGGATGAAAGAACTAAACAAAAATTATTACAAAAATACCTGTAAACTGTAAACTAATGTTTGTCTGAGATCTCTTTTCTACATAAAAAAAAAATGGATTAAACTAGACCCAAGTAATCAGACGGTAAGATTAAATAAATTGGTCAAGTTGTAAAATGGATTAAAATTTTTTTAAATCTGTAAAATGAAAAAAAAAATTAAATACAAAACAAAATAAAATTACCAAGGCTATAAACTGATTTAAAATGATAGTCAACATATCTATGTCATTTGGCCAATCCAAAGGCTGTAAAGGTGATGGAAATCGGGTTTAATAGATAATGTTTTAAAGGATTCCGAGGAACTAAGCAAAACCTATGTTTAGCTCAGAGGTAAACTCATTTATGTAGCTCAATGGTTTTAAAAGATCCGTGTTCGCCTAAAAGTAGTTGTACGCATTTTGCGCCTGTTCTGACGTCATAGCTCACCCTCGTCATCTGTCAAAACTTGATCCTGTTCCTTCCTGATCTTTCGCAATATTCCTGGTGTACGCATCTTTCGTGTATTCTTAGCACTTATTAATTATCTGTTATTATACATTAGTTTATGTTACATACTAGTTATTAATAGCAATTGCTCTTACAACCCAGGACTTATCCTTAGCCATTATTAGTTAATAGCTCTTACGTTGTTTACATTAGCAGCCCTTGTTAAACATTTTTGTTCTTATTTAATTATTATTATCTTATTACACTTTTGCTATTACTTGCGACCAGACTTTTTGTTAACTAAAAGTTGTTAAATTTTTAACTTACACTTAGAGGAAACGTTTCCTCCAAGTGTAAGTTAACAATTTAATAAATTTTAGTTAGTAAAATGTCTGGTCGCAAGTAATTGCAAAAGTGTAATAAGAATTAACAACCAGCTCGTCATGATCAGCAACAAGTTTTCTATAATATTATCTATTACTTGTTAATGTTTATTACTTAATGAATTGCTAATAGTGTTTGGTTATCTTGAGTGTATTTGGCTTTTGCATTACCTCTGTTTGGCTTGGGTTCTCAGCCAAACTCTGCTGGTCATTTAGCACTACCCAGGGGACACGTACAGCTTAACGTATGCTGTGAACGCGACCAACTTTGTCCTCCTACCACATAGCCTACCTAGAGTGGAAGCAGTTGCTAGATTCAGAATGCTTAAGGGCCATGACTATCTGCAAGCCCACCTATATAAAATAGGATTAGCAGCCTCAGATATTTGCCTTCTGTGCAACTGTCGAAAGATGAACGCCCCACATCTTCGGAATTGCACAGCGTTGCAAGATGTGGAAGACCGAAGCCAGCATTGTCTGTACTGGAAGGCTAGGAGGAGAATTGCAGAAATGCCAAGATCTGACATTGGATAAAATAAAGTAAAGTAAGTAGTAATATTTTAAATAATAAACCCAATAACCACAAATTAACTTTATTTATTCACCTGATGTACATTTCAGTTACAAAGTAACCATCTTCAGAAGTACTGAACAAAACAAAAACAAAAAATAATTTAATTTAAAACGTATGTATATAAAACATATATAGCAACAAATATTGAGGTTATAAATGTAGAGGTTATAAACATTTATAGCCTCAACATCTTTTTGCTATATATGATTTATATACATACGTTTTAAATTAAATTAATTTTGTGTTCAGTACTTCTGAAGATAGTTACCTTGTAACTGAAATGTACATCAGGTGAATAAATAAAGTTAATTTGTGGTTATTGGGTTTATTATTTAAAATATTATAACATAGGCCACAGTTGCTCAAGAAAATCATTATAAGTAAGTAGTGTTTGGTTATCTATTATTGTTAGATGACTTGTCGAAGATATTAGACGGTGAAAAGATTATTAGGTAAAATCATTCTTTGAAAAATAAAAATTACCAAAACTTACGTTGACCTGAAATTAAAACTAAGTGGTTTGTATGTTACTGACAGACGTTGGTACAGTGACAAAACTAGACGATATTACAATGAGTGTAAAATCATAGTAACTAGAACCCGCTTATACTTCTTACACAGCATCAGGTTTACAACAAACCGCAGAAAACAGTGTCGAATGTCATCTGACAATGTTAGTCTTTGCCATGCAAAGACGAGTAATTAAACTCATTGTGGGAAAGTATCAAGGATTTGTATAACATAATCTAGAGCAGAAAAGACATGTTCATTTTATTCAGAGTATGTTTTTTTTCTCAATAACTCTCTATTTTATAAAACCGAAGTGTTATTGCATGTTAAAAACTCGGTAGATTTGGGCTTTGTTTCTGCTCTAACAATGCACGTTGACGTAATACGAATCTGTGAGCTGTTTACTCGGATAAGCGATCTACCACATTAATCACACCATGTTCTTGTTACATTTTGTTTAACAAACCTCGATAGAATATCCGTGCTTTGATTTATTTAGTCAGGTTTTTTGAATTTTATTTTGTTTCCATGTCTATAATTTCTAATATTATTTTTCGGATATTTTAGATTTACCTTTTTTTTAAAAATATTCTCTTCTATAATTATAACGTAATATTAAAACACGTCTGTTATTATTAATGTAGGGTATAATTGTGTAGAACGATTTTAATTATATTGTATTACGAATGAGTAGAGTTGGAAATATACATATAGAGTCACTGAGGAAGGTCGTCAAGTTCGTTTTCTTTCAGTAAGTTAAAAAAAATTATTTTCATTCTTAGTCCAGTGTATTATATTGCTACTGGTCTTAAAATTTCAATAATGCCTGTGAAAACTAAGAGATGTAGATTATAAAAAAAAAACAGAATTATAATCAGAAATATTCTTTTTATGAAATAATTGAAGTTGTACTAAAAGTTAGATTTTTGTAGCTTAAGAGGATTTTTTGTAGCCATTACTATTACTTACGATAAATGTGCAGGACCTTGAAGTTGACCGACTTCCTAACGGGGACGTAAATAATGTGTCTAACCGATAGTGAGCACTTTTGGTTCTAATGTTCAACAGTTATAGAAGTAATAGTCATTGAATAGTTCAATTACTTGGTTGTGCTGTGGAGATGAGTTCGGAAAGAGAAAAGATAATTAATAAACCTAAACACTTGAAGGTACCCGTCAGTTAAATAATACAGATTTGTATAAAGGCTGTGTACTCAAATACACAACCTTGCAACCTTAATATTCCAGGGACCAGAGAGGGTATCATGGCCTCTATATCCTCTGGGATTTCTTCTCCCTACTTTAATCCTTTCTATAAGTACAATCCCTACCTTACTTATATACTGATCATTAGTAAGAGGTGAAACAGTTCAAATGTTGGTAACTCTCTAAGTGTAAGACCCAGGAACCATCTGATACAGCTAGTAGTTATAAGTAGTCGATAATGCAAAAGGGAAGGAAAAGAGGATTCTGTAGTTTGGGAGAATGTAAATGTGCTTCCGGTCGTTACTGCTGTCTTTTGCTATTTCTGTTGTTCGTCCTTGTCGCACAATCGCTCAGCGAAAGTGACAAGCAGTGCTCTCTAGTATTCGGCTGCTGAATTTATATATGAACTGTTTACTGTGTATATATGAACAAATCTACTAATCTGTTCATATAAACATTGACAAATGGTCAGTGATAATATTTGTATTGACTGATTTTATGAAAACTTAGAAACCCTTCACATAAAGCTAGAATTCCATCAATTTCCTCTTTTGCAATCGTAAAATGGAATGATGACTTAATTATTTTATAGTAACAATCCAAAGAAATGGAAAATACAAGAAATTAAACATTTTCATGAAAATACTGTTTTTACACGCACTAGAAGAAACTATGAACAGAAGAAGGTTTCCGGACCAATAACAAAATAACACGATAAAAAACATTATTAATGAGAAATGAGAGAGAAGAGAAATTGTAAAATAGATTAATTTTGAATGAAATATCATTTATAAAACGAGCGTTTAACGTTTACGCAATTATCCGTAAGGCATATCTGAATAAAAGAAAACTAATTTTGATAAATATTAATTATACAGTAAATCCGATTTCCGATATTTCGAGCTTCCGTTATATTCGAGGCTATTTCTATTCGAGCCTATTTCGTTTTGAAAAAAAATGATGAATCATGTTTCCAAGAAATGTTTAAAGCTGTATGGTATGCTAAGGAAATGAGTCAGGCTTCCAAGAAATGTTTATAGCTCTATGGTATGCTAAGGAAATGAGTCAGGCTTCCAAGAATTGTTTATAGCTGTATGGTATGCTAAGGAAATGAGTCAGGCTTCCAAGAATTGTTTATAGCCATAAACTATGCTAAGGAAATGAATCGGGCTTCCAAGAAATATTTCTAGCCATACGATATGCTAAGGAAATGAGTCAGGTTACCAAGAAATGTCCATTTCAATACGGTATGTAAAGGAAATGAATCGGGCTTCCAAGAAATATTTCTAGCCATACGATATGCTAAGGAAATGAGTCAGGTTACCAAGAAATGTCCATTTCAATACGGTATGTAAAGGAAATGAATCGGGCTTCCAAGAAACATTTATAGCCATGCGATATGCTAAAGAAACGGGTTGGGCTTCCAATAATTGTTTGTATCCATATATTATGCTAAGGAAATGAGTCAGGCTTCCAAGAAATGTTCATATAAAGTTCCATAAACTTATTTAGTCCATGTTAAATTACCTATATTATGAAGGTTGTCCCTTGTTTTTTTTATTACCGCCAAACTAGCATATTGCCGCCAAATAGTTCTGAAAGCAAACTGTCTAATTGTCACCACGAGAGACCGACAGCTGACCGATAGCAATACAGCTGTGCGGGCAAGGCTTGATTTTTAAGGTACAGTTTTGTTTAAAAAAATAAAAGTGAGTCGTCAAGTAGAGTCTGATAAAGAGATTAGTCGAGAGAGAAGACGTCTTCCTGGTGACCAAAGGAGTACATCCCGCGACATGCTATCATCCCGAGGGAACCAGAGAGAGGTAACACATAGTCCTAATGACGACTCACAACAGGGAAACGACTTATTTATTATTCCTTTTATATTTATTAGTAATAAAACTTATTTGAACGCACTGTCCACACCTTGTAGAGGATTATTTATGCCAATTAGTTGTTCTAAATGCTATTTTAAAATTAATATCCATGATTTCCCGTTTAATCAAATCCTCCGACGACGGTGCGATTTCCTGGTTTATTAAATTCATATTTTTCTTAATGCTTAGGAACGTACTTTTGTGTAATCCGAGTTTTCGAGAATCAGAAGGATTCTTGGTCACATCTACCTTGAATTATCGAGACTCTACTGAATTTTAATAATATTTTATAATACAAATTTTATAATAATAATATTAACAATAATACGTAATTTTATTAATATAAAGTTTTCATACTTAGAGTACTTGGCACATAGATAACAAAATATTGTGATTTGGTCACTATATTATAATGAAAGAATTCTTTTATAGAAAAAAAGAAAGAAATAAAACATAAAGTTGTGCACGCTATTAAGACTATGTGAACTTTAAAGGGCAATATAACAGTAATAAAGTTATTTGTAAAATTAATTGTTCTTCATTTTACGTATCAGCGCACAAAAGATTTATTTTACTTCTTTTCTTCAAACACGTCACTGACATTTCTGCTGTGTTTGTATAGATAGTAGTCTTTGATAAGTAACCTGAGTGGAGACGCCCCTCAATTCTATACTTTGTAGCAGAGTGTTAGGTTTCTATTCCTAGCCGACAAGACAACATTCGCAATCTGTGAAATCTTAAAGTGGAAATTCCACACCTTTGTCTGAGCGGGGCTTTCTAAGTAATGGAAATTTCGGTGTATCTCGTATGATAAAATTATAGTAATTTGGGTATACACCGAAACATGACGTTTTACACGTCATTGTTAAAATAGTTATGCTATTATTGCTATTGTTATTTTTACTACATTATATAAAATGAAAACATATATATGCTCAGAACACTCTGTTTCCCGTTTTTTTCAAATATTTTAAAGAATATAATTTAGATTCTTAGTTAGCCTACACTACATAGAAAGTAGTTCAAGTTCGGGAAACTTCGGTAGAGATCGGATAGCTTCACGAAGAATAGATTGAAACTAACACTGTTCGACCTTACATTGTTAGCATTATCAAGAGCGTGTTAACCTATTATGAGACAATAACGAAACCTAATTTTCTGATAGATTTTAAATACCTTTCACATGTCAAAGACATAAACCGTTATAAAAATATATCTTTAATAATATTTCTCAAAGTTATAATTTCAAAACGTAATACAGTTTAAATATTTCTAAAACTATATAACACAACGTTGCTAGACCTAAGAACGTTAAGACTTAGGAACATTATATTTATAATTGTTTAGGAACATTATAAACGATTCCAATAAAAGAAACATTTCACATATATTATAAAGTGTTATACAAACGAGAATAAACCAATTGAACTAAACAGCAATACACATGACCATCGTATGCTAGACAGTTTATAGATAGAAAAGAAAGACTTTGTACTATTAGTAAAGAAGTTTTCACAGTCACTTGTACAGTGACACAGAAGAATCTGCAGAAGAAACTATTGCTTTAGTTGCAGCGTTACAACTTTTGTTAGTAAATGGTTTAACTGGATGAAGGAGCATAACTTGAACGAATTATACTGCTACAACACTTAAAGAAACTTCTAATTAAATTAATTAAAAATTATTTTACCAACAAAATAGAGAAGATAAGATTTCTTAGATCGCTAAGATGTGGTTTACAAAAAGCAACAGGAAACTCGAAAAGAGATGTAATAATTTTTAAAACTATTATAAAAAAGGTCTCATTTGGATTTGTGTAAATTGCAAGTTTTATATAGTAGTAGATAACAAATACTAGGTCAAGCCCGATTTTTCACACACACACACACACACACACACACACACACACACACACACACACACACACACACACACACACACACACACACACACACACACACACACACACACACACACACACACACACACACACACACACACACACACACACACACACACACACACACACACACACACACACACACACACACACACACACACACACACACACACACACACACACACACACACACACACACACACACACACATACACATACACACACACACACACACACACACAAACACACGCCCTTCTTTTTCCCTCCCATTAACTTCGCCCATGGTCTACATACTGAATACACGCAAAAAAAAGAGTGTTGACAAGTGACAAAAACTTTTGAAACAACTATTTTTCGACAGAAACTACCTCAATTCCGGAGTAGAAACGCAATTTATCTCAAAGACCTCGTAACTGTTCTCACTAGAGAAGGAAAACATGATACTAAGAATCAATAACTCTCACATTTAACATGTACGCAATTGTCGGGAGCTACAACACACGGTAAGGCGCTGTTTCCTAAACAGTCAATTCAAACCAAGAACAATGATTACTATGAATAATTCTCAAATAATAATATTGTATTATTATTATTTAATTGTTTGCAAACATTTTCGGTAGAAGTTTTTATATTTCTAGTTGTAAACATGTTTTTATTGAAATGAATTGACTCAGTTTTAGCTTCCTCTAGTTGTTTGAGTAGTTACGTATTAACTTAATGAGGTATGAACACTATCCTTTATTCATTTCACATATTTTATTCAAAAATACATAATTAACAAGAAATAAATTTCAAGTTTCGCAGAACTAGTTATTACAATTTCGGTACGTTAATTTTCGCCTTGGAAACCTAACCTTACAGAAAAAACACTCTCTTTTACCAAGCTATTCTTTATGAATTTCCCTAATGTGCCCTACTTTATTATTATATATATATAAATATAGCTACAAATAATAGATATTTTTTGATCAAAATAAACAATTAAATATTCTACATAATGTAAGCAAGCTTCTTTGAAGGCATAGCCGGCTGCAATGGAACGAACATATGTTGAGATGAACAGTGATTAGCTTACGTTATTTTGTGTTTTTAATAACGCAATCCATCTTCACTTATATGTATATAATAATATATTATATTATATCGCTCTGTTCAACGTTATTTTTCAGTAAAGGTAATTTTTTATAACCTGCCTCAACACTTTGTAGTTATTTTTTTAAATAATTATTTTTATTTTACGTAAGTTAATGTGTTTTATAGAAATATTAACATTACACAGTTTCCTGTGTTTTCATATAGGCTATTTTGATTTGTTTCAATTATTTAATATTATAACCAGAATTTATGTTTTACGAGAATTAAAACTTCTAGTTTCTTGTTTAAAATGTATTTTTGGGTACTTTATGTGAAAAGGAATAAAATTTTACTAAATCCATACCTAATTAAACAATTACTTTTTTTGTTTCCGTCGAAGATTTAATATTTACAAAATTTTTTAACACAATATTAGTTTTAAATAATAATTAAAATTTCGACTGCAACCTTATTCTCTTTCCCTCTTAGAAACGAAACTTCAATAAGAAGGTAACAATGGCTGTAGCGTTATCAACATGCCCAAGTTATATCGAAGAGAGATTTTAATTTTGTTAGGTTGAACACAGTGAAGCTGTTGTGGTTTTACTGATTCTGATAAGAAAGTTAATAACACTTTGTCTACGTAGAAAAGTATTTTTACTAAGTACAAAAAGAATTTGTAACTAATTATGTATATATATTTTTATAAATGTGCGGACCGCGTAGCCTTGCACTTGTCCTTGAGAGATCGCACGAGATTTCTTGTGTACTATCACTTCTTAAAACATGTTATACATTCAGAATGTTCTACATTTCAACAGCTTCTGCATTCGATATGTCTACACATATTTTAAAATTGTTTGTTAATTTATTCCGGCGCTAATTTATCATTGAATTTACCTAATATCGACCGTCTCATGCAAGCCAGTGTTTTTACAGTCCTTATGACGTTTTGTAGGAAAGTAATTATACTGACCCTCTCCTTCCCGTATTGCCTACTGCGATCTCTCAAGGCCAAGTACACAGTTACGTGGTCCGCACTATAATTTTGTAATGACTTGTGTGATAGTTTTCTAACGTTTTTGTAAGTCTTAGAACCATGAATTTGAAAAGTTTAACGTTCCTTATAATTTATATAACTATACAGTATATATATATATATATATATATATATATATATATATATATATATATATATATATATAAAGAACAAAAGTCAAAATACAAATACAAGAATTATATTTGAATTTACAATTCAAAGCTTTTCGTTGGCTAACAGTACCAACATCATCAGGAATATTAAACAATTAGAATTTATATTTTAATTGTTTAATATTCCTGATGATGTTGGTACTGTTAGCCAACGAAAAGCTTTGAATTGTAAATTCAAATATAATTCTTGTATTTGTATTTTGACTTTTGTTCTTTATTAATACACAAGAAAACATATTGCGATATTTATATATATATATATATATATATATAGTAGTCTACAAAAACCCCCGCCCAGTATGCCCGATGATGGAGACAAGACCAGTCTTTAATTGTTAACTCGCATAAATACCAAGTTTTTAAAAATTTTGTAAAAATATTTTATTAGATAATTATTTTTCTGAAGTTGCTGGTACTATTTTATCGGCGAAAAGCTTTGAATAAATAAATTCATTAAAAGTATTCTTGTTTTTTTGAAATGTTTTTAATTTATTAACTATATTACAAGATAACATATCACCATATTTAATATATATATATATATATATATATATATATATATATATATATTTATATATATATATATATATATATATATATATATATATATATATATATATATATATATATATATATATATATATATGTCTATGTTTTGCAACACTGTTTTCTTTTATTCACTTATCCCTTTCACTATATGTAATTAAACAAGAATCTTACTTGGTATTTATGCGAGTTAACTTTCAAAGATTGGTAGAATCTCCATCATCGGGTATCACTCTGAGTGACGCAACTTGTAGTTAAGGATAGGTACAATAATATAATAGCAATAGGTGAACACAGTCGACGCGGCAAATATTTAAGTGTATATAATTATGTGTAACAGATAATTATTATTACATTATAGTTATATTATTATTTTTTTAGTTATAAAAAACGTTAGTTTATTTTTATTTAAATATAACTTTTATGGAATGTTTTATTGGAGCAATCCGAGTTTGGATTTGAAGCGTGTGTTTATTTTTAATATTTCTCCTTGACTAGTACTAAGTGCCATAACCCACAAGTTCCTCCTCCATTGCAGGCGACAGGCACTTTGTAATCTTTAATGCTATTCGTATTGACACAATGAAAACCTTTTCAATAAGGATCAAATTAAAAGTGTCTTTCGGCCCTGAAGCGAGGTAAATCCATTTTAATATTTCCAAGTTTACAAAAGCGATTCGTAGACGTGACTATACAGGCAGCTAGTGATAGGAGTCGAATGAAACCGTTACACTAAAAGGAATGCAATAAAGCTTTTCATTTTGTAGAAATTAATCCCGGTAGTGTACAGGATATAAGTACTTGTACATTTAAAACTAAAAATAAATATAGTTTTTCTTATAAATAATATTCGAGCTGGCTTGTGAGTGAAAGTTATAATTAAAGAATAAAAATATGGTACAACTCACAAATATAAAAATTTTTATTTCATACGCACTTCAACGACTAATTTGTCGTCATCCTCAGTGAAGATACACAAATCAAATTAACTAAAAAAATATTAAACATAACCTATAAAGTTTTAACAAAATTCAAACTTTTGTTTTTAACAAAAGTAAAACTTATGTTTTTACTTTTGTTAAAACTTTATAGGTTATGTTTAATAATTTTTTAGTTAATTTGATTTGTGTATCTTCACTGAGGATGACGACAAATTCGTCGTTGAAACGCGTATGAAATAAAAAATTTTATATTTGTGAGTTGTACCATATTTTTATTCTTTAATTATAGTTTTTCCTGTAATATGAAGAAGATATACATATAATTATTTTTAAAATAATACATCTATTAGGTAATTATTTAAATAATATATTGATAAATATGTCTGGAATAACTACTGAATAGGTTTTATAAACTATTAGAACAAACTATCAATTATATTTTGCCACCCATAGGTTAGGCATTCTATACAAAAAATGACGCATTTTTGTAATATGGGAGTTGTATTGTAGCCCCAGAAGACTGCTTAATCGGAATACGCCTATAGTATTTAAATGTAATACCATTCGGCCTCAGCAACGATTCCGACCAATTCAAGAGGTTTAAGCGTCTTAAGGGTGTGAGAAGCCTGTCTCGAATACATAGACGACATCATTATGATTGGCAAGACCTTTAACACAACTTAGGGAATCTGCAGCTTCGGAGAGACTAAAGCTGGTAGCAGAAGCTACATCCTAAATACAGTAATTTTGTTCATAGGAAGGTTCAATATTTTGGACATATTGTATCAGATGAGGGTACTTCAGTTCACCAAACAAGCTTAGTGCAATCGTGTAATAGTCAGTTCCTGGACGTGAATAGTGTCTTAAATAAGCACTTATTACAGACGATTTTTGCAAAGTTTTGCAAATGTGGTTAAGCTCTTTTCTACACATGCGGAAGAAAAACAAAAGCATTTGTAGAGCTTGGAAACCCTTCTCCAATCATTATTTACCCAAAAAGCAAAGGAAATTTTATTCTTGACAAAGACTCTAGCAAAACAGCCAATTGGAGTGCTTTGTCTCAACCACAGGATGGTGACACAAGACATCGGGTACTTCAGCAAGTCATTGCCAAAAGCCGAGAGCATTACAGAGTAACCAGTAGGGTTTTTAAAGTCGTGGAGCATTTTCATAAGTATTTGTCCTACAGGAGGTTTCTATTAGGGAAGGATCTTGCTGCGTTTGTGAAGTTGTTGAGGTTCAGGTCTCCTAAAGGTCAGACTGCTCTTTGGACTGAAACTTATGACTTTGAGTCGACACTTCGCTCTGCCCCTATCCACGGTTATGACATACTCTTTCTTTTAAAAACACATACACATTCACAGTCGCACAAAAGAGGTTCGCGAAGACAATTGGAAGCATCGTGCCCACCATGAAGGCAAAGAAGACTCCGTGAAATGGCTACTGTGATTGACAACCTTTGGGGAATCCCGAGATATCTAGAGAGTAATTCATATTTAGAATACTCAATTAATTGGCAGAAGTCAAAGAAAGGAAAGCTGGTTTGACAAGAAGTGGCTAGCCTGACGAGAAATTTGAAGGCATACTGGTTTAGTGGAGCTCCATCTTTATGAATACAGCTGTTGAAGCTGGTGAGGGAAAATGCTGACGGAATTCACAGGTGACTACAGCTCTTGATACTAACACCTTTGAGTTAAAAATACCTTGCAAAAGTCACGTTTTTCTATTGGTCGAATATGATGGAAGACGTCAATATTTGGTTCAGAATGTTTTTCAGAGGCTAACGATTCAGTCAGAAAACGAAAAGCTCTAATGAGGGGATTCAACGTGGGGGTTGCACTTGACCAAATAGTAATCGACATGACTGGAATATTTCCTATGATAGAAAAGTATCAATTTTTGTTTAGTTAACTTACAGAAAAATCAATGAGAAGCACTCTCCAACAAGAATCAGCAAAAGATAAAGGAGCGCTATGATGTGAATGCGGAAGAAGGGAGCTACAAACGATATCTCGTTTGGCTATACAACTCCCTGAATCCTCTGTGTCTCTCTTCCAAGCTACAAAAGTTATTGGAAGGGCGTATGAAGTTCCAACGAGAATCATCAATGTAATATACAAGGTATATGATATACAGTGTGATTTATAAAGGTAAAAAAACATTGTGCATTGCAACAAGAAGAACTAGCAGAGATCTTTGCCAAGGTTTTTTTGGATGATCATTTCACACAGGAAGTGGAGCAAGCAGCTGATCAACCTGAAAGAAGTACTGACAGCACTCTACAAGGACCTATTTGCCATACCACAAGACCATAAAACGTAAGGATGTCTCAGACAATAAAAATGATTATTCGGAAAAGATTTGGCAGAAGTGAAGATCTATAAAATCAAGAACCAAGCCTCCTAAAGCCTCTGTATTTACAGAATAATGATAAAAATCTATTCTACTTAAAGAAAAACCAGTTTCAGTAAATACCTACACATCAAGGTTTTCTAGAGACTATGGTTCACATACAAGATCATCTTCTTCGGTTGATTATCAAAAGGCTTGCTACACCAAGACTAGGCTTCCGATTTGATGAACTGGACTGGAAATCGTGAGATGTACGATAGAAGAGATCTTCAAGGACTCTAGTGTTACTATCGTGATCTATATAGCCAACCATGGAGATACAAAGGATAGGGGGGATAGAAGGCCGAAGATATTCTCTATACGCCAAACAGCCACGAATGACTATTTTGAAAAAACAATCTTGAGGATGGGGCAATATAATGGACAAGGATCCCTGTGATTATAGCTCAGGACTTGATGACTTTACAAATTCTATCACGCTTGAGTAGACGCAATAGCCACGCCTTTCTCGTAAAGTCTAGAATCTTCTAATAAGTGAAGCGACTAGAAAGTATGTGGAATTTCTAAAAGTGGCAAGTCGATATATTAAGGTTTTGTTTAACGTGAATAAAGATGAGCGTTTGTAATAGAGTAAAAGCGTTATTGACAACAGTTGGGTGTGTTTCAAGTGTAAATAGTCTATTAGCGATTTCAATCGTTAATATTAGATCTAATTAAAACAATATCTGGAAGTTTTTATTAGTATGTAGTGTGTAAATAAAAGTAGTTATAAAAGTGTTTGATTTAATAAATAGTTTCTTTAGCCTAAAATCCCTTACAATTTATTGAACCTGTGTAAGAACCTAATGATTCTGAAGTAAATATTATTCTCTTCGCTCTTTCAGCTACTTAATATTTTCTTCTAACCAAATCTTTTTTTCCTTTAGAGTTTTTTCAAAATCGTATTTCATCTAATCGTCTTTAAAGTACCTTAAACAACGTCTTAGCCACCTATTCTTTTTGTATTTTCATTCACCACTATTCTTAACGTATTTCATTTGTAATTTTATACGTCAATTGTACATGTGCTCTTCATTTCAAAACCCTCTTTTATTAAAATTATTTCATTTTTACGTGTAAATTGTACACTTCAATAATCTGTTCGAATATTATGCTACTTTTTCAAAGACAGCTCCTCTAGCTCTAAGTACGTTTTTCTTGTTCCCAATCAAGACAAACATAAATCGTATTTCAGTTCAGTGTACAGTGCAATTTCAGTACACAAATTTCAAAGTTAACGAACTCTTATCAGTAATTGCGTCTAAACATCTACTTTTGTAAAATTAATTTATATTTTTTTAATATTTCTTTGTAATCACAATTTATAAATACAATTATGTATGACTTTTTAAATATTAACGAAAAAGTAATTAAAAAATAATTAATGCATTAAATTTTATTATTTTTATGACTTCTATAGCTTACTTTAAAAAATTTAAAGTAAAAATAAGAATAAAAATGAAAGTATAGCTTGCTTTAGAGTCAAGAGTCTCCTCTTGTGTTGCGAGTGTAAGACGATAAGATTTCAATTTCGTGAAGGACAAAGGATTTGTTTTGCTCCAAACATCTTGAGTTCTCTTTCGTCTTAAACAGGTGGAAATAGATATAAGAGTTCAGCTTTTTATCAAAACAAAAATGCTTGTCATCGGAGATAGGAATTTAGTTATCATCCTACCATTGTAGCTTTAGATAACTGCTTTGCGGCTCCCCTAGGGGAAGCTTTTAACCACTATCGCTGCGATGGGTCTATACAAAATATATCGTATAGATATTATTTTCAAATATAAGTATTTAAATGAGATAAATAATCTGTAAATTCTGATGTGTTCAATAAATATGTTTTTCAAATTTCTAAACTTAGCTACACAAATATGACGGGGTTATATGAAAGTATCTCAAGCTAAACATTTGAGGTAGATTTATGAATTCAGAAACGGCAGGAAAAGAAAAAATTCTTATTTTAAAGTTTAATTTGACATAAAGTTGAAAAGTTTTAATTGACAAAACCAGAAAAAAAAGTTTTTGCAGATATGGAATACACTATTAATAAATCTATGTAAATGGACCGGATGTCTCAGCAATGTTTTTCAATAAGCGAAAAGAAGATATTTCAGTCTTACATCTAATGAAACACAAACTTTAAGGCTGGGCATAAATTTAAAACGTATTATTTAAACTATACTAACTTTTGTGTTACAGAGTTCTACCTAAAATTAAAAAAAAAAATTAACTCCCGTGTTATATTTAATTGTTTACTCTTTTAAATTATAAGTTATTATGCCGTAGCATACAAACAAAAAAAATACAAGTGGGTTGATTTGTAGAGCAAACCGGAGGTAAACAAATTGTCAAATATTGAAAGTCAAATACGATAATGAATGCGAACAGCTGTTTTCATCCTCGCTTAGAGGTTGTATGAAGGTTATGTTTTATATACATTCAAAAATATAGTAATATAACTTATATGCTATCGTATGATAATCTGCTTTATTACCAGAAGGTTATGTTTATTTTTTATTTACGCTAGTAGTAAGTTAAAACTACACGTCTAAAGATAATTACATTCTTATCTAACAATATATAATAGATAAAAAGAAAATTATCTATATACTTCTTAATAACTTAAAATATATTCAATAAATAAATTTAGTCACTAGGGCATGTATAATAAAAAGAAAAAAAAATTTAGAAATTTCTGAACAAACTTAAAGTTAAAGTTATATATATATATATATATATATATATATATATATATATATATAGCATAAACAAAGAACTAAACACAATTAAATATCTAGCATACACAAATGGATACAACACCACAATAATAGACAAACTATGGACACAAAATACAAAAAAACACTAAAATTAACACTACAGACAGGGAAAACATATACATCACATTACCATACATAAACAAAACACTAAACAAAATAACCGCAAATTTCAAAAAATAGGATACAAAATAGCATACAAAACTAATAACATTACAATACAAAATACTACACAACACCAACAACAAAGATAAACTACAAGCGCCAGGCGTATACAAACTGAACTGCGACGAATGTAGTAAATTCTACATTGGACAAACAGGTCGCAGCTTTAAACAAAGAGTCGAGGAACACAAACAGAACACCAACTCAACATTTTACAATCATATAAAAGAAACAGGACACAAATACACAGACATTTACCATAACCTAGAAATCCTATAAGTTACATCAACAAAAAAGGACCACATCTCAACACAGTAGAACAATATGAAATTTACAGACTTACAAAAACACAAAGTACAAACATACTAAACGAACAAACACAATACAAATCTCACATACTATTTGATACTATCGAAAACCTACCTTTAAAACCGTCACCGCTTGATCCAATATCTCCAACCAGAACACACTGATGAAAATCGGCACATATCGATCGATAACTTTCTTTCTCAAAGTTCGGATAGTCATAAACTATTGTTTTAAGTGATTTATATATATATATATATATATATATATATATATATATATATATATATATATATATGTATGTTTGTGAGTGTGTGTGTGTGTGTGTGTTACTTTTTGTTTCGTACTCTCTGATTGAGTTCTATTCTTTCTTTAGGACATTTATATTTACAGCAAATATTAATGGAAAATTAAACTATTAAATCATTTTAATAGTTTAAGATACCTTCTAATTAACCTAACAATTTTCATTACTTTATTTTATAAATAAACTGTTTAATGTATTTCGTTGACAGCCTCTTATTTATAGGCTATTACGAACGTGAAAATTCTTAAATATAAAAAATGCATATGCTTATATAACTTTCTAATCTATAGAAATCTTAATCCTTAATATATTCCATGAAAAACAAAATATATCAAATTTGAGAACAAAAACCACCGGCAAAGCTAAAAGCTCTAGTGTTCGATCAAATACATTTTATAATATTATTATTATTGCGTAAACATCTGTAACACTATATGTTTTGTGAATAAATTAGTTTCTATAGTTGCAGAATAAACAAATTCTATGTTGCTGCAACATATTCACGAAATATTCGTTGACCAATGGTAAAACATCAGAGGAAATAGAAAAGATAATTAAAAACATCAGAGGAAATATAAAAGATAATTAAAAACATCAGCATTTGCTTAAGAAAATGTAAAACTGTGTTAGTAAACACATAAATTGGAATTAAATGAGGAACATGACGTAAATAAATACTTTAATACGCTAAAGATCACAGATAAATTTATGTTTTTTGTGTCTAGTCTCGTAGAAAAATAAGTAGCAAAGAAAGTTAAACGATAGAAAACACTGCCCGACAGTTTGTATTAGGAACGTGCATCAACGTCGCCAACGAAGAGACTAACGATTCAACTAATCGTTACAAACACCGTGTAATCTGAGGCAATGAATCGACGAAGGCTTCAAACAACAAAATAACATTAATACTCTGGCTGTAATTACCAGTTCCAAGATACACGGACAGCATTTAATAAAGCTATAGTTTTTGTAGTCTATTAGCCGGACGGATAGTTTATGTTGCATTATGTAGCTACGAGATCTTTATCAGAGAATCTAATGAAGTCTTTACAACGTTTGTGTCTGGCGTTGCCACGTATTTGCCTTTGGGACTTGTTTCGGTGTAATTGCCGGGAAGAGCTCGTCCTCATAACGACCTGATTAGTTTAAGTGGAAACCTCTCATTCTTCTACAAATATTTTTTTAAACTTGGTTCTACAAAGAACGTTTCAAGTGAAATTCTTTTTATTTCGAAAATATTGATGTAATGTTTTATGTGATATAATTGTCTGTATGTAATAAAATAGACATAAAACATCTCTATCCAATTTAAAAGTAAAAATTACAAAGTAATTTAAAAACCTTAATCTATTGTTTGAGTAATTAAATAATTTCTGGTGGCATATCATCCTCAGTACGGATCAGAACCTTTCTTGACATTCAAAATTTTGTCTACAGATGTAAATATAGGCTCTAACTCTTACTAATCGTCCTTTTACAGTTTTTGGTGACGTTGGAAAAAAATCTAGGTGACGTAGTCATCATTAGTAATAGATCGACACACTGACTGTGGTGATATATATTCTGTTTATCTAGAATGATAATTAGCGAGATTTTGGAGTTATGCTTTTAGGATTAAATTTTTTGTCAGCGCGTTGATAAGGCGGAAACCTCAGTGATCGTTTAGACTACGCAGGGGGCACCACGTGCAGGCGATCACTATCACCCCTCATAGTGTTGCTGACAAACTAGCAAGGAAAGGGACTATACTCCAGCAACCTGGGTGCCAACCATCTCTAAAATCTACCAAACTGCAAATAAGTGCTGCAACATAGAAGTGGGTCCGACAGCGTCTAACCCAAGAGGCAGCTGGTAGAAAATGGGAAAGCCTTGTCACCGCCGGGCCTGTTAGAGACGATCTCCCGCGAGCTGTTGCTGTTGCTGCATTCCGCATGAAATCAGGCCATGATTACCTGGCAGCCCATCTAAATCTCACAAAGTTCTCCCAACACCACATTGTCAACTGTGCGGCTACACTACAATGGACGCAGAACATCTCGCTGCATGTCCGGCACTTGACCATTCAATTCAAGAAGAAGAAGAAGTATACTGGGCAGCTCGTCTCTACTGGTCAGCGCGTCACCAAATGGCTCAACAGCCAAGGGTGGGCGTTGGCTAGTAAGTTAGTAAGGAGAATTTAATTTTATAAACGTTGAAATTAGCTATATAAAACTGGTTCAATTTTTTATAGCTGTATATAGTGTTTGTTGTTTTTTTTTACAACTGAGGTTGTTTGTGGGTTGTAATTATTTATGTATAGTAATATAATGGCTTATAATTATCTAGCACACAAGTTCTTAACGTGTTTATATCTATGTGTTTATATCTATGAAAAATGTGTGTGTGTGGGTGTGTGTGTGTGTGTTAATAATTATTAGGTTACTAGGTTAGATAATTATTTTCCTGAAGATGCTGGTACTGTTTTATCGGCGAAAAGTTTTGAATAATATATGCATTAAACGTATTCTTGTTTTTGAAATATTTTAAAGTTATTAACTATATTACAAGAAAACATATCACAATATGTATTCTTGTGTATTAATAAAGAACTAAGTCAAAATATAAATACAAGAATTATAATTGAATTTACAATTCAAAGCTTTTCGTTGGCTAACAGTACCAACATCATCAGGAATATTAAACAATTCAATTATAATTCTTGTATTTGTTTTTTTACTTAGTTCTATATATATATATATATATATATATATATATATATATATATATATATTTTTTTTTTTTTTTTTTTTTTTTTTTTAAAAAAAAATCACAAAAATTCGATTGCGTTGTTCAACTATTAGAAGAGTTACGTCACATAGGATTGAAAGTTGGGTGATTGCTAATATGTATAGAGATTTGAACGCTATAAGAAAATAATACAGGAAAAGTTTTCACCTTACAAAAATCAATTGGATTAATAGTGATGTAGAATGAACGTGAGCTACCTGTATGGCACGTAGGACTTCGTGTAAGAATAGAGGAAGAGGAAAGGTGGGGTAGAATAATTACCGAATAGAGTTCAGTAATTAGCTGGTTATACCATTTATTATTTTTGACCTCTCATATTACAAAATAATTTTTAACATTTATGTTTTAACAATGACCTAGTAAACCTATGTTTTTTTTTTAAATTCTCTTGTTCATTATTTATCTGTTTTATCTATCTACCTAAGTTTCAAGATTTTTAAATTTGGTTTTTCGTCACAGTAGAGTACCTGTTACTAGTTATGTTTTGGTCTTTTCTTGCTGGTAGTTTTTTAGCAATAGTTTACAGGCTACATGATCACGTGGAAAGAGAATAATCAACTGATAAGATAATTTTTACTGTACATTCTCAAATTTATTACATCTACATGCCTAACATTTTGCACCAATCTCTCGAATTTTTAATCGAGTATAACAAAGACTATATGAAGCAACTGTGGCGTAATGTTTATTTTTAAATAAATAAAACCTCTAAACCACAAATAACATTTATTTAAACCTTATGTACATTTCGATTGCTCAGCAATCATCTTCAGAGGTATTTAAAAAATACAACTAGTATACAACAATAGTTGTATTTTTTAAATACCTCTGAAGATGATTGCTGGGCAATCGAAATGTACATAAGGTTTAAATAAATGTTATTTGTGGTTTAGAGGTTTTATTTATTTAAAAATATAACAAAGACTAATTCCTGCAGTCCTTTTCTATAAACCAGATGTGTTTTCCTTTTTTTACCTTATCAAAAATATTTTCAGTATGTTTTATTTTCAAAACGAAATCTGCATGTATCATTGATATTTAGTCTAATGTTTAGTTCAATGCTGAATCATAATTTTTAGAAGTTGAATATAATAGTTTTTTCACTTTTTTTAGTAAGGATTGTCAAAATATATCAATCATAATCTCTTTAATGCCAACAGAATCCCGGACATTCAATGGTACAGAGTCTCGTGCTCCACAGCGTTGGCTTGGTTTTATAATTTCCTCCTACGAGCAAGAAAATCCTTGGTGTTCTCACAATTTGTAGATTCAGCTGTTCTGAAGATATATTCTGAAGAGCTTTATAAAGTGTTTGCCTTTTGTTTGAAGGAATAAAATACTCGTGATAAGGTAATTCTTCATATCACTCTTTCCCCCCCCCCTTTACTGAGAGGTTGAATCAGGATTGAAAACCAATCCCTTAAGATGTTCCTATCAGATTCAAGTCCCGTTTTAGATATTTGGCTTTTTTCCAGAGTATCTTCAAATTTTGTAAGTTTTTATAACTTAGAAATAGTGACAGATTATTGAAATATTTTTATCTCCATTTATTTACAATTTTATGCGTAATGAATAGCTTAGATTTTAATCGTTTAAAAATTTAGCAGAAGTCTAAAATTTCAAAATATATTTAAATTTCATTTTTAAGTCAATTTAATAATAATTTTTGTTTTACGTTTTTGTAACTGTAACAATTCCAATTTGCATCTACTAAACTTATCATGATAGATATTGTTATCCCATCTGTGTTCAAACAATAAGTAATTTCTTGCTCATTTCACAATTGTGCAATCTTAAAACTTTCAAATATTTTACACTACCGCTCACGGTTTTTTATTATTATTACGATTTAATTCAGGCGTAATCGTTTCCACTTAAACCACTGTTATTTTGCTTTATTTAATCCTACTACAAATCCTTGAACCCTTTTATGGAAGTAACTTAGAACTTCCCGGGGCCAATGCTTTTAATTTTATTTTTTTTTAAAAGAGCTTTTCTCCATCAAAGTGGATCGTTTTCCCCTTTGTTATTAAAGGGAAAAGTGAAACCTTGTTGTTAACAATTTTTTTTATTTATTTTCGGTCTTTATTATAATCAGACTTTTAATTTCATTGTTTTTTTTAACTACAGAATAACTCTTCAGATATGATAAAAAATGTATATGAATACTACATATATACGAACTTACATATATACTAATTATACTTACACATGTTTTCTGGTGTAATGATAAAAAAAACATGAGAAAAAAGAAATACATGAAGAACTACTTTATTATTTTATACAATTAGAATTATATAAAACAAAGTATTCTTGCATTGGTATTTTTTCATGTTTTTTAAAATATGTATACATACATATACATTTTTTTCACATACTGTATGTATATTGACTCAAACACACACACACACATACACATTTAGATTTGCTAATTAGTTGCATTAGTAGGCAGAATATCACTTCGCTAAATTACCACTTGTAATATTCATAAATTTATTGTTAACGAAAATTGTGAACTTGGGAGTTACTACTAACACCCTTCATAGGGAATAACCTCCTGAGCCTACTTAGAGGCATATAAAAACTGTATTTAAACCTAGTAAATAAAAAATATACGATTTCTGTTCAAAAAATACGCGGACTGTTTGAATTAACACGGCTCTAGTTAGTTTCAGGATAATCCGCTTGGTGTCGCTAGGTTCGTATAAATCAGCTGATTAAAACGCGGTATTTCAGTCGCAGATATCTTCATTTGTTGATGTGTTACACGCAGTTTAGTAAAGAGTGTTTTTTTCGTTTGTCGGATTGTAAAATGGATAGCCTGAAGGAGCAACGAATTGCTGTGAAATTTTGTGTAAAACTAGGGAAATCTGCAACAGAAACATTTGCCATGCTTAACACGGCCTACGGCGATGTTGCCATGAAGCGTACTGCATGTTTCAAGTGGCATAAACGTTTCAAGGGTGACAGTCGATTGATGACGATGAGCGTTCTGGACGTCCTTCAACGTCAACTGACGACCCACACGTTGACAAAATCAACACCCTGGTGCGCGAAAATCGACGTCTGACCATTAGGGAGCTTTCTGAAGAGTGTGGTATATCAGTTGGATCTTGTTACGAGATTTTGACCGAAAAATTGAAGATGCACCGCGTCGCTGCGAAATTTGTGCCACGCCTGATGACCAACGACCAAAAAGCCAATCGCGTCCGGGTTTGTCGGGAACTGCTTGATCGTTCAAATGAAGATGAGAACTTTTTGTCAAGAATTATAACCGGTAATGAATCATGGGTGTATGGTTACGACATTGAAACGAAGGTCCAAACATCCCAATGGGTGAATCAAACGTCCTCAAGACCCAAAAAAGCTCGTCAAGTTCGGTCGAATGTAAAGGTGATGCTGACAGTTTTTTTTTGATGCTTAGGGCGTTGTTCACTACGAGTACCTCCCTGAAGGCTCTACAGTCAATCAGATTACCTACATTGAAGTACTGAAACGTCTGAGGGACGCCGTCCGAAGCAAAACGCCAGAGCTGTGGAGAAGTGATAACTGGTTTTTCCATCACGACAACGCTCCAGCTCACTCAGCACTCAGAACTCGTGAGTTTTTGGCCAAACACTCGATCACTGTTCTCCCCCCCCCCTACTCACCTGAACTTGCACCTTGTGACTTTTTCTTATTCCCAAAACTCAAAAAACCCCTCAAAGGGAGAAGATTTGAAACGATTTCGGAGATTAAGGCAAATGCGACGAAGGAGCTGAACGCCATCACAAAAGAAGCGTACCAGGACTGTTTTAACAAGTGGAAACACCGTTGGGATAAGCGTGTGCGTTGGGGAGGAGAGTACTTTGAAGGAGACCAAGACATGTAACTTCCAAATAAAGTACATTTTTTTTCAGTCCGCGTATTTTTTTGAACAGACCTCGTAAACATTAAGAGAACAGTAAAAAGGATTTATTTGGAAGCATTTCAAAAGAAAACAACAGCATGAACATTATTGGGACCGTAAAAGGCAGAAACTAAGCAGAACTAAAAACAACAATATTATCATTAATGGAAAAGTAAAAATGCCGTATTCAAGCTTACCAGAACTGCAACTATATGATCAATAAAGTACACGTAAGCGATTGTGATTGAGAAATACAAATATAAATAAATGAGAATTGACTAGAGCCGTAAATGTCTGCATTTAAGCATGACAAATATACAACAGGCGATATTAAAGCCTACCAAAAATGCAACAATATGATCTACAATGAAGTTATAAAACCTTTGTTTAAGCCAAGCAAAAATATAACAATATGAATAAAAAATGGTACCGTATTTTCCTCATGTCGAAGAAACTCTAACGTTCTATGAACTGCTTCTTCCTAAAAGACAGTTGCCTTTATATAACCTTTCCAGACGTTTTTATAAGGGTATAATATGTCACCTACAAAAAAATACTTTTCATGTCACTATTTTATATATAAGGACTTGACAGATCCAGCTCCTATCAGTTCCACTTAAAATTTATAAATTCGGCAAATTTCGCATCTTATTTATATTTTGTAATAATTTTAAATTTTCAAAATAATTTTTACATTGATTTCATTTTTCTAATATATTCTTCATCCCGACTTTGTTTATTTAAAATTTTTTTAACCATATTAAAACATTCTTCTGATTAGTGGAAATGCTTCCCTTTCAAAAAGAAGAAATAAGGAAGCGCTTCGAATGCCAGACACTTACGCATGTTTACTTCAAAATTATCCGTTTATTCATAAATATTGGCATTGTAGTATAGTAAAGAGACCGGCCTAATAATAGCTTTACCAAGAAGTTTTGCGCATCTAATGTCTTGCATCAATTCCTTTTTGAGTTACGCTTGCGAGAATCCTTTTTGAGTTACGCTTGCGAGAATCCTTTTTGAAGCCAGGTCTGCAAACATGCAAAATAACTTCACTCTTACAATTTATTATTTCTTTTTAATGACTTTAATGTCGAACATGTTTCGACTGCTAAGCTTACCGGCGACGGTTGAACACCTGACAGGATGACAGGGTGACATGGCGTTGGAATGACTGTGAACACCAATCCCGGATTACTACAGTTTGGCTGTCGATACATGTTTGACATTAAAGTCTTTTTTTCGATATATTGTGAGAGTTGACTTCCTAAACAGATTTCCTGTTTGGATTTTGCTTTATTGTAAATTTAATTCTAAATATTCATCGTAGATTGTTGTCGCCTTTCCTGAAATACTATGTTTTCAGTAATATACAAAATGAACAGACGTTTTTCAAATATTATAAAAATAATATTTTCAGATATAAAAAACGCATAGAAAATGAAACAATATTCCATTTCATTGTCTGTGTTTTCCATTTAATAAATTACAGGAGACATTTTACATATGTTGGTCTACAGATTAGCACATAAATCGTTTTATCGAGTGAAAAGTCGTTTTGAGACTCTATTGGGTTTTAAATGTATTGTAACGTTATTGTTTGGTAATTTATGTTGTTTTTACAAGCATTAAAACAAATATTATTCAATGACAGTTAGGAAATAAGATTTAAAGTGTTTTGTATTTGAATACTTTAATAGACGTATGACTGGAAAAACCATACTGCAAAAATAAGTGTGTTTGAGGAAAATGGAAAAGCTATGGAAAATGGCTACGTCCACTGTTATACAAATGGGGAAAAGTAAATATGCAAATTAGGAACTTCGAGGGGAAAGTTTTACTTGGTTGGGTTTAGCTGTGACGGGAGAGTGAAAATAAATGCAGCAGTAAAATGTGGAATTGTTCAGAAAAAAAAACGAATTAAAAAATTTAAAAATGGAGGGACATAACATTTTGTGTGAGATAAACCGAATAAATTAGATTTGATAACTGTTAATATAGATTAATAATTGTATGTGTAAATGTTTCACTATTATTTTTTCCTTTTACATCTTGAGCTAAATATATACAGTTAAACAATTTCTTTTTTTTGTAAATACGGAAGGACGTTAGTTATTTTGAATCAATTCTTTTATTCTTTGAGCCGCGTTCAAGGACAGTTATTCCTTCTCATAAACAGTAGGCCCAGCATTTCTTTTACCTTAAAACTACTGAAACTGAAGTAAGAAGAACTGAAAAGAAGAGCAGTTGAATGAGGAGAAAGACAAAGAATACTTTGTTACTTATCATTTTTCAAATTTTCAATACCAATACTAATATCTTAACCTGTGATAATCGGATGTTTTATTAATAAAACGTCAGAGTTTAATAAATTAGAAGTATTATATTTCAGTGAAATGTTATGACTTTGCACAATGTTTGCACAGATGTTACAGCAAGTTATAATAGGAACAGAGTAAATCAAGACCTTGTGACACTGCTAAAATGTAAAAGAAAATAAGATGTTTACTGCAAAATAGTTTTGTTAATATTTTACAGAGTAATTACGTAAATTATAACACTTAACAGGAATGCTTTTTAGGAATAATTTTAACAATACAATGTTAATTAAATACACAGTAGGCATATGCATAATTATAGCATTTAATTTTTCCTTTTTATGGATATTATAAACACAGTTTAGTAAAACCTAACAGACGCAAGGAAAGTAATGAGTTTTGGCGCATTCATTCAAATTTGGTAAAGAAATAGAAATAAAAAATGTCTTTGGCGCTACTGCAAATCGCACCCGAAATGATAGTAGCTTTTACTCGCAAGTACCTCGATTAATCAAAAACTCGGATAACACGGACTCTGAAAAAATATCTAGAGGGTAACGTATGTTGTTGAATTTAAGGATCAAAGATGTGAAAATATATACCAAGTGAAAAAATAAAGTACCGGAACAAATAAAAAAAGAAAGATACATTTTCTTTCTAACATTTCCTAACTCTTGTGTAGTTAATTATGTAGATGCTCTTGGAGCGGAAAAATTAAAAACATACTCTTTTATCTTTGCTCTTAGAGCATGGCGAGAGAAAGAATGTAAATACTTGTGTACATTCTATACGTCTTCAACTGACCAGAAATTCGGTTAATCCAATAATTAAGGCTCTACTGTACACATCTCCAGCTCTCAAGGTAGGTGATGACGCCCTGTCTAGAGGTTCAACTCCTAAGTAAGGCCACCCGGGAGTGGATGTAGGTCCGATTGCACTACCTGGACCGAACTAAACAGACGTGATACAGAGGTACGGAAACCTGACCTTGTGGGAACGTTCTACAGGTCTAGAGTAGTTCTGGAATGGCGGGAGAACTTCGGTCCCAGTGGCGGGCCGGGACCAGTACAGCAAGATCAATGACTCTCATACTGGTACCACGTGTCGTGCCATTAAGCCCCCTCGGGACTGACGTTTAAACCTGGACGGAAGTCACGAGTTTGAGTTTTAATTCATGGGGGTGGGGGGTTTCACATACTGGACTGTAGACATGCCAACAATATGGTATAAACTAGTGTTCTGTGGCAAAGATTAGAGCCGACAGGCTAAGTGCTCTTTGCCACACTCTTCTGCTTCACCTTCTTTCTCTTCTTCAAAATTTCCCAAGCCACGACCACACTGCCCAGGCTAGGAGCCCCTTTTGTCACACTCTTCTGCTTCACCTTCTTTCTCTTCTTCAAAATTTCCCAAGCCACGACTATACTGCCTAGGCTTGTTGCCCCTTTGCCACACTCTTCTGCTTCACCTTCTTTCTTTTCTTCAAAATTTCCCAAGCCACGACCACACTGCCTAGGCGTGTTGTAACGGAAGTTATAAAATGAAACAAGCAGAGTTGCGCAAATTGTGTAACGGTTTATAATTTTACAAATTGGATTTTATTTAGTTATAACTCTTAAAACATTTAATATTCACTTCTAGCTTACAGTTGAGGCGTAAAGATACGTCTGTCTGTAACGCAATAGAAGTTATAAATCCGTTACAGTTAAAGTATTTTAAATTACCAAGTTAAACAATTAAAATTAGCAGAATATTCTTGAATTAATACTTAAGGTTTATTACTTGAAATGCAAGGTATTTGTGCGGTGGTAAAATAATGACATTTAAATTCAATTAAAGCAAATCATAAACTTTATTTTAAAATAGACAGATGAAATAAATTAAAATCATGACACATAAATTTCTTTAACACTCAGTTACAGATTATGAAACCTTTTTTTTTTACATTACTTATAAATTTTTAAGGATAGCAATCCTTCAATTAATAAAATTTATCAATGGCTGAAAATGAACATATATTCGAGTTTACTTGCTTTTCTTGTATAATCAAGTTTAATAATTTAATGTGAACATATTAGCACCAAAAGGTGCGTAATTATAATTATGCTTATTAATTAAAAAGTTCAATGTTCATAATTTAGAAATTCTGCTTCGAAATGTTTTAAATTTTGAAATTAAGTTTTAAAAGTTTTATAATCGCCCACTTAGCTGTGTTAACTTGTCGCAACTTCCCTTCCATCTCGGGGTAAATCTCGGTAAAGCCTGGTCTCATCTTCGTGAATAAACGTCGGGAAAACCATGAATAAGTCTGCAACCCATCTTGTATCTGGTATTGTAAGCCGCCTTCTATGCCATGATTTAAAAAAAGAAATACTTTATATTAATTAAAATAAAAGGAAACTAAATACATCTTCTTGCCATTTGGAGACGTCCTTCCCTGGTTACATCCTGGCCTAATGAGACAGATAAATTAAATACGAGCAACATTCCTACCTATTGCGCATCCACGGGGCGCACGCATAGCTTAATTACTTATTTTAAGTTTTTCTCGATAGATGTCACTATCAGCCAGAGATCTCATTAAAAATATTTATCATACATTACAATTTTTTTTACATAGTTATACATTATTACAATTTGGAATTTATTCTCGTTTGTTTTCTGAATTTTACTATTTTAATATGTAACACCGTCTAAAGTGTGTTACATATTTTTCCCCCCTTTTGAAAAAAAAATTGTGTGTTTTCACATTTCATTTCTCCCCTTTTTTTTTTATTAAATGTAACGATTTACGAACAACTCTTAAGTTAACAATCAAATTATTTTCTTTGGGAAAACATATCATAAACCTATTTGATTCTATTATTAGAACAAACTTAACTCGACATGAAACATAACATAAACAATATTAATTCTGGCATTTAATCCTTTCCAAACAAAAAATAATAAAATTTTAAAATAAACCTATATTCAATCTTCCTTTTATATTCATAAAAGATTTTATATTGAAACATACTCTTTATACCATTACATAATGTTCTATAATTGTTTAATTACTTTTATCTTTAATTTATTTTGTTTAAAAAAAAAATGTGTCTTTTAATTTCAATTTAAATCTCATAACTTGTTACATCATTTATTAATCCTTTAATTTACATGATTAAGTTTTAAAATAATTACATACACTTATCAGTTGCTTTGAAATTTTAACTTCTTTATAAACTTTTCATTTCTCAAACTTTATGATTATATATTTACATCTCTTCAAATTTTTAAAACTCATTACTATATCTCTTATACATTTTTACTCACAATTAAATTTTTCTTCAAATTATTTCTCATTAAAATTCTTCAAATTATTCATTAATTAAATTTTCTTCAAAATTGTCTCTTTTTGTGTCAACAAACCTAACCTACTAGCTGTATTTATCGCAGTCCACTACCTGGGATCTGCAAAACTGCTTACTCCCTGTAAGCCACAAATTACCACATTTAAACGACGCTATATATATATTTTCAAAAATTCTCTCTCTCTATTTACCACTAAGAATGTACCATTGCCTAATAACCTCTCTTGTTATTCTTACAATACTCGTACATCTTAAAACCATTGGATTTCAAATCCCACACTTTGAATCCAAATACTTTTTTCTTAAATCAAATCCCATACTTTGATTTAAAAACCATACAGCCAGTTGTTGACTTAAAAAGGACTTTATTCAATTCATCATTCTTAAATTTTCTTTTAAACATTACTATGACAATTTGATATTAAAATTCGTTTAAGCTCTTGCATTAATAAAATAAGAATTAAATCAAACAGAAATTAGTATTGTACTTTCACATGCAATTTTTGGTCAAGTGTTTTAGTCTCTTCGTGTAGTATTATGTATTTTGAGATTTTGTCAGTGTCTACCTCGTGTATAAGTAAGATTGCATGCCATTTGGGCCCTTTGACACACAATATGCAAAGTGTCGTCATGAGTTTCTAAAATTGCATATCAAGGCACTTACCACTTCCTTGTTAATCAATTACTATTTTAAAAATGAAAAAAAAAAGGCTTTAAATTTCTTCCAACAATAACTTTTCTAAATTTTAACCATTTTTGAAGTTATAAATTTGCTTGTAAACCTTACACAACTTATACATATATTTAATTTTATCAAACATTGTTTTAAATCCCTTTACAAAAAATTTTCTTTTTTTTTTTTTATTATAATTCATCAGTACTATTATTTTTGTTAAATTGTTTATCAGACAGTATTACATTTACTTTCAAATTATTTTAATATTAAATCATTTTGATTCTGCAATTCATACAAGTTTAATAACCTCTTTTATCGTCTGATAAATTGATTTACTACAGACGTTCAGAAAACAAACGGAACGTTGATGGCATAGCAAAGCAAAGCAAACTCGATACATTTTATGTAAACATTGTGCTTCAGGCACAAACATTCTAAACTTGTGTAAACATCCTTGATAAACTAGACATCCTGCATTAGGCTATGCAGAAACTTTTTAAAAATCTAAAACTCTACCAAGCATATTACGATTAATATTTTAAACAAGAGTCTCTGACCTTGACTATACTACAAGTAAAAACTGGTCAAAACTGGTTTTCTCCCCTAACTTTACCATGCTGTTTACACAAGCTACATCCTTTTACTTTCAATTTATACATTTTACAAAATTTTACACTGTGAATTTACGTTTTGAATATATTTAATGAATTCAATCATTTTCAACCATTTTTAAATTTTCTTTTCGCCAACACACAAATTTACATTTCAAATTTATATAGCAGAGTCGCGCATTTATGTAACGGAAGTTATAAAATGAAACAAGCAGAGTTGCGCAAATTGTGTAACGGTTTATAATTTTACAAATTGGATTTTATTTAGTTATAACTCTTAAAACATTTAATATTCACTTCTAGCTTACAGTTGAGGCGTAAAGATACGTCTGTCTGTAACGCAATAGAAGTTATAAATCCGTTACAGTTAAAGTATTTTAAATTACCAAGTTAAACAATTAAAATTAGCAGAATATTCTTGAATTAATACTTAAGGTTTATTACTTGAAATGCAAGGTATTTGTGCGGTGGTAAAATAATGACATTTAAATTCAATTAAAGCAAATCATAAACTTTATTTTAAAATAGACAGATGAAATAAATTAAAATCATGACACATAAATTTCTTTAACACTCAGTTACAGATTATGAAACCTTTTTTTTTTTTACATTACTTATAAATTTTTAAGGATAGCAATCCTTCAATTAATAAAATTTATCAATGGCTGAAAATGAACATATATTCGAGTTTACTTGCTTTTCTTGTATAATCAAGTTTAATAATTTAATGTGAACATATTAGCACCAAAAGGTGCGTAATTATAATTATGCTTATTAATTAAAAAGTTCAATGTTCATAATTTAGAAATTCTGCTTCGAAATGTTTTAAATTTTGAAATTAAGTTTTAAAAGTTTTAAAATCGCCCACTTAGCTGTGTTAACTTGTCGCAACTTCCCTTCCATCTCGGGGTAAATCTCGGTAAAGCCTGGTCTCATCTTCGTGAATAAACGTCGGGAAAACCATGAATAAGTCTGCAACCCATCTTGTATCTGGTATTGTAAGCCGCCTTCTATGCCATGATTTAAAAAAAGAAATACTTTATATTAATTAAAATAAAAGGAAACTAAATACATCTTCTTGCCATTTGGAGACGTCCTTCCCTGGTTACATCCTGGCCTAATGAGACAGATAAATTAAAAGCAAGCAGCCTTCCTACTACCGCGCATCCACGGGGCGCACGCATAGCTTAATTACTTATTTTAAGTTTTTCTCGATAGATGTCACTATCAGCCAGAGATCTCATTAAAAATATTTATCATACATTACAATTTTTTTTACATAGTTATACATTATTACAATTTGGAATTTATTCTCGTTTGTTTTCTGAATTTTACTATTTTAATATGTAACACCGTCTAAAGTGTGTTACAGTGTTGCCCCTTTGCCACACTCTTCTGCTTCACCTTCTTTCTTTTCTTCAAAATTTCCCAAGCCACGACCACACTGCCTAGGCGTGTTGCCCCTTTGCCACACTCTTCTGCTTCACCTTCTTTCTTTTCTTCAAAATTTCCCAAGCCACGACCACACTGCCTAGGCGTGTTGCCCCTTTGCCACACTCTTCTGCTTCACCTTCTTTCTTTTCTTCAAAATTTCCCAAGCCACGACCACACTGCCTAGGCTTGTTGCCCCTTTGCCACACTCTTCTGCTTCACCTTCTTTCTCTTCTTCAAAATTTCCCAAGCCACGATCACACTGCCTAGGCTAGGAGCCCCTTTGTCACACTCTTCTTTTTCACCTTTTTTTCTCTTCTTCAAAATTTCCCAAACCACGACCACACTGCCCAGGCTAGGAACCCCTTTGTCATACTCTTCTTTTTCACCTTTCTTTCTCTTCATCAAAATTTCCCAAACCACGACCACACTGCCCAGGCCTGGCGTTCCTTTGTCACACTCTTATGTTTCACCTGCTTTCTTTTTCTTCTAGTTTCACAAAAGCACAACCGTACTTCTACCGTAATGCCTACAAGATATGGCCACTATAAGCTCAAGCAATGTCTCTAATTATGTCAAATTTTATTCAAGTGTTTCAATTTGTCCAAACCAATTTTCTCAACACAATTTTACAGTATTAATTTTAATGGAAACATTTACTCGGCTAGCCAGTAGACACATCTCTCCACCCTTGTTTACTTTAGGAATGCAGCCCCGACCACGTGCCGCCCAAATTGCCCTTATTCCCAATTCCATGTCATTAGTTGTCTTAGTCCTGCTAAATTTAATCTACTCTTCTTTATCCTTCTCCTTGAAAGGGATTTAGGACCCTTTATGCCCTGTTTTGGACCCTACAGACACTGTTCCAAGTAGGAGACACTTACCTCCTGAATTATAATTCTCCTCTTTCCCTAACATCAGATCATATTGTCTTTTTCAAGGCCCTGCATAATACAATCTACCCTTCCTTACCCTTCACATTACAAGGATGCTGTAAAAACCACATTACTTCAATGGAGAGTAGGTTGGTTTTAGGTAAGTGAACGTGTACACGTGATAACATGCCTCTTTTCAATTTCTGTGTCAGGAGAGTGGCCGTGCTTTTTATTTCCTATGTATATTCACAAACCTTTCTCATGCTTCGTTCATTGTCACGCTAACAGGTCACCTTAAAACTACAAAAAAAGGGCAACTTTTACAATTTTACATCTTTCACACGTAATGCCAACTACTGGCATCTGTTATCGAAAATAAGACGTTTACAAATATGAACGTTTTTAATATCACAAGTGCTTATAATTACAACAGCCCTTAATGGAAAACATGACGTCAGTCTCTTTGTAAGGAGCAAATTGTTACTGCGGTGCGCATATTTGTCACACAGCAAAGCCATCGTCGAGACAGACACAGCCAAGCTATATCTGTCACCTGTCATCATCTAAGTGGAACTATTAATGAACTAGTTGGAAGGGATATCCTTGCCTTATACGTCTGGTGTCAGATATAACTCGGTTCTACCTAATGACACTTTCATGACCTAGAATGTTACCTTAAGGGATCGTTCCCATCGCTCAACTACTTTGAATCGATCATAAATCCTATACGATACATTTTCTAATGTATTTTGGAGAAGTTTAAAATCTATTGGGATTCTACTTAACGTAGACAAAACATGGACATTTCTATACTACCACTACCACATTACCATTGCTCTCATGAATTTTCTTACCATGTATTATCTTTCCACCTTCAACTTGAGTTTAAAAAATATTATAAAAGAATATTGGTCTTAACTATAATTAGATTTTTGTAAATGATATCAATAGTTTCAGAGATGTGTTTTATTATCAACTCGGGTCATAAATAGTGGAAGTGAAAACAAGATGAACTCTAATTAGAATAACTATGCCACTAGTCATATATACACATATATATATATATATATATATATATATATAAGTTATATATATATTAAAACAACATAGGTTATTCAAATACAAGAATATTTATTATTTTATATCCAAAGCTTTTCGTTGACAAACAGTACCAACATCATCAGGAATGAAATTGAGGCCTATAACTTACATTATTGTAATTTTCATTCCTGATGATGTTGTTACTGTTTGCCAACGAAAAGCTTTGGATATAAAATAATAAATATTCTTGTATTTGAATAACCTATGTTGTTTTAATATATATATAACTTATATATATATATATATATATATATATATATATATATATATATATATATATATATATGTTGTTTTAAATTATTAAACAAGAAAACGTATTTTATATTTATATAAATTTGAATTGTTTAATATTCCTGATGATGTTGGTACTGTTAGCCAACGAAAAGCTTTGAATTGTAAATTCAATTATAATTCTTGTATTTGTATTTTGACTTACTTCTTTATTAATACACAAGCATACATATTGCGATGTTTATATATATATATATATATATATATATATATATATATATACATACATATATATATATATATATATATATATATATATATATATATATTATATATTTTCAATCTACAAAAAATACATTTTCAGTCATCCAATAAGTTCAAATACGTTTTATTAAACCTATAATAGATAACAATTGATGTTGATACATTTTTTCAAATATTTAGCCAATTAAATTATAAAAATTTTGTGGCTTTAGGTCGGATTCGAACTGAGTATCTTTATGTTAGACGTATAGCTCTTTGAGCCAACGTTCCCAAGGCTACATATGAAGTTTTCAAAGATTTGTATGAATTTTTTCCCACCATCTGGATGTCGTCAAAACCTCCATTGCGCAACCTTAAATTGTTGCCATGGTTACCACACAACATCAAAAAATAATGCTCCAGGATAGAATATTAATGAAAAGAATAAAATATACAAACAAAGTTAACAGCATCGAACTCTGGTTCGCAAAGCGGAAAAAACGAATAAAAAATACAACACAATGCAAGTAAATAAAAATGCGTATAAATAGTAACAGATAAAAATAATAGTATAACACCTTATATAGAAAATAAAATGGAAAATTGCAAGGAAAATTTCTCTCTATTTTGACACTTAATATTGTTATTCTGACATATGGATATACATATTTTAATTATAAAATATAAATAAAACTAAAATCAAACTTTCTTTGTTGGCTTAAATAGGAATTGACTTTAAAAAAATATATATTTATTTATTGTTTTTTAATTATTTTCCAGTATTCCTAAATGTGTTTGTAATATATTTACGTCTCTTTTGAGTTTCTTCCTACTTTTATTTTAAGCCTTTCCTGAAACTCTTGGTACTATTCCAACGCATTTTCGGTAATTTGCTTACGTAACCCTCACTTCTGGTTATCCGCTATATTTTTTTTTAAACGGTCTATTAATTTAGCATATTTATTTATAGTTTAAAACTTTTTGTAATAATTTCTTTTTTGTTTGTTGTACCAATAGCAGAATATGGAATAAACTATTTGAACTGTGATTGAAAAAAAACTTAAAGTTGTGAACTATTACAGGAACTGAAATAATCACCGGAAATAACTATTCCAATTCCATAAATGTTATAATATAGCATATCAAGAAAGTATCTAACCAATATCCTAAATATTTAACAACAATACAACTAAAATTTATGAATACATTTGGTTGATTACGGACAATGTTAGACAATGTAAAACTTAAAACATACCTTAACAGGTTATAAATATTTCTATCCTAATATGTATCAATTGGTCTACTCTATTACATAGTTCAAAGACTTAAATTAGTAATAATAATAATATAATAAATAAAAATAATAATATAATTTTATAAATAAAAATTATATTACGTATTATTTTTATTATTTAAATTATTTTACTATTTTTTAATATTTCAATTTATATATTACTGTGCGATTTTTCAATATATTTTAATATTATAAATAATTAGTTTAGTACCTGAAGATGATTCCATTTGGGAATCGAAACGCAGGGCAGTTTTAAGACTAATCAGGGGTTGTGCTAACTATTCACGTATAATTGTTAATAATATACCAAATACATAAACTTTTAACTTGTAATTAATAAATTGGCTCTGTGATTGTTTGGATTTTACGTTTTAATGTAATCTCAGTGATTTTGTAAATTATGTTAGGTTTTTTTCTTTGAACCTAGTTAAGTTAGGAGCAGAATTTTGGGAGTTAATATAATAAATGAAAAACTAAAAACTTAACTTTTAAAATACCGTATTTTATAACGGACTAAAAAGCATAAAATAATTTGTCATTGCCCTTCTATAATTTTGAAGGGGAATTGTCAGTGGCTATGGATATATTTGTAGTTCTTAGAGGGAAAAACTTGGAGCACAATGAATTCATGATTGTTAAGGAGGAGTAAATGAATTAAATTACAGTGAATCCCATTTTTAATTCTCTGTAATTGATTTGTTTACGCCTCCTTAATAATCATGAATTGCCTGTGCTCCACTTTTTTCTCTCTAAATATTACAAAATATATCCAAAGCCACTATCAATGCTCCTTCAAAATTATAGAAGTGCCATGAAAAATTATATTTTACACTTTTTAGTCCGTTTTAAAAAAAGTGGTATATTTTTTTAAATTAATGAATTTATTGTTTATTAAATTTGAAAAATAATTTCGGGTATTTATTTAATATTTAATTAATATTAACAAATAATCTAAAACTAATAGTAAATTACGTATATAATTTATTATTATGTCAGAAAACCCGACTTAAAACCCAGATTTTTAGTTTTATGTCTGGTTTAAAAACTTTAATCGATTTTGTAACATTATTTCATACAACAGCTGATTTTATGTTATAGGTTTTATTGTATAACAGCTGTTTTAACACGTAAGTTATATTACTTTAATAATTGTATATCGTTAGGTTAAAGTGATATTATTCAATATTTTTCATCGGTTGATAAATATCTTAATTTATACTTCAATAAATGTTCTAAATTTATTTAATTGAATATAAACCAAGTAAGAGTCTCTAGCTTCTCAATCAAATCTAATTAGTTTGAACTAATAATGTTTAAACAAACTTAAAGCGAGTGAATGTTGTAGAACAGCTGTTTCAACACGTAAGCTAGCTCATCACGCAAACTCGATTTGTTTAAACAACTACTGTATGAAACAAATGTAGAGATAAGAAACCAAGTGAATATTGCATTGTCTTTTAACTGTAACCTGAGTTTAAAATTTCAGGTCTCTAGATCATCGGGAAATTAGTTTAAACTCGATTCAAAATTTCACCCGGACTGACAGACAGATATGATGGAAACCAAACTAGAAAAACTATTCTATTTCCTTTGAACTAATAAATGAATTTGTTTCAAATTATAAATCGTCAATAATTGTGTTAAACCAAATATATATACGGAATTTGTATGTAGTGTAGACTTTACAAAACGTTTGCAACTGCCAAATAAAAATTACATTCGTTTATCGTTTAAGAGTTAGGCCGCCTAATGCATTAGATTCTTTTTAATTTTTTAATAAGACAACACACTGCAAAAGTCCTGGTAGTGGACCGTTGGAATGTGTACGTCCTTGAAACGTCATTCCATGATTCTTTAAACGCGCCACTTGCGTGGGCCACACTTTCCCTGAAATTCTTGTGTCAAATTTACAACCATTGTCTTTTAACAAGTATTTGTCATTTAAATCACTACAGTTTAGACACACATTTTGCTGTTACCGTTTTCTCATTTAAACGTCAGAAGTGTAATAAACATAACTGTTCACTTCATTTGGACAGTAAGGTGTTATGTTTAGCTACAAAGTAGGAAAAATAAATTTAATAAAATGCAAATATACCAAACTACAGGCGTCTGAATTGAACATAATATATTTTTGAACTATTTTATAAACTATAATTAAAATAAATGAACTATAATTAAACTATTTAATTATAGTGAATCAGTAAGATGATTACATAAAAGCAACTTTATTTTATAAAGTCATTTTAAAAAGAAGATTACGCTTTGGATATAGCACTAACTGACTTGAAGTTGTTATTATTATTATTATTATTATTATCATGTTTTATTTCATTTAAAATAATAACGAAAATCAATGCCAAACTAACAAGATATTGCCATTTATTCCTGGCATTTTCAAACTGACCCCAGTTCATATTAAATAAAAATTATCACTATAAATTGTTTCTGAGTTATGTATTGTAATATAGACATAAAGTGCTAATAGTCCAATTTACAATTAGATATTTAACCTCGTTAAACACCTTTCGATAACATTTTGCCATCAAAATTGCCGCATATGGGTATTTTATTAGAATATTACAAGCTGTACCCTTCATTTCATACTCATTAACTTTTACATTTATTTTAAGTATTGAATGTTATACTAAACGTTCTTCTTTACAATTTTATAACTAGAGTGAAATTTAATTGCTCTCAACTAGAACTCTGGAGCTCCCAGTCTATATTTTGGTTCTGACAAAAGAAAATGTTTTTACCATGGTTAGTACGGATTCTTTATCAGTAGAAGAAATACCTGTAGGATAATACTAAAAGTTGTTATCGAATATATTTAAATAAGGCTTTTATTTTATATAACTATTGTTGTTTAACTTAAAAACCGTGAATAATAATTTAAAGTAGGTTTTCACTTTTGCTTCAAGAATATCCAGCATATAGTTAGGAAAGTATTGGAAACTATCAAAGCCCCTTATTCACTCACATCCGTATGTAGTGTAGTGACCTTGCATAAAATAAATGTGATTTTACCTAAACATAAGAAATAATATCCCAATATTTATGTATAATAAATATAGGTCAGAGTGACGTGAATTATAACAAAACAAAAAAACCCATTACGAAAAGAAATATTGTAACCTTGGAATGACGTAAACCGTGTTAGCAATATGCACATAGAGGTTCGGTAGTGGTTTTTAGTAATAAAATTGAATAGCTAAATGGTTTTTATTTTTAGGTTATTTATGTAGTAAATTCAAAGTTCAACTATGTTCATCATATGTTCAAGCCACTTGATAAAATGATATAGACGGAGCAAATGAGCTTGAGCGTGCAGTAGGTAAATCTTACAGCATCCAGAACCGCCCACGATAATGGGTCTTATGATCGATGGATCAGGTTCTTCATTATTTTATCCATTATAATAAACGGTGATATCAATTTATTAATAAGATGAAGTTATTCTGACTAGACAGCAAATTGTCCGTGCTCAATCTACGCCCACGCAACCAGTTCATCTGAACTTTTATTTTTTAATTGTTGGAGCGATTAACTTTTATGTTTCATGAGAGTTATTAACAATGTAGTTGCTACTAGCTAGTCATATATTTAAAATTTCTTTCGCTTTCTTACTCTCTCTCTCTCTCTCTCTCTTATTTCCCATTCCCTCCCTCTCTCCTTCTCTCTCTTTTCTGCTCTCTCTCCCTCTTTCTCTCTCTACCTATCTTCCTCTCTTTCCATCCCTCTCTCCTCCTCTCTCTTTTTTGCTCTCTCTCTCTTCCTTTATCTATCTACCTATCTATCTCTCTTTTTCTCTCTCCTCCTCTCTCTTTTCTGCTCTCTTTCTTTCTCTCTCTATCTATCTTTCTACCTATATATATATATCTTTCTCCATGCCTCCTCTCTATTTTCTGCTCTCTCTCTCTCTCTCTTTCTCTCTCTCTCTATCTATCTACATATCTATCTCTCTTTCTCTCTATCTCCGTCTCTCTCTTTTCTGCTCTCTCTCTTTCTCTCTCTATCTATTTGTCTACATATCTATCTATCTTTTTCTCTTTTCTGCTCTCGATCTATCTGTCTACCTATCTATCTATCTCCTTCTCTCTCTTTACTACTCTCTCCCTCTCTATCTTTTCTTTCTCTCTCTATCTATCTGTCTAACTATCTATCTATCTTTCTCTCCCTCTCTCTCCTCTTCACTTTTTTCTGCTCTCTCTCTTTCTCTGTTTATCTACCTCAAATTCTCTCTCTCTCTATTTCTTGCAAAAATCCCTGTTACAATATTTTTTCTCCATATATTCACAACCAATATTTATATTGAATAATTTTAAAACAAAACAATAATTTTTATCCACGTTTTAAATAAAATAATATTTATTTATTAGAGGTATATTATTAGACAAAATAGGTGAAAAGCTCAACTATATAATGTAGCTTATACATGTTACCGTTATTGTAAAAGCTCGTATAGCGTTACATCTTCGGAATTTTAGATAACGCCTAAGATGTACCGACTAACTTAACCTACCTAACCTAACATAAGCTTAATAGTCGTGCTTGTTGCTAGCACGAAAATGTTTTCCACAATACTCATTAGTAGGACTGGGCCCACCCTGGCGCGCACCCACCCCTAACTCGGCCGCTACGTAACCTAGGACTATAGGGGTAGTTTTGGATGATGCTCAAGGTCACCCCGGCCGTGACCCTAGACCAAGGGGTGGTTTCGACCACGTTCAGGGGGGTAGGGGGTAGTTTTTCGAAAAAAAAAAACAAAATCGGCCGCTACGTAACCTAGGACTATAGGGGTAGTTTTGGATGATGCAGGAGGTCATCTCGGTCCCGACCCCAGAACTGGGGGTGGTTTCGACCACGTTTAGAGGGGTAGGGGGTAGTTTTTCGAAAAAAAAAATTATTTTAACCTTACTCGGCCGCTACGTAACCTAGGACTATAGGGGTAGTTTTGGATGATGCAGAGGCTTGACGCCGACCTTCATCCAACCCCTAAGGGTCGTTTTGACCATGCCTAGAGGGGCAGGGGGTAGTTTTTCGAAAAAATCTATTTCCAACACACTGACCTAAGCCAGCCAAAATGGATCCAACCTAACCTAACCTAAGTTTTGGGGGTGACCTCGGCTACGTTCAGGACCATCACCGGGGGTAGCTCCGGGGGTGGAGTGGGGGTGGGGGGTAGTTTTCGATAAAATTTTGGAAAATCGTTTCTTGACCGATAGGATGAGTCTAGAGTGTATTATTGCGTCGGTAGGGGTAGTTTCACCTAGGGGTAGTTTTTACAAAAAATACGGATTTGCCGAAAATCGATAGGTTGGATCAACAGACAGTACGGGATACGTGCAGAGGCTCTTTTGGACCGTTGCGGGGGATGTTTCACGTAGGGGTAGTTTTTACAAAAAAATATGAAAATGCCGAAAATCGATCGGTTGAATCAAATGACCGTATATGGTATGGTTAAAGTCTATTATGGGCCGTTGTGGGGCGGATTGCCAAAAATAATCGGGGTCCTAGGTAAAATCCACCCGGGCGTTAGTTGAACCCACCATGGTAGAGCCAATATGGAGCACGCTATCGGTTAAAGCCAATCGGAGCCTAGCCACCCAGTAGCTATGCCTTAGGTAAAGCTAACATGGAGCACAGCCTCAGGTAAAGCCAATACGAGGTCACGCCCTAGGTAAAGTAACCCCGGAACCAGGCCGTAGGTAAAGCTACCACGGAGTCGGAGCCTAGGTAAAGCTACCATGGAGTTAGACCTTAGGTAGAGCCAATAAGGAGCAAGGCCACAGGTAAAGCCAATCCTAAGCTATGCCCTAGGTAAAGTAATCCGGGAACTAGACCTCCGGTAAAGCTACCACGGAGTCGCGGCCTAAGTAAAGCCTCCTCGGAGCAAGACTTTAGGTGAAGCAGTCAGCCCTTAAGTAAAGCTGCCCAAGAGTCGGGCCTTAGGATGGATGCTATATCAAATACAGCCTCTCGACCAAGACAAATACCTCCACCAAGTCTTGGTGAGCGTTCAGCCACCACAGAGTATGGGCGTAGGTTAAAACCACCCCGAAGCCGGGCCCTAGCTAGAGACACCCTGGAGAAAGGCCTGAGGCAAATTCACACTAGAGCAAGTGGGGGGTTGATTGCCAAAAATGATCGACCAATCACAACGCGGGGGCCCGGTAGGCCTACGTAAACGGTCAATGTAAGACGAGAAGGCCCATATAACGTGTTAAACCAATATATATGACAGCCCACATAATGTGTTAAACAAATATGCAAGCCTACATACATACTATGCTAGGCTAACATACAAGGGCCTACCATGTCTGTAAACCACAGGCCAAACCCCGTATGACCTGAGCTATTTTCACCTCCTGTATCAGGTCGATCCTGGCAACCGTATAATATGGGAGGTACTATAGGGTACATCTACCAATGCATAACCTATCAAGCCCACGTAAAGATTTATGACGTATCGGCGTTCGAGCGACTCAGGTATTAGACCCTCCATAACTAGAGGGGGCAAGGGTTATGATTGTCAAAATTTGTCTATGCTACAAAATAATAAACAAAGCAATAAAGCCCTGTCGTTTCAGGGAATACGCTTGACCGTGTGTTAGACATGTACAGACTTGCAGCGATAACGCATTATCTAAAAACCGCAACGGCTGCCGGCGACCGCTATAGCAGGCATAAAAACCCGCAAGGCTGTGTCGTTGTGAATCTAGGCGCATGTTTATGATCTGAATACTGTATCAAATTACTATGTAATATCGTCATACCACGGTATACATATATATAATCAGAAATCAGTGTAAATAATCAAATAGCATCAATGGATATATCCTATAGCTGCAAATGTATCTAGATATAAAAGTATATATGGAGAAACACTAATAAAGAGGCCCATCACAAAACGTGAATAAATATATGTTATAAAACGATCCTAAAACGGTGCTAAACCAACATGCATGCTATCATACATATTCGTATATACCGTGTTAAGCCTACATACGTGATAGTCCACATAATGTGTTAAACAAATATGCATGTAAACCTGCATATATACTATGCTAAGCCGACTTACATGGGCCTACTATGTCGGTAAACCGCTGGCCAAAGCCTATATGATCTAACCCTGACACACATTTACACCTCGTCTATCAGGTAGAACCTGGCAACCGTATAATACGGGAAGTACTATATGGTATAGCTAACAATGCATAACCTATCACGCCCATCACGGTCAACAAATATTACAATATAATTTAAAAAAAAGTCGAGCAACCTATATACATACAGTGCTAAGCCAACATTCAGGCATATATACTATGTTAAAACAGCGTGCAATATACTCTAAATAGCCAAATATACGTTGTTAAACCAATATGCAGGTTAACCTATATACATCCCGTTACCCACATATGCCTATATAATATGTTAAGCCTGTATAAGTGATTGCCCTTATAGTGTGTTCAATAAATATGCGTGTAAACCAAATAAATACTATGGTAAGCCAACATGCATGCTATCATAGATAGGCGTATATACTGTGTTAGGCCTACATATCGCGTTAAACAAACATGTGTAAGCCACCATACATATTACGCTAAGCCGACAAGGGCCTGAACACATTATATCCACTGCATAGTTTAGCTAAACGGCTATCACACACTATCCTACAGGTACCACATAATACCTGATCAATAACACATAGTATCCAATGCATAGCCTGACGAGGGTTTAATATATAGTATCCAGAGGCCCCGCTAACGATTAACACGTTGTATCCATAAGGCCTACTATGTCGGTAAACCACAGGCCTAAGCTTATGTGATCAGAGCCTGACACACATTTTCACCCCGTCTATCAGGTAGAACCTCAGGCAGGCGGCTGTATAATACGGCAAGTACTATATCGTATAGCTAACAATGCATAACCTATCAAGCCCATGACGGTCAGCAAATACTACAATATAATTTAAAAAAAAGTCGCGCAACCTATATACATACAGTGCTAACCAATATAGGCATATATACTATGTTAAACCAGCATGCAATATACTCTAAATAGCCATATATACGCTGTTAAACAAATATGCGTGTAAACCTACATAAATACTATGGTAAGCCAACATGCATGCTATTATACTATGTTAAGCCCAAATACATAATAGAATACATAATGTGTTAAACATATATGTGTGTAAGCCAGCATAGATATTATGCTAAGAAGACATGGACCTACAAAGTATAACACATTATATTCGGTGCATAGTTTAGCTAATGGATATCACACACTAACCTACAAGCTGCCCACAAATTACCACATAATACCTGATACATAGCCCGGATAATCATTAACGCATAGCGGCCGATGCAAGTCACGACTAGGGCTAACACAACATATTCAAACCGTAGCACGACATATTCAAACCGTAGAACACATAGTATCCGATGAGAAGTATGAACACATAATATCCGCTGCATAGCTCGGCTAAAGTTCGTCATATAGCACCCGAAGTATAGCTTGACAAACACACAGCATTTCATGAGCGGCGTGATATAAGGTAACACATAGTATCCGATACACAACCTAGGATCGAATATGACGTCATCCTGGTGGAGAACAAGATGGTGGCAATGTTCATACCGACCTCAAAAAGGGCTATGGCCTGTGTAGGCTAGATCAAATAACCAACGTTTCAACTAAACTACTGTCATACGCGTAGTTTAACCAACTATGGTTAGCGAAGGCACTGGCAAAAGCTTTAGGCCTTAGACATAATTATAGCTATCAACGCATACCAAAATAGCTATGCAGAAACCGTCAAGGCCATTACACATATTGTCCAGGTATGTTCTCCATCAAACCGAGACGTTAGACACCATCTCTGTAAAACAGCTAACAAATTATACTCTACCATAATAGGTATGTCAAAACTGTTACCGGGTCATAATCTAAGACAGTGGTTACGTAACGCCCTTTATCAATTTAAGACCTTAAAAGATATCTTCGTAAAGACAGCCACAATAGTTACGTTAGAGCTACCGCTGCTCACCCTACCATAAAAGCTACGTACAGACGGCTAATATTGTATAACCTATCACAAGACTTATGTAAAAACAGCTATGCATAACCTGTCACACAATAACTGCGTAAAGGCAGCTAACAAGGCCTACCCCATTAAAATAGCTACGAAAAGATAACATCCAATACATACCCTATCATATTAGCTATGTAAAGACAATAAAGGCGTAAAGGCAGCTAACAATGCCTACCCCATTAAAATAGCTACGAAAAGATAACAACCAATACATAACTTATCATAATAGCTATGTAAAGACAGCTAAAGATGAATAACCTTACTCAGTAATGATTGCTATTACACTAGCCACGTAAAGACAGCTACCAACATCACAATAGCTACGTAAAAACAGTTATCGATCCGTGACCAAGATAATACTCACGTAAGATCTATATCAGTGCTAAGACAATAGCTCCGTAAGGAAAACCTACCACTTCATGAACTACGACAACAGCAAGGTGTGGACGGCTACCAATACATTACTTATCACAGCTACCAACACATAACTCGGCACACTAGCTAAGTTAATAGCGCTACGATTGAATAGCCTATCACACAGGCTAATTGAGGGTCACTAACTAAACCATCACAATATCTCTGTACATGGCAGATGGCGTGATGATCCTCATCTTTATCGCACACCTAACAGTAGGTTAGAAGCACTCTGGCTAGCTTAGGTTAGTGGGTTGAAAATATTTTTTTCTAAAAACAGAAGCACTCTGGCTAGCTTAGGTTAGTGGGTTGAAAATAATTTTTCTAAAAACTACCCCCCCTAGACGAGGTTGAACACCCGCCAGTAGGTTAGGTTAGAAGCACTCTGGCTAGCTTAGGTTAGTGGGTTGAAAATAATTTTTCCTAAAAACTACCCCTCTAGACGTGGTTGAACCCTCCCCCAAGGCTACGATCAAGGTCACATCGACCGCCTGCATCATCCAAAACCACCCCTAACTTCTACAACCACAGGTCAGTGATGCCCGTGATGGAGATACGACCAACCTTTGAAAGTTAGGGGTGGTTTTGGATGATGCAGGCGGTCGATGTGACCTTGATCGTAGCCTTGGGGGAGGGTTCAACCACGTCTAGAGGGGTAGTTTTTAGGAAAAATTATTTTCAACCCACTAACCTAAGCTAGCCAGAGTGCTTCTAACCTAACCTACTGGCGGGTGTTCAACCACGTCTAGGGGGGGTAGTTTTTAGAAAAATTATTTTCAACCCACTAACCTAAGCTAGCCAGAGTGCTTCTGTTTTTAGAAAAAAATATTTTCAACCCACTAACCTAAGCTAGCCAGAGTGCTTCTAACCTACTGTTAGGTGTGCGATAAAGATGAGGATCATCACGCCATCTGCCATGTACAGAGATATTGTGATGGTTTAGTTAGTGACCCTCAATTAGCCTGTGTGATAGGCTATTCAATCGTAGCGCTATTAACTTAGCTAGTGTGCCGAGTTATGTGTTGGTAGCTGTGATAAGTAATGTATTGGTAGCCGTCCACACCTTGCTGTTGTCGTAGTTCATGAAGTGGTAGGTTTTCCTTACGGAGCTATTGTCTTAGCACTGATATAGATCTTACGTGAGTATTATCTTGGTCACGGATCGATAACTGTTTTTACGTAGCTATTGTGATGTTGGTAGCTGTCTTTACGTGGCTAGTGTAATAGCAATCATTACTGAGTAAGGTTATTCATCTTTAGCTGTCTTTACATAGCTATTATGATAAGTTATGTATTGGTTGTTATCTTTTCGTAGCTATTTTAATGGGGTAGGCATTGTTAGCTGCCTTTACGCCTTTATTGTCTTTACATAGCTAATATGATAGGGTATGTATTGGATGTTATCTTTTCGTAGCTATTTTAATGGGGTAGGCCTTGTTAGCTGCCTTTACGCAGTTATTGTGTGACAGGTTATGCATAGCTGTTTTTACATAAGTCTTGTGATAGGTTATACAATATTAGCCGTCTGTACGTAGCTTTTATGGTAGGGTGAGCAGCGGTAGCTCTAACGTAACTATTGTGGCTGTCTTTACGAAGATATCTTTTAAGGTCTTAAATTGATAAAGGGCGTTACGTAACCACTGTCTTAGATTATGACCCGGTAACAGTTTTGACATACCTATTATGGTAGAGTATAATTTGTTAGCTGTTTTACAGAGATGGTGTCTAACGTCTCGGTTTGATGGAGAACATACCTGGACAATATGTGTAATGGCCTTGACGGTTTCTGCATAGCTATTTTGGTATGCGTTGATAGCTATAATTATGTCTAAGGCCTAAAGCTTTTGCCAGTGCCTTCGCTAACCATAGTTGGTTAAACTACGCGTATGACAGTAGTTTAGTTGAAACGTTGGTTATTTGATCTAGCCTACACAGGCCATAGCCCTTTTTGAGGTCGGTATGAACATTGCCACCATCTTGTTCTCCACCAGGATGACGTCATATTCGATCCTAGGTTGTGTATCGGATACTATGTGTTACCTTATATCACGCCGCTCATGAAATGCTGTGTGTTTGTCAAGCTATACTTCGGGTGCTATATGACGAACTTTAGCCGAGCTATGCAGCGGATATTATGTGTTCATACTTCTCATCGGATACTATGTGTTAGCCGTAGTCGTGCTACGGTTTGAATATGTTGTGTTAGCCCTAGTCGTGACTTGCATCGGCCGCTATGCGTTAATGATTATCCGGGCTATGTATCAGGTATTATGTGGTAATTTGTGGGCAGCTTGTAGGTTAGTGTGTGATATCCATTAGCTAAACTATGCACCGAATATAATGTGTTATACTTTGTAGGTCCATGTCTTCTTAGCATAATATCTATGCTGGCTTACACACATATATGTTTAACACATTATGTATTCTATTATGTATTTGGGCTTAACATAGTATGATAGCATGCATGTTGGCTTACCATAGTATTTATGTAGGTTTACACGCATATTTGTTTAACAGCGTATATATGGCTATTTAGAGTATATTGCATGCTGGTTTAACATAGTATATATGCCTATATTGGTTAGCACTGTATGTATATAGGTTGCGCGACTTTTTTTTAAATTATATTGTAGTATTTGCTGACCGTCATGGGCTTGATAGGTTATGCATTGTTAGCTATACGATATAGTACTTGCCGTATTATACAGCCGCCTGCCTGAGGTTCTACCTGATAGACGGGGTGAAAATGTGTGTCAGGCTCTGATCACATAAGCTTAGGCCTGTGGTTTACCGACATAGTAGGCCTTATGGATACAACGTGTTAATCGTTAGCGGGGCCTCTGGATACTATATATTAAACCCTCGTCAGGCTATGCATTGGATACTATGTGTTATTGATCAGGTATTATGTGGTACCTGTAGGATAGTGTGTGATAGCCGTTTAGCTAAACTATGTAGTGGATATAATGTGTTCAGGCCCTTGTCGGCTTAGCGTAATATGTATGGTGGCTTACACATGTTTGTTTAACGCGATATGTAGGCCTAACACAGTATATACGCCTATCTATGATAGCATGCATGTTGGCTTACCATAGTATTTATTTGGTTTACACGCATATTTATTGAACACACTATAAGGGCAATCACTTATACAGGCTTAACATATTATATAGGCATATGTGGGTAACGGGATGTATATAGGTTAACCTGCATATTGGTTTAACAACGTATATTTGGCTATTTAGAGTATATTGCACGCTGTTTTAACATAGTATATATGCCTGAATGTTGGCTTAGCACTGTATGTATATAGGTTGCTCGACTTTTTTTAAATTATATTGTAATATTTGTTGACCGTGATGGGCGTGATAGGTTATGCATTGTTAGCTATACCATATAGTACTTCCCGTATTATACGGTTGCCAGGTTCTACCTGATAGACGAGGTGTAAATGTGTGTCAGGGTTAGATCATATAGGCTTTGGCCAGCGGTTTACCGACATAGTAGGCCCATGTAAGTCGGCTTAGCATAGTATGTATGCAGGTTTACATGCATATTTGTTTAACACATTATGTGGACTATCACGTATGTAGGCTTAACACGGTATATACGAATATGTATGATAGCATGCATGTTGGTTTAGCACCGTTTTAGGATCGTTTTATAACATATATTTATTCACGTTTTGTGATGGGCCTCTTTATTAGTGTTTCTCCATATATACTTTTATATCTAGATACATTTGCAGCTATAGGATATATCCATTGATGCTATTTGATTATTTACACTGATTTCTGATTATATATATGTATACCGTGGTATGACGATATTACATAGTAATTTGATACAGTATTCAGATCATAAACATGCGCCTAGATTCACAACGACACAGCCTTGCGGGTTTTTATGCCTGCTATAGCGGTCGCCGGCAGCCGTTGCGGTTTTTAGATAATGCGTTATCGCTGCAAGTCTGTACATGTCTAACACACGGTCAAGCGTATTCCCTGAAACGACAGGGCTTTATTGCTTTGTTTATTATTTTGTAGCATAGACAAATTTTGACAATCATAACCCTTGCCCCCTCTAGTTATGGAGGGTCTAATACCTGAGTCGCTCGAACGCCGATACGTCATAAATCTTTACATGGGCTTGATAGGTTATGCATTGGTAGATGTACCCTATAGTACCTCCCATATTATACGGTTGCCAGGATCGACCTGATACAGGAGGTGAAAATAGCTCAGGTCATACGGGGTTTGGCCTGTGGTTTACAGACATGGTAGGCCCTTGTATGTTAGCCTAGCATAGTATGTATGTAGGCTTGCATATTTGTTTAACACATTATGTGGGCTGTCATATATATTGGTTTAACACGTTATATGGGCCTTCTCGTCTTACATTGACCGTTTACGTAGGCCTACCGGGCCCCCGCGTTGTGATTGGTCGATCATTTTTGGCAATCAACCCCCACTTGCTCTAGTGTGAATTTGCCTCAGGCCTTTCTCCAGGGTGTCTCTAGCTAGGGCCCGGCTTCGGGGTGGTTTTAACCTACGCCCATACTCTGTGGTGGCTGAACGCTCACCAAGACTTGGTGGAGGTATTTGTCTTGGTCGAGAGGCTGTATTTGATATAGCATCCATCCTAAGGCCCGACTCTTGGGCAGCTTTACTTAAGGGCTGACTGCTTCACCTAAAGTCTTGCTCCGAGGAGGCTTTACTTAGGCCCCGACTCCGTGGTAGCTTTACCGGAGGTCTAGTTCCCGGATTACTTTACCTAGGGCATAGCTTAGGATTGGCTTTACCTGTGGCCTTGCTCCTTATTGGCTCTACCTAAGGTCTAACTCCATGGTAGCTTTACCTAGGCTCCGACTCCGTGGTAGCTTTACCTACGGCCTGGTTCCGGGGTTACTTTACCTAGGGCGTGGCCTCGTATTGGCTTTACCTGAGGCTGTGCTCCATGTTAGCTTTACCTAAGGCATAGCTACTGGGTGGCTAGGCTCCGATTGGCTTTAACCGATAGCGTGCTCCATATTGGCTCTACCATGGTGGGTTCAACTAACGCCCGGGTGGATTTTACCTAGGACCCCGATTATTTTTGGCAATCCGCCCCACAACGGCCCATAATAGACTTTAACCATACCATATACGGTCATTTGATTCAACCGATCGATTTTCGGCATTTTCATATTCTTTTGTAAAAACTACCCCTACGTGAAACATCCCCCGCAACGGTCCAAAAGAGCCTCTGCACGTATCCCGTACTGTCTGTTGATCCAACCTATCGATTTTCGGCAAATCCGTATTTTTTGTAAAAACTACCCCTAGGTGAAACTACCCCTACCGACGCAATAATACACTCTAGACTCATCCTATCGGTCAAGAAACGATTTTCCAAAATTTTATCGAAAACTACCCCCCACCCCCACTCCACCCCCGGAGCTACCCCCGGTGATGGTCCTGAACGTAGCCGAGGTCACCCCCAAAACTTAGGTTAGGTTAGGTTGGATCCATTTTGGCTGGCTTAGGTCAGTGTGTTGGAAATAGATTTTTTCGAAAAACTACCCCCTGCCCCTCTAGGCATGGTCAAAACGACCCTTAGGGGTTGGATGAAGGTCGGCGTCAAGCCTCTGCATCATCCAAAACTACCCCTATAGTCCTAGGTTACGTAGCGGCCGAGTAAGGTTAAAATAATTTTTTTTTTCGAAAAACTACCCCCTACCCCTCTAAACGTGGTCGAAACCACCCCCAGTTCTGGGGTCGGGACCGAGATGACCTCCTGCATCATCCAAAACTACCCCTATAGTCCTAGGTTACGTAGCGGCCGATTTTGTTTTTTTTTTTTCGAAAAACTACCCCCTACCCCCCTGAACGTGGTCGAAACCACCCCTTGGTCTAGGGTCACGGCCGGGGTGACCTTGAGCATCATCCAAAACTACCCCTATAGTCCTAGGTTACGTAGCGGCCGAGTTAGGGGTGGGTGCGCGCCAGGGTGGGCCCAGTCCTACTCTCATTGTCTTAATTCCCAAAACCAACATTTCCCAAGCGTCATTTGTAAAACCTAGCCTCTCCCAAACTCTAACAGTGAAAGTCCAAAATATCATCTTTTGTTTATAAAACCCTAACTTTTACCAACTCTAGTAAAACCTAGGATTTATCCAGGTTTACACTAAAATACATTCACGACCAATTAGGGACAGAGTGTAGTAATTTATGTAAAATCTAACTTTTCAAATAACTCTCGTCATTTTAAAGAATTGAATCAATACTGGTACACACGAGCACGCTCGCGCGCATTTTATTGCTTATTTTACGAGCAAAAAAAACTTATGTGGGCATTCACTGCAAATACATAATATTGCATTATTTAAACTTCCAACACGTACAAAATTTCATTTTACAGAAAACAATATTCATTTGAAAAACGTATTTTTATTATTGACAGGTTTTTTACAATGTTTTACATTTTAACCTAAGTCTAATGAAATACAGTTTTTAATTTTGTTTTTCCATTCATCCCTATCTGTCCACAAGTTTTCTGGTATATCCCATTTGATTAAAGATGAAATAATTTCCTGTATCCACGTTTTCGATGGTTTTCGATGAAAAACGTATAAAAAGGAAATATTCAAATATTAACGAACACCGACTCACAATTGACGTCATTACTTCTTAATTGCGTTCCAATGACGTCATCAACATGGGTATTACATCTAAACTATAACTCACTATAACTTTTTAAGCTATAAGAAATAGATAATTGACGGTATTAGTTATTAGGTTAGGTTATTAGGCTAGTTGTTGGTATTGGATTATATTCAAGTATCGTTTGGACTCACGAGCGGTTAAAACGTTTTTATATTATAAACAATGTTTGAATTACTTCTTGTAACCTGAAATTTTCGTAAACAAGTATTTAAAAACATAAAACGTCTATTATGTGGTTACAATGTACACAAAAATTCAACCAAATTGGTTTTACGTTTTGAAATATATTGCTTGCTATTTTAAAAGTTTTATTAATTTTTTCCAATTGTGTTTGTTTAAAATCATTTTTTTAACAATAAGTGATACATTAATTGGTTTTACGTTTTGAAATATATTGCTTGCTATTTTAAAAGTTTTATTAAATTTTTCTAATTGTGTTTGTTTGAATTCATTTTTTAAACAATAAGTGTTACATTAATTAATCAATACTTCCATTATAATTTAAAAAATCGATTTTTTGTGCTTTACAAAAGGATAAAATAATCAATTTTCGTTTAACGTCGAGCGATGTCCAAAAAATACGACACGCCCGCGCAACGAAAATTGTAGTTATATATAAACCAGGTCGTCAACAATGAATGAAGGGAGAGTCGTGGGTTGTCAGAAGTTATTTTAACAAGTAAAATGTAATGTCCAGGCCGACAGGCATACTGCTAATAGGCAACGATGGAGTTGTAGTTTGTGGCACTATGCCAAATGTGGCAACACTGTCACACAATTATTTGACGTGACTATACAGGCAGCTGTCATTAACTTCCGGTTACTTAAAACTGATTTCGGCCTTCTTTCTACGGTAAATTAACCAGTGTAAATTCGTTTCAAAAAGTACGTCACGCATGAAAGTGTTAAATATAAGTTATAAATATGTTTTCTTTTAGAATATCAATTACTTGTGTTGATCAAAGCAGAATTCTACAAAATTAGACACATAAAACTTTATAACTAATTAAATTTTTAACACCATATTATTTAGACGTAAATATAATTTAATTAAAACAAAGATATTATATTGAGTATAGTGGTTTTCTACCATTACTACCGTTGTCACATTAATTCTTGACGACGTATTTCGAAAAATCATCATCGGTTACAACTCTAGGTGTCTTATGTCTCGGGGAATAGTACAGTTGAATCACTAGACAAAAATCGCCTTGCGCAGACTTGTGGGGGTAAGGAGTGGGGTTTGGCTACGTGCTAGGGGGAGGAGGAAGAGAAAGTTCCAAGTAGAAACGCTACTAGCCTGACTACATACTTTCGGCTGAGTTGATTCATTTATGGACGCCAAGAGGAAAAACCAGGGTACTACCCTGTTGCACCATTTCTTAAAGAAACTAAAAACACGTGCACTATACAACACAAAAGATAACATAAAACCTAAATCAAAACATAATTCCAGCAAATGTTTTTGGAAAGGTACGTATTGATCCACCACCGGCTACTTTGACGACCGACTGAAGTGACTAGTACCTCTAGACATTGCGCATCCAAGATCCCGATTTTTCACAAAGTGGTTCGATTGTAAGTCCTAAATGACGGAGGTTCTCTGCAATAATGGCATTGCTCGGACCACGATGCTAAAATTAAAACCAACGGGAAACCATGGTACTCTAAATAATAGTGTAGCCTACATGTACAATCTAGAATAAACTTACACAACAACAATGAAAACAAAGTGTGTTCATGTAAAAACAGTAAACACTAAAATAAATTTAAGAAAGAAAAGTCCCCTGTTTAATAAAGTGAAAAACAATAAATTGAAGCAGGTAGGAAATGTCAAACAGAAACTGAAGTAAATTGTACGTTCGAAAATCAAAAGAAAAAGTTAAAATATTAAATATTCTATACAGTTTTGATATAAGAGGAAAAGAAGAGTCGAGGGGAAATGCGTTGTGTACGACACTGAATTGTTCAAACAGTGCAGGAAATGAAGTAGAGACACATCTGTGGAACATTTGAAATCTGGATTGAAAGCAGAGGTTTATTTCCTGAGACTATAGCCCCAGGTGGCAAATTAAATGTCGGTAAATTGGAGAACTGCGACATTCAGAAGATGCTTCAAAAGCGATACGCTGTAATATAACGTACGGAAGATTTTCTTTTAAAGTAATTTATTTTTCTCGTGGCTTTTACAACATTAAAATCTGTTCCATGTTTAAGCTGTTAGTTACCGCTTTTCATCCCAGTTGAAGGAAAGTGTACGTTAAGGTAAGCGACCCCGACCAAGATATTGTTAAAAATAGTTTCATATTTTCAGTACTTGAGAGACTTTATCCTTAGTCCTGCCAAATTCTACCCTTCCTTTCTTATCCTTTTATTATAAGAAGACGTAAAGGGAAGGCGCGACAGAGTATAGGTCAGCTTCAAGTATGAGAAACTAAGAAGACGTCATGGGCCTCTACCAGAGTACATTAAGTCCTTACTTGGATGCTATTTTTATTCACAAATATTTCCTACCAGGAAATTCTCAGGCGCTAATACTATAAAGCTATGAAACTACTAAAAAAAATTCTGTTTTACAATGTTCTGTTATAATGAATTCAAATCCTATTTAGAGTTCATTGCATTTAATTCAAGTGACAGCGGGTAGAAACTTCTCTTAACTTCAGATAAAGTATTCTCCATTGCTAGACTATAACATTACTCTAATACTAATACCTGGAAGTATAAATGAGGACAAGGTGTTAAATTAAAGTCCAATGATTACTTATTCACAATATGGTACAATGGTTGCTACAAAAAAAATGTCTAGTACAAGGTAAGATTATTGTAATTTTTATCTAAATATCAATTTTACTTTTCTTTTATTGTAGCTGTTTTTATAATAGAATAATTTTGAAGAGTAATATTTTGTTTCAAAAAATATTCCAAAAAAATATCTTCCCGCCTTTTAAATTATATGAAACGAAAAACATTATTCTAAAACATGCAGTGTTTTTACTGTATTTTTTAATGTAATCTTATTTAAAACATGAATTTTTTTGTTGTAACTAGTTGGCCCGTGTTTGTAATGCTGATACGTATATTAAGCTCAACAAACACTGAGACGACGAGCTACCATCCCCTGTAATATACCAAATAGGTAACTGCACATCTTCTGTCCAAGTATCTTGCTATGACTCTGGTATTATACTGTGTTTCATATATAAAATCATTGTGCAACATATTTTGATATGTAGATAGAGTAAATCCGCCCCCAGTAATTCAGTGACTAATGTAGCCTGCTGGATTGACTATGACATTTTCCGAAGCCACGTTTGTAATAGTTTTCGAGGAATAAGTCAAACTTGGGAGTGTTAACAATAAGACCATGATTAGTATTTCAATTACACAGCTGGAAATTCCTTCTGGGAAATGTTGACATTCCGAGGGCAGCAGATTCATACCTCAAGGCGAAATTCTGATAAATAAATGCCATTTTCCACTTCTAACCAAAGTTAGACACAAGTTGACTAGAGAAGGAATTAAATTTCTCCCAAATTTAAATAGGTACAGTAATGAAAATTATGAACTTTAAATTCAATAGATGTACAATGTAGTGTTTATTTAAATCACCAAGTTAAAGACATTCAGAAATGATAAAGTCTTTAGAGCAAATTTTAAATTTTAATTTCCATAAACTAAAATTTGAAAAGAAACTTTAATTCAATGAGACTTCTCTGAAACTTGTTTAAGAACCGCGCCTTCTGTACAGTGACTTTATCACGGACTTAAGCAATGGCTAGTCGATTTAGCCGCTCACCAGAAGTTTTATTTCTAAAGCATGTCAAAAATGAAGTTTAGCGCATTGAGGGGTTTGATAGACATTGCACGAGCGTATTTCCTAACAACTCTCAGTTTAATCTCAACTCGATTTATGTTACGAGTAATACTATCTTCATGTTTTAATTAATTTTTTTTGATTGGAGCTGAAATATATAATTCAGCTGAAAAGCTTGTTTTTAGACTGTATAAGATTTTTAAATAAGACTCTACTCTTCTATGGGAAGGAGTGCTTGACTCATGCCTAAAGAAAATACGTAATGAATCCATTTAAGAATATGCAATAAAGGTTATGTATGAATAAAGTTATTCCATAACTTTGATAAAAATAAAGGTAAGCCGCCTTAAAACTACGAAATTAAACAAAGCGCATTACATTAAAATTATTAAGGAATTTAAAACACTTTAAAGTTATAATCACTCAAGGCAATCTGCTTCTACTACAATATATATGTTCCGCAAACCTTTCTAGCAGATCTACTTTTAAAATATCTTAATATACTCTTAATTCGTGTAAGAAGTCACGTTGTAATTAGTTGTAAGAAGTTCCATGTAAGAAGTCATGTTGTAATTAGTTGTAAGAAGTCCCATGTAAGAAGTCATGTTGTAATTAGTTGTAAGAAGTCCCATGTAAGAAGTCACGTTGAAATTAGTTGTAAGAAGTCCCATGTAAGAAGTCACGTTGAAATTAGTTGTAAGAAGTCCCATGTAAGAAGTCATGTTGTAATTAGTTGTAAGAAGTCCCATGTAAGAAGTCATGTTGTAATTAGTTGTAAGAAGTCCAATGTAAGAAGTCATGTTGTAATTAGTTGTAAGAAGTCCAATGTAAGAAGTCATGTTGTAATTAGTTGTAAGAAGTCCCATGTAAGAAGTCACGTTGTAATTAGTTGTAAGAAGTCCCATGTAAGAAGTCACGTTGTAATTAGTTGTAGGAAGTCCCATGTAAGAAGTCACCTTGAAATTAGTTGTAAGAAGTCCCATGTAAGAAGTCACGTTGAAATTAGTTGTAAGAAGTAATGTTGTAATTAGTTGTAAGAAGTCCCATGTAAGAAGTCATGTTGTAATTAGTTGTAAGAAGTCCAATGTAAGAAGTCATGTTGTAATTAGTTGTAAGAAGTCACATGTAAGAAGTCACGTTGTAATTAGTTGTAAGAAGTCCCATGTAAGAAGTCACGTTGTAATTAGTTGTAAGAAGTCACGTTGTAATTAGTTGTAAGTGGTCCCATGTAAGAAGTGACGTTGTAATTAGTTGTAAAAAGTCCCATGTAAGAAGCCACGTTGAAAGTAGTTGTACGAAGTCTCGTTATAATTAGTTGTAAGAAGTCCCATGTAAGAAGTCACGTTTAAATTAGTTGTAAGAAGTCACGTTGAAATTAGTTGTAAGAAGTCGCAGTAAGAAGTCACGTTGAAATTAGTTGTAAGATGTCACGTTGAAATTAGTTGTAAGAAGTCCCATGTAAAAAGTCACGTTGAAATTAGTTGTAAGAAGTCACGTTAAAATTAGTTATAAGAAGTCCCATGTAAGAAGTCACGTTAAAATTAGTTGTCAGAAGTCACTTTGAAATTAGTTGTAAGAAGTACCATGTAAAAAGTCACGTTGAAATTAGTTGTAAGAAGTCACGTTAAAATTAGTTATAAGAAGTCCCATGTAAGAAGTCACGTTAAAATTAGTTGTCAGAAGTCACTTTGAAATTAGTTGTAAGAAGTACCATGTAAAAAGTCACGTTGAAATTAGTTGTAAGAAGTCACGTTAAAATTAGTTGTAAGAAGTACCATGTGAGAAGTCACGTTAAAATTAGTTGTAAGAAGTACCATGTGAGAAGTCACGTTGAAATTAGTTGTAAGAAGTCACGTTGAAATTAGTTGTAAGAAGTCACGTTAAAATTAGTTATAAGAAGTCCCATGTAAGAAGTCACGTTAAAATTAGTTGTCAGAAGTCACTTTGAAATTAGTTGTAAGAAGTACCATGTAAAAAGTCACGTTGAAATTAGTTGTAAGAAGTCACGTTAAAATTAGTTGTAAGAAGTACCATGTGAGAAGTCACGTTGAAATTAGTTGTAAGAAGTCCCATGTAAAAAGTCACGTTGAAATTAGTTGTAAGAAGTCACGTTAAAATTAGTTGTAAGAAGTACCATGTGAGAAGTCACGTTGAAATTAGTTGTAAGAAGTCACGTTGAAATTAGTTGTAAGAAGTCACGTTAAAATTAGTTGTAAGAAGTACCATGTGAGAAGTCACGTTGAAATTAGTTGTAAGAAGTCCCATGTAAAAAGTCACGTTGAAATTAGTTGTAAGAAGTCACGTTAAAATTAGTTGTAAGAAGTACCATGTGAGAAGTCACGTTGAAATTAGTTGTAAGAAGTCACGTTGAAATTAGTTGTAAGAAGTCACGTTGAAATTAGTTGTAAGAAGTCCCATGTAAGAAGTCACGTTTAAATTAGTTGTAAGAAGTCACGTTGTAATTAGTCGTAAGAAGTCGCATGTAAGAAATCGCGTTATAATTAGTCACATGTAAGAAGTCATGTTGTAATAATTAAGTTTACTATTCTCCTATATTTTTAAACACTACTTCAGTCATTGTCTATTTAAAAACACCTATATACAATCTATGGAAAAGTCTTAGTATTAAATTTTACTTCATGCAAAAACCGTTATTTGTTCGGCATTGAATAAAATATTGCTAATTATCACGTTTTGTTAAAAATTTAGTTATTTAATTTTGTAACTGTCGCTGAGCCTACATTTTACACTCATATACTTAGTTACTTATAATCAAGAGTTTTATATGTATTATACTTAAAACAAAACATAATCCACAGCCTTGTTTTATTTCTTCATTGACAATTATCCAACTTCACTTTCAACAAATATATAAAATAACGTTTTCCTTTAAAAAAAAGAACACTATTTTAACCCTTCGGTTAGCGTTCACGTACCAGCACGGGAGATCGCGTCACGACCAGTGGGAGCATTGCCTTATATGTACGTTCTACCATTTCTCTCAGACTGGCATTGCCGTACGTTTACGAATTTTATTCCCGTGTATTATGCTGTATTCTAGGTAAAATATTTGCAACTATCTGGATCATAAATACTACACAGAGTATATAGTCACTATTCTTTTGAGTTCACAATCTATGGGTTTTCCTACGTATTTATAGATCACTTTGAAGTTTTTGCGGTATTTTATAATGAAGAAGTATTTTACAAAAAAAAAAAAATAAGAAAAAAGATAATTTTTTGCAAAGAAAGGTAAAGTTGGGTTAAATTGAGAACATAAAAAAAATATTAACAAATATTAATATAATTTAAAAAATTAGAGAAAATTAAAAAAAATTAGATAAAGAAAAAGTGTAAAAATCTTTCAAGAATAAGTTGCTCCCAGGGGCCAAATCAGGGCAAGCACATGTTGCTAATCAAAGGATTAAATATAGCTATGAGGAAATATAGCTACAAAGCATCCAGTCGGATAAATTTGTTTTTTTAGAAAACCCAAATTTACTTGTAAACAAAGTAAACAGTTGAAACATTAAAATGCAATACGGCATCCTCGTACCGTTCGGCGATTAAAAAACATACAAACATGGAAACAACTTACGTTAATTTTTAACTAGTGGTCTTTTCTTAGCTTTTTAATTTCATTATATTTTATAATTAAATCTATTCTAACTTAGTATTTAGTAGATTAAACATGCAATTTATTTTTAATTGTAATTCATTAAATATATAGTATAGCCTAGTGTTTTGTTGGAAAAATACATATTATGCAGTTTTCTGTTTATTGTGGGGTTGTATATTTATATTTTTCTTACTTTTCAAGTAATCTTCTTATTCTTGAGGTGTTTCACCCGTGTGTGTTTTTTCTTCAACATTGATTATTTCTTGACAGCCAATATTTACCCAAAAAGGACGAGGTAGTGAAAAGAATCGGTTACTGTTAATTTAAAGATTCATCAATATTGAAAGACATAAAAAACTATGACAGTTTTCAGTTTGTTGGAAAACGACTCTTTAGTGATGCAATGCAGGATTTAATCGTTCCCTTATAAAAAGATTTCTCAACGAATAAATCTATCACTTTTCCAAACTTTAATATTACATTTCATGTACAACCGTTCAAGTTAAAAGGCAAATAAAGCAAGCTTACCACAAGACCGAGCAGTGATGCAATAAGATTAATTGAAACATATTTTCTACCGGCACTGCTTTCAAGGATACGAAAATTTCCAATAAATGGTTGACAGTAAATCATTCAAGGTTTAAATATTCCAAACGATTAGTCTCCTGGGTAATTATTCCACCTCTGCAAACCAATTAGAAGAAATCGTCACTACTTTTGCCTTAGCTGCTCACGATTAAGTGTTCGTCTCGCTTTAAATAAATAACTTCCGAGCACCATTTTAATTTATAATGCGAGCTTTCCTAGTAGCTTAGCTATTCAATATTTTAATGTAATTTTGAAACATTATTAACATTTTTTTTAATGATTATCGCAGCAAAGATATGCATAGATCATTTCAGTACAACCTACTGACTTTCTATCTTCATAAAATTTTTTAAAATGATATAACCAGTTTAATTGATGTACATTGTATCAGAAGATAATGACAGACGTTTATTCCAATATAAATTACTATAATTCTGTAATTTTTGTTTAATTAACTAATTAAATCTATGCCTCGTACGACTTACATTCAATAAAATCTTCACCTTTTTAAGTAAAAATTCAGGATAAATAATAAAACTAATATTTGACGCCCAAAAAATGAAAAAAAGAACAAAACCATCTCAGTCTAGAATCATTCACAAAATTTTAGAAACTAAATAAAACTAGGCACTGTACTATATCATAATAAAATACAACTACACTACGCTATATAGTTTGTCACTTAGGGTAGGTTTGATTGGAAAGAAACATAAAGTCTGACGCAAGCTAATCGGTTGATGTTTGAAATGGTCTCCAAAATTCATCAAACGTACATCGGTTGAAACGTCACAGGCTCGAGACTATTTCACAAATCTACTGAATGGATTTCATTAAGAAATTTAATTATTTGTTTATCATAAAACTTATACTAACTGGATACTTTGTAACTAAATATTTTAATATAGCAATATTTAGATGCGGCATTACATAATGTTCTGTTTAAAAAAAAAAACACTTTTTATAGTAATGAAATATAAACTTTGTAAAACTTTTTGCGTTTTATTAAGGATATTTTAAACTTTATTTAGAAAAATAATAATAATTTTGAGGTGTCAGTGACATTTTTTATTAATTTTTCTGTGTTTCTAACGACTTTCTACATGTCTAAGTGAAATTTGTGTTATAATTTATGCGTAGCTTAGAATATAAATCAACTATTTTTATTAAATGAGATTATTATGAGTGAATTTTAAAACCTAGTTTTCTTTTAGTTTCCAAAGTAATAAAACACTGTATTTTAACAATTTTAAGAGTTTCTAAAGGTTTATTATGCATGTATTGAAAGTTTAAATAAGTACTTGCCGAAGTTCAAGTTTGTTTCCATTCATTTTTATACATACGCCGGTTTCTATTTAAACTTCTGAACTCCCTCTGCGTATGCCTTATACCGAACTCTTCATCTCTACTCTAAACTCAGAACAAACTCTCTACTCTTCGACTCTAATCGTTTTTAATCCCTATACGTACCCAATACATTTGTTTATATAATCTGTCTTTGTCGTAAGCTGTCTGTGGTTTTATTATACCATTTCTCAAATTTTATCTTTCCTAACTTTTCAACTCTTGTATATCCCAACAGCTCTTTTACAATGTTGTTCATTTCATTTACTAGTTTGTTTTTCAAAAAGTAAATCCTTCGATAGTTATAGTTCGTTAGCATTGTTTACTACAGTTATAATGTACATTAGTACATTACAAAATGACGTTATACAACCTTTGTTTAGGTTTTCTATAAATTCCTCGTCCTACAATCTCCCATCTAACTTTAGAATAGGACTTGTGTAGCGTAGATAAAATTATAAGGTCATCCACGCAAAAGTGGAGGATGTGGGCAGAGCAAGAGGCCGTTTACGTGTCGGAGAAGAGAAAATCCTTATCCATTTTTCCCACACAACGCTTCATAACAAGTGAGCCTATTTCTTGAAATATAAAGTTATCTGTATCTAGAACAGTACATTCTTAAAAACATTTTAAAATTAGTTTTAGGGTAAAAAATTTAATCAACTATTAAATAAATAAAATTTGTATTTTGTATTTTTTAAATATCTTAACATATTGTAGAACACACAATGAAACTTAGTTTATATAATTTATTAATAAATTTTAAACACATAATTCTCATAACAACTATATTGTTATAATAGTTTGTCACATAGTTTATCATACTATAGTTATTATATCATAGGAAATTCAGATTCAAAGAGAAGTAAACAGGACGAATGATCTGTCACTGAGCCTATTACTGTTTTATTTATTATTAAAACGAATATTTCAACAAGCACTAGATGGCCGAAGCGCTCGAATAACAATGAATGAGATTTCTAAAACAGATATGCTGTAACTTGCAGAGAATATGTCAGATCTTCAAATAGTGACGAAATGGCTAAACAAGATTAGTGAATGATGGGTCCTAGAGAATGTATTGTCTTACCAAAAACTAAAAATAATAAATTAAACCTAATAATAAACTATAGTGAAAAAGTAAAGAAAAGGTAAATCAGACGAGATCAACGATTAATCTAAAAAGAAAAGTACAAAGATTTATAATGGTAAGTCAACTATTATCTGCAATTTAGTTATATTTTTGTTCATGTTGGTAGAACCGTAGTTTTGCGATGATCATGAATGCTTTGTCTATTTGTTTCAAGCTGCTAGGGGTCGTTATCGCTGTCGTTCTGTTAATCATAGTTGCTTTAAAAAATGTACGACGTAGTGGAAGGAGATGAAACGAATGAAAACGCTTATGTGAGATGAACAAAAAACGAGATATTTTAAATATAATAAAAGAAAAAAAAATGGAATATTTCGGACATTTTATGAGCGGAAAAACACTATTCACTGCTGTTGTTTATACATAATAAAGAAGCGTTACGTACATAATAAAAAGAAAATAGACGTCTAGGAAAAAGTATAACTAGGTTAAAGATCCTAAGCGAGTGTAGATTTGCCTCTCCGTCGAGATATTTACCAGTAATATAAATTGCTGTTAATTTTATCAATTAAATAACTCAATAACAATTGAGTGTTTTACTTACCGATAAGTAAGTAAAATATACTTCCATATTACAACAATTGCTTTCAATATTAGTAAACAGTAGAATCCCTTTTAAATATACCATTTAATTTTACAAGTTTTATTTATTTTCAATAATAACATAATGAAAATGATATCCGAGTTTTTATATCTCAATTCTTATTTAAAAAAAAAAGATGATTTAGAGATTCCAAACAAAATTCTAAATATATAAACTTTTACACAATTTTCGCTTTCTTTTGTATAAATGAGTATCAATCTGGAATGATAAGGAAATGGAGTTGGTTATCTCAGGAAATGTATTTCTAGATATAGGCGAAAAGTAATTCCTTCTACAGACAAATGTTTTCATGTTAATATGTTAAAACCAATAAGAGAAGAAAATACAATTAGGAACCAGAAAAAAAATATGTACATGCCTTTATACCCGAAGCCTTGTGTATAACATTATATATAATATAAGAAACCTGGCAGGAGGCGGCAGCCTATGAAAAGAATCATAAATATTTTTTCATATAAATAGCTTTAATAATAAAATAATAACTACACGTTTTCAAATTTAATGTTTTAAGTTCTTTGAACACTTGAATGCAATTTTTCCTCGTAAATGTAGAACAAAGTAATTTGGATATACTTTTGAAAATTTTCATCATGTGATTACGTTCCGGTTGTCAGCTAAACCAGTCGTTAATGGATGCTTTAAAACACGTTATAATGTTTTTAAACAGAACCGAGCATCTTGTGATTCATAAGCTACAATGTAATATTAATGTGGTTCCCGACAGCAAGAATAAGTCTAACTCTAGCATGCTTCAAGCTCTGGTTTGTATTCATCTCGGCTTTCTAATTTATTCCATATCCACGGATGCGTTATTTCGAAGATAACAGTCAGATATGCCAAAGTGGACTTTTTAGTCAAATTTCCTTGGAATAGATGTGTTTGTACCGTCGCGTCGCGTCGTACAGTGCTAGTATATTAAGTCAGGCACCCACTTGTGTGACGTGAACACAGAGTTGCGTAGGTCTGGTAACAACCGACGGATTCACGACAGCAGCATTATTTAAAGTAATTCTTACATCGACGTTCTGGAATTTAAAATTAAATTTTGTAAAATAAATTAAATCTAATCGAGTTACAGGATTAATATTTTAAAAATCCTCATTGAACAACAGTATGACACACACAAAAAGTAATAGATTTTTAAATTGTTAGATTTTGAGTAAGTATGAGTGTATATGCTTGAGTTGTTGAATATGTGATTAAATTCTGTAATTAATTTCAATGCTACACTATTATTATACCAAAACATGTGCATTTTAGGTAGAAGTCTTAAATATGTATTTTAAAACAGCACACACACACACACACACACAATACATAAATATATTAAAAACATAACTTTGTATTTTTTGTACCAAAAATATTTTAGTATATCGGTAGTAGTGTATAGACGTTCTTGTTGGAAGCCAAAATTTAAACTAAGAAAGTTTTATTTACCAATTATTAAGCTGAAACTTTATTTTGGAAGAAAATCTATTAAACCCATTTGGTGTCAATCTATCAAAACCATACAAAGTACTTACTTAGTAGCTGTATTTCCAATTTGTAGTTGTTTGTTGTATTTGATTGTTCTGTTGTAACTATTACATGGCAATTATATGTAAGTATTAATTACTCAAATCGTCACAATTCACTGATGATCACAGGTTACCTGTCGAAACATGTATGACGTTAAAGTCGTTTTCTAAGTAAGAGGCGCAGGATGAGTGGACTGAGCTAGATGCAGAGGAGTGGTCAGGGATGATTTCCCTTAAAATTAAATATTTTTTTAAACAATAATTTTGTATTTAGTTACTTAGAATAATTTTGTACTTTATATTATTTTTATTTCAAATATTAAAAATGTTTGTAACAATTGTTAGATAAATACCTGAACTATATTTCATCATTAGAAAGAGAGTTCCAGATGAAATTCTATGTTTTGGAAACGTCTCTCTCTATTTTAGAAAAGAGACTGTCATTATTACATACATACCCAGGGGCAATCTTATCGTCTGCTTTGTTGCACTACTTACATATTTTCACGTAAACCTAGTCCACCGTCCACCTTCTTTACCGGAATTTCTTTCATCGATTTGTACAATAACATTTTTCGGCTGTTTTCTTTTATAATACACCCGTCAGTTTGTTTCCGCTTCTCCGTTAATTTCGTCTTCTTTGCTCTTTATTAAATCTTTCCGCACAACTCAACTTTTAAAGTTTCATCTTCCATCTAATAGCGTTATTGATCTATAAATCCTCCTTTAATTAAATACCGGGACTTCAGAACTCTAAAATGAACTTACATTTCCCAAATGAGAGGAGGGCTGTGATTAAAAAGCTTTGATAGATTTTTTACACGAGCTCAATAACTGCTCCAATGGTTTTACGTGGAACTTTATGTCATTATGATGCGACGCACTATTTTGTAAAAGGGAAAGACAGATTGGCTGGTTTGTGTTAAATTTTACAGTGAGTTTACTCAAGTATTTAAGATAAAAGCGTGTGATAAATGAAAATTTTATTATATGAAAAATACACCGTTTAGTGAAGATTACTGTGTATAATAGATTAAATACACAGTATTTTATAGTGTAATAATATAATGATTTTTATGGTTTCATGCATTTTGTTATATTATTTTATAATGTATGGTATAGTGTTGTATTGTACTGTATGTAATTGTATTGAAAGGGGCGTGGCTAAAGGTATAGTCGGTTTTTATAAAGTAATACAACATTGTAGACGTAATCAAACCTGGCTATTATTATATAAGTACATTGACGGCGTAATTTATCGCCTGAGAACCATATTTTTCACGTGACGTTTTTCAGAGGCTACACAGATAACTAGTCGGTTACGAAATTTCCTCATAGCTCACTGCGTCATCTTACGTGGAATCTCACAATTATCGAAATTCTGTCGATCAGCGGGAGTTGTAAACCTTTGCCTTGAAGAAGCCTCCAGAGAAAGAAAATCACTACTGACGAGATCTGGGAAAAGACCGAGCGAACTTAATCATGCGACCGGGAAGATTTTTTGATAGGGTTGGTTTACCCCGTTCAGGTTCTCAGGAGTTTTTATCCTTGACCTTGTGAAAATTTAATTGTGATCCCAATTTGAAGAAAGTCATTCCCTTGGCGAAGAATAGATCGATCAGATGGAAGGTCAAGTATTGGATCATATTGTCCTAGGTTAAGAATCCTGCGGACCGCTCGTTCTGTGCGAATTATTGGTTAGATTTCTACGAATAACGTTTTCACTACGAGAGCTCGTTGTGAATCAGTCTAAGACTTGTCACCAACTAAACAGACGAGCGAGCGACACTAAAGTATATTGTATAGCGATGTATTACTTTGCATTCCATTACACTATGTTGAATAAATTTATTTAAATATAAAATATACAGCCTATAAAATCTAGAATTTAATTATCTTTAAAGAGCTGCATAAATATGATTCAGTATGATAAACATGATAAGTATGATTCAGTTCCACTACAGATGATTTTTACAGCCTTTTTGGTCATGTACTCCTAAAATATTTCTAAGCTTTCAAATCTTGAGTGTAAGTTAATGTACAACTTTCCAATTTGTTTCCTGACTACAATAACTTAATAAATTCTTCGCCCTTAAATACGACGTGGTGGCAATATTTAAGTTAAAATGTATTATTCTGGCTCTTTTGTTTCACCTAGGGAAGCAGAGTTCCAATTGAAATGTTTTATGAATTTACTGAAGGTTTTTATTTAAATATCTTAAAAATTACTTATATTTTTATAATTTTTAAATTACATAAAATTTGAAGCAATTCAGTACTGGAAAGTAATACAATTATAATTCAATTATTATTTAGAAAGTGGAAAAACAATGTTAATTACTCATTTAAAAAAAAGAACCACTTCATTAAATTTGCAAACAAAGAGCGAGATCAAATGGTTAATTTTGACACAAATTAATTCAGAGACCAGTGCCTTCCAAGGAACTTCCGCAACAGTTACAGGAAGTAATTTATTTATCCCCCAATACTCGAGACTTCAAAGCGAGACAGCTGTTTCAACTTGAAATGTAATAAAGCAATGCTTCAGCTAAAGAACATTTCGATTTTCCCGGCCGTATATTTCTTATTTTGGTACTGATTGCATTCTTCCTTCCCAACTGATACGCGCCGCTACGTTCGTTAGCTTTATTGTACAGACAGTTAATTAAAGGTGTTAATGAGATTAAACGTAACTACGTCATCGAAGTGACAGCGGAAAATGCCTTTTACGTTTGCCAATAAATACTTACAGTATTTTTAAAAGATACTATCATTATTATACATATAAATAATAAAGATTTAAAGAAAATGTATGTAATTAATAAATAACATAATTTAGTTGATAGAATAACTTTACTCGATATTGAATATTTTATTTATGTTGAAAATATTTAGCTTACAATTAATTTGGCTTTTTACGACCAATTATTACAATATTCTTAAAACATTCCTTTTTCGATTCCAAATTGAAATCTTCTTCAAGAAAACTATTATCAAACTCTTAAAAATTTATGTATAATACAATACATCAAATAACACAAATAACAAAAATACTAAAAATGTATCATAAACAAAGAAAAAACGTCACAATGATCGAGGTAAATAAAGTTTAAGATTAGTAATAGTAACATTTCATGAATGCAACATCTTACAGACTCCATTAATGAATAAAAGGCCAACATGCTGTTATAACATGACATTGTGACTGATTCTTATCTTTTGTATAACTCTAAAAATATGTAAATATTTTCAACGATTTTAAATTGATATTTTTATTAATAAATATTCTACATACATGTTTACCTCTTAAAGAGGATGTTAAATGAAGATCGAAAAGTAGCGCAATGATTTAAAACTAATTAAAGGTTGTCACATTTATAATGTAATTATTAAAATTATATTCTCTTACAAGAGATTATGTAATGTTAGGCCCAATACAAATGTAAAATTTTAAAGTTTAAATATGATACATTCTAAAGATCTACTTAAAATATATAAAGTAATATTAAGTAAGAATACATTTTGTTGTTATTATAGGTATATTTTAAGTTTTATATTGTGCATTTATTGTTTTCCGCGAGTGATTATAACATACAAATTATGTCACTAAAAATATATCACTAAAGATTATTGTAAGAGTATTTTGCATTATGTATTGTAAACATTTTGCTGAGTTAAAGTGTACAACACTAGTAAAATTGTCCATACAATGAAGATATTTTAAATAACCCCAATACCACAAAAATAATCAAAAATAACAAATAAAACAACTTACTTAAGATTAAACCCTTATGTACATTTCGATGACCATGTCATCATCATCATCAGAGATTATTATAGCAAAATTACAATCTAGCAAACAAAAAGTTACAAGCTAGAGTGTTCTAGTAGTGATCATTCTAGTTTGTAACTTCTTCTTTGCTAGATTGTAATTTTGCAAGAAAAGTCGCTGATGATGATGACATGGTCATCGAAATGTACATAAGGGTTTAATCTTAAGTAAGTTGTTTTATTTGTTATTTTTGTGGCATTGGGGTTCTCTCCAATATTTTCATTGTATTATATTTGTACCACTCTGCTCTTGATATTGTATAACATTGATCTAGTTCAAGGTATCGTGAGTTAATAACAAACGTCACCTCACAATCGATAGTTTATTCGTCAAACGCTCTTGTATCATAAAGTCATCACCAGCGAATATAGCCAATACATCTTAACTCCACGTTATAACTAATTTATTAACCTTGTTTACTTTAGGAGTGATTATTGTTTAAATAAATACGGTTTATTTAAACAGGCAACGTTTTAATAACGTCTGATGGCGATATCTTGGCCGTTATTGAAACGTTGTCTGTTTAAATAAATACTTTTATATTGTGGACCACGTAACCGTGCTTTTGGCCTTGAGAGATCGCAGTAGGCAAGACGGGAGGTAGAGGGTCAGTATAAATACCTTCCTACAAACATAATAAGGACTATCAAACACTGACTTCCATGAGACGGTTGATAATAAATAAATTACCTTCAGTATGAAATAATAAACATTCTCGAAATATGTGTAGACATATAGTATGCAGAAGATGTTTATGTATCGTACATTCTCAAAACATAATTGTTTTCAGAAGTGGTAGTACACACAAGGCCAAGTCCGCACTTTACCTGGCTCGCAAATCAACCGCATCTAATTAAACTATAACAATTTTAAATTAGCGGCTAAAAACTCTAAACACTAGAAAATTTAGATGGAATGAAAATATATTCTAATAACAATAAAAAAATATCAATCTCTAAGAAAGTTATTATTAATAACTAATATAAAAACGATAAATATATTTGTGTAATATGCTGAATCTTTAACGACTGAAACTATAGTTTGGTTTAAAACAGAATAGGATGCTGCGTAGGTGAAATCGGCGAGATTAAGTGGGGATTACAGCCGTCTGACCTAATAGGATATTCACCTCTTGCTGCGTGGGTGGGCCTTGTGCCAATTCGAAGTTAAACTTCCGTTCGTCGCTCAGTGACATCGTAACTGTGGTGGAGTGGTTTATTAGTGGTGTAGCTTGATTCTTTCTGCAATTTCAGTCGCTGGCAGTGGCAGGATGACTGTCACAGCGTTCGAACTGACAACATCGCATCCCTACTCTTCCATAGATCCATTCTTATTTTACTTTCAATCAAAGTATAGAGGCATATCCCTTTATTCGATCCAAAAAGTAGTTTCTAATGTGATTTTATATCAGTAGAACTCGGCCCACCCTGGCACGCACCCACCCCTAACTCGGCCGCTACGTAACCTAGGACTATAGGGGTAGTTTTGGATGATGCTCAAGGTCATCTCGACCTTGACCCTAGACCAAGGGGTGGTTTCGACCACGTTCAGGGGGGTAGGGGGTAGTTTTTCGAAAAAAAAAAAAAAAAAATTGGCCGCTACGTAACCTAGGACTATAGGGGTAGTTTTGGATGATGCAGGAGGTCATCGCGACCCCGACCGTAGCTTTGGGGGTGGTTTCGACCGCGTCTAGAGGGGTGGGGGGGTAGTTTTTCGAAAAATTTTTTATTTTAACCTAACTCGGCCGCTACGTAACCTAGGACTATAGGGGTAGTTTTGGATGTTGCAGAGGCCTGACGCCGACCCTCACCCAACCCTAAGGGCGGTTTTGACCATGCCTAGAGGGGTGGTAAATGGAAAAAACTAATTCCAACTAGCTAACCTAAGCTAGCCAAAATGGATCAAACCTAACCTAACCTAAGTGTTGGGGGTGACCACGGCTACGTTCAGGACCATCACCGGGGGTAGCTCCGGGGGTGGAGTGGGGGTGGGGGGTAGTTTTCGAAAAAATTTTGGAAAAACGTGCCTTGACCGATAGGGTGTGTCTAGAGTGCATTATCGCTACTGTAGGGGTAGTTTCACCTAGGGGTAGTTTTTCGAAAAAAAAATAAATTCCAGCCAACTAACCTAAGCTAGCCAAAATGGATCAAACCTAACCTAACCTACGTGTAGGGGGTGACCTCGGCCACGTTCACGACCATACCCGGGGGATGCTCCGGGGGTGGAGTGGGGGTGGGGGGTAGTTTTCGATAAAAATTTGGAAATTCGTGTCTTGACCGATAGGATGAGTCTAGAGTGTATTATTGCGTCGGTAGGGGTAGTTTCACCTAGGGGTAGTTTTTACAAAACATATGAAATTGCCGAAAATCGATAGGAAGGATCAACAGACAGTATGGGATACGTGTAGAGGCTCTTTTGGACCGTTGCGGGGGTGGTTTACCTAGGGGTAGTTTTTACAAAAAATATGAAATTGCCAAAAATCGACGGGTTGGATCAACAGACAGTACAGGATATGTATAGAGTCCATTATGGACGACTGTGGGGGTGGTTTCACCTGTAATCAGATTGCCAAAATTGATCGGTGACCTAGGTAAAAGTCACCACAGAACCCGCGCTTGAGGTAACACCGCCTAAGAGCGGGTAAAGCTAACACGGAGCAAGGTAAAGCCAACCTAGGTAAAGTAACCCCGGAATCAGGCCATACCTAGAGACACCCAGGAGCCGGGCCTTAGTTAAAGCAGTCAGCCTATAAGTAAAGCTACTCAAGAGCCGGGCCAAGATGATTGCTATATCAATTACAGCCTATCGACTAAGACAAGTACCTCCACCAAGTCCTAGGTAAAGCCATCACGAGGCCGACCCCTCGGTAAAGCCACCCAGGACTTAGGTAAAGCCAATCCTAAGATATGCCCTAGGTAAAGTAATCGGGAACTCGACCTTAGGTAAAGCTACCACGAAGTCGCGGCCTAGGTAAAGCCTCCTCGGAGGCTTACCTAACTTTCAAAGGTTGGTCGTATCTCCATCACGGGCATCACTGACCTGTGGTTGTAGAAGTTAGGGGTGGTTTTGGATGATGCAGGCGGTCGATGTGACCTTGATCGTAGCCTTGGGGGAGGGTTCAACCACGTCTAGAGGGGTAGTTTTTAGAAAAAATTATTTTCAACCCACTAACCTAAGCTAGCCAGAGTGCTTCTAACCTAACCTACTGTTGGGTGTTCAACCACGTCTAGAGGGGTAGTTTTTAGAAAAAATTATTTTCAGCCCACTAACCTAAGCTAGCCAGAGTGCTTCTAACCTAACCTACTGTTAGGTGTGCGATAAAGATGAGGATCATCACGCCATCTGCCATGTACAGAGATATTGTGATGGTTTAGTTAGTGACCCTCAATTAGCCTGTGTGATAGGCTATTCAGTCGTAGCGCTATTTACTTAGCTAGTGTGACGAGTTATGTGTTGGTAGCTGTGATAAGTAATGTATTGGTAGCCGTCCACACCTTGCTGTTGTCGTAGTTCATGAAGTGGTAGGTTTTCCTTACGGAGCTATTGTCTTAGCACTGATATAGATCTTACGTAAGTATTATCTTGGTCACGGATCGATAACTGTTTTTACGTGGCTAATGTAATGGTTCATTATTTAATAGCAATCATTACTGAGTTAGGTTATGCATCTTTAGCTGTCTTTACATAGCTATTATGATAAGTTATGTATTGGTTGTTATCTTTTCGTAGCTATTTTAATGGGGTAGGCATTTTTAGCTGCCTTTACGCATTTATTGTCTTTACATAGCTAATATGATAGGGTATGTATTGGATGTTATCTTTTCGTAGCTATTTTAATGGGGTAGGCCTTGTTAGCTGCCTTTACGCAGTTATTGTGTGACAGGTTATGCATAGCAGTTTTTACATAAGTCTTGTGATAGGTTATACAATATTAACCGTCTGTACGTAGCTATTATGGTAGGGTGAGCAGCGGTAGCTCTAACGTAACTATTGTGGCTGTCTTTACGAAGATATAGCTTAAGGTCTTAAATTGATAAAGGGCGTTACGTAACCATTGTCTTAGATTATGAGCCGGTAACAGTTTTGACATACCTATTGTGGTGGAGTATAATTTGTTAGCTGTTTTACAGAGATGGTGTCTAAAGTCTCGGTTTGATGGAGAACATACCTGGACAATATGTGTAATGGCCTTGACCGTTTCTGCATGGCTATTTTGGTACGCGTTGATAGCTATAATTATGTCTAGAGCTTAAAACTTTTGCCGGTGCCTTCACTAACCATAACCCATTTGACTTCGGTGTAGATGTTGGCTGATTAGCGTAAGTTTTTCATTTTGATTAGCTGAAACGCTGATCTGGGCATAGCCGCCATAGCCTATTTGGACTTGGTGTCAATGCTGTTCGTTTGAACTTCGCGTATGTTGGTTAAACTTAGCGTAAGACAGTAGTTTGGTTGAAACGCTGGTTATTTGATCTAGCCTACACTGGCCATCACGGTATCAACATTGCCACCATCTCCGCCCTGGATGACGTCATATACGATCCTAAGTTGTGCATCGAATACTGTGTGTTGGCTTAGTCGAGCCATTCATCGGGTACTATGTGTTAGCCCTAGTCAGGCTAGGCATAGGTTACTATGTGTTATCCATTAGCTAAGCTATGCATCGGACACTGTGTGTGTGTTAACCATAGTCAAACTAACCATTAGTTATTCACTAGCCTAGTTATGCTTTGGATACCATGTGTTAACCGTTAGTCATTCTATACCTCGGATACTATGTGCTAGCCCTTGTCGGGCTATGCATCGTTTGTCGGGCTATGTATTTGATTCCAGGATTGGTGTCTGTTGTTAGGCTAGGTATCTATTGTCTAGTTATGTATCTTTTGTCTAGCTATGTAGGCTATGGTCAGGCTAGGTATCTGTTATCAGGCAATGTAGGCTATGATCATGCTAGGTATCTGTTGTCAGGGTGCTGGTTACTCTTGCATCACCATAGATTTGTGTCTATGGATAACCGGCTTAGCATAGTATGTGGGTTTACATAGATAACACAGAATGTAGGCTAACTATATACATTACCCAAGCCATGCATTGGATACTTTATGTTAATCATTAGCCTAGCTATGCATTGGCTGTGTTAACCATTAGTCAGGCTACACATCAGATAATATGTGATATTCCATAGCCAGGCTCAGCATCGGCTACTATGTGCTAACCATTAGCGAGGCTGTGTACCGGATATTATATGTGGGGGCATACTCAAGCTACTTATCGGATACTATATGTTAACCCATCGTCGGGCTATGCATCGGATACTATGTGTTAATGATTAGTCTAGCTATGTATTAGGTATTATGTGGGAAAGTTGTAGTAAGGCTACTGTGTGATAACCATTAGCTAAACTATGCATTGGATATAATTTGTAGGCCCTTGTCGGCTTAGCATAATATGCATGCAGGCTTACACACATGTTTGTTTAACGCGATATGTAGGCCTAACATAGTATATACGCCTATCTATGATAGCATGGATATTGGCTTGGCGTATTTATGTGGGTTTACACGCATATTTGTTTAACAGCGTATATATGGCTATTTAGAGTATATTGCATGCTGGTTTAACATAGTATATACCAGGCTAGTGTTTCTTTCCAGCTGACTTTTGAAATGACATGTGTAACTATATCTAGACCATACATAATTGATAAGCCAATTTTGGGGGGTTTATGCTTATTTAGCGAGGCTATGCACCGGATATTATGTGTTGGGTCATACTATGTGTTAATGATTAGCCAAGCTATGTATCAGGTATTATGTGGTAATTTGCGAGCCGCTTTTAGGATAGTGTGTGATAGCCCTTTAGCTAAACTATGCATTGGATATAATTTGTAGGCCCTTGTCGGCTTACACACATGTTTGTTTAACGCATTATGTAGGCTTAACATAGTATATATGTGGGTTTACACGCATATTTGTTTAACAGCGTATATATGGCTATTTAGAGTATATTGCATGCTGGTTTAACATAGTATATAAGCTTATGTAGGATAGCATCCATGCTGGTTAGCATAGTATTTATGTAGGTTTACACGCATATCTGTTTAGCACAGTATGTAGGCTTAGCATATTATTTATGTAGGTTTACAAGCATATTTGTTTAACACACTATATAAGCTATCATTCATCCTGGCTTAACATAGGCCTATGTGGGTAACGGGGATATTTGCCTAATACAGGATGTATATAGGTTAACCTGCATATTGGTTTAACAGCGAATATATGGCTATTTAGAGTATATTGCATGCAGGTTTAACATAGTATATATGCCTATATTGGTTAGCATTGTATGTATATAGGTTGCGCGACTTTTTTTTTTAAATTATATTTTAATATTTGTTGACCGTCATGGGCGTGATAGGTTATGCATTGTTAGCTATACCATATAGTACTTCCCTTATTATACGGTTGCCAGGTTCTACCTGATAGACGAGGTGTAAATGTGTGTCAGGCCCAGATCATATAGGCTTTGGCCAGTGGTTTACCCACATAGTAGGCGCATTTAGGGATTCATGTAAGTCGGCTTGGCATAGTATGCAGGTTTACATGCATGTTTGTTTAACACATTATGTGTGCTATCACGTATGTTGGCTTAACAAGCCTATGTATGGTAGCTTGCATGTTGACTTAGCATCGTTTTATAACATATATTTATTCACGTTTTGTGATAGGCCTCATTATTAGTGTTTCTCCATATATAACTTTATATCTAGATACATTTACAGCTATAGGAGATGTCCATTGAGGCTATTTGATTATTTACACTGATTTCTGATTATATGTAGGCCTTGGTATGCCGACAGTACACAGTAATTTGATACAGTAATCAAAACATAAACACGTGCCTAGATTCACAACGACATAGCCGTGCTGGTTTTTATGCCTGCTATAGCGGTCACCGATTGCCGTTGCGGTTTTTAGATAATGTGTTATCTCTGCAAGTCTGTACATGTCAAGCACACTGTCAAGCGTATTCCCTGAAACGACAGGGCTTTATTGCTTTGTTTATTATTTTGTAGCATAGACAAATTTTGACAATCATAACCCTTGCCCCTCTAGTTATGGAGGGCCTAATACCTGAGTCGCTCAAACGCCGATACGTCGTCAAATATATTAAACCTTTACGTGGGCTTGATAGGTTATGCATTGGTATATGTACCATATAGTACCTTCCATATTATACGGCTGCCAGGATCTACCTGATAGAGGAGGTGAAAATAGCTCAGGTCATAAGGGTTTGGCCTGCGGTTTACAAACATAGTAGGCCCATGTATGTTGGCCTAGCATAGTATGTATGTGGGCCTACATATTTGTTTAACACATTATGTGGGCTATCATATATATTGGTTTAACGCTGTATATAAGCCTTTCCGTCTTACAGCGACCGTTTGCGTGGACCTACAGGGCCCCTGTGTTGTGATTGGTCGATCATTTTTGGCAATCAACCCCCCACTTGCTCTAGTGTGAATTTGCCTCAGGCCTTTCTCCAGGGTGTCTCTAGCTAGGGCCCTGCTTCGGGGTGGTTTTAACCTAGGCCCATACTCTGTAGGGGCTGAACGCTCACCAAGACTTGGTGGAGGTATTTGTCTTGGTCGAGAGGCTGTATTTGATATAGCATCCATCCTAAGGCCCGACTCTTGGGCAGCTTTACTTAAGGGCTGACTGCTTCACCTAAAGTCTTGCTCCGAGGAGGCTTTACCTAGGCCGCGACTTCGTGGTAGCTTTACCTAAGGTCGAGTTCCCGATTACTTTACCTAGGGCATATCTTAGGATTGGCTTTACCTAAGTCCTGGGTGGCTTTACCGAGGGGTCGGCCTCGTGATGGCTTTACCTAGGACTTGGTGGAGGTACTTGTCTTAGTCGATAGGCTGTAATTGATATAGCAATCATCTTGGCCCGGCTCTTGAGTAGCTTTACTTATAGGCTGACTGCTTTAACTAAGGCCCGGCTCCTGGGTGTCTCTAGGTATGGCCTGATTCCGGGGTTACTTTACCTAGGTTGGCTTTACCTTGCTCCGTGTTAGCTTTACCTAAGGCATAGCTGCTGGGTGGCTGGGCTTGGATTGGCTTTAACCGAGGCCGTGCTCCGTGTTAGCTTTACCCGCTCTTAGGCGGTGTTACCTCAAGCGCGGGTTCTGTGGTGACTTTTACCTAGGTCACCGATCAATTTTGGCAATCTGATTACAGGTGAAACCACCCCCACAGTCGTCCATAATGGACTCTATACATATCCTGTACTGTCTGTTGATCCAACCCGTCGATTTTTGGCAATTTCATATTTTTTGTAAAAACTACCCCTAGGTAAACCACCCCCGCAACGGTCCAAAAGAGCCTCTACACGTATCCCATACTGTCTGTTGATCCTTCCTATCGATTTTCGGCAATTTCATATGTTTTGTAAAAACTACCCCTAGGTGAAACTACCCCTACCGACGCAATAATACACTCTAGACTCATCCTATCGGTCAAGACACGAATTTCCAAATTTTTATCGAAAACTACCCCCCACCCCCACTCCACCCCCGGAGCATCCCCCGGGTATGGTCGTGAACGTGGCCGAGGTCACCCCCTACACGTAGGTTAGGTTAGGTTTGATCCATTTTGGCTAGCTTAGGTTAGTTGGCTGGAATTTATTTTTTTTTCGAAAAACTACCCCTAGGTGAAACTACCCCTACAGTAGCGATAATGCACTCTAGACACACCCTATCGGTCAAGGCACGTTTTTCCAAAATTTTTTCGAAAACTACCCCCCACCCCCACTCCACCCCCGGAGCTACCCCCGGTGATGGTCCTGAACGTAGCCGTGGTCACCCCCAACACTTAGGTTAGGTTAGGTTTGATCCATTTTGGCTAGCTTAGGTTAGCTAGTTGGAATTAGTTTTTTCCATTTACCACCCCTCTAGGCATGGTCAAAACCGCCCTTAGGGTTGGGTGAGGGTCGGCGTCAGGCCTCTGCAACATCCAAAACTACCCCTATAGTCCTAGGTTACGTAGCGGCCGAGTTAGGTTAAAATAAAAAATTTTTCGAAAAACTACCCCCCCACCCCTCTAGACGCGGTCGAAACCACCCCCAAAGCTACGGTCGGGGTCGCGATGACCTCCTGCATCATCCAAAACTACCCCTATAGTCCTAGGTTACGTAGCGGCCAATTTTTTTTTTTTTTTTTCGAAAAACTACCCCCTACCCCCCTGAACGTGGTCGAAACCACCCCTTGGTCTAGGGTCAAGGTCGGGATGACCTTGAGCATCATCCAAAACTACCCCTATAGTCCTAGGTTACGTAGCGGCCGAGTTAGGGGTGGGTGCGTGCCAGGGTGGGCCGAGTTCTACTTATATCTGAATTCTTTTTAAAAATAGACAACATCAAACACAAAGCGTAAGATGAAATGACAGGATTACTAATAAAACAGTGTAAAAACATAAAGACACACATATACAATAGCTTGCTACAACTAACGAATCTTTCACACTGAATTGAAAACAATGTAGAACAACCGTCAAAAATAAAAACAATAGTCATTAAAAAAAAGATCGACGAGAAAACAGCAAAACTATCTAAGACACGTTTAACCAACCGAATTTTATTTTAATAATTGAAAATACCAGAAGGTGAATTGAAATATTTTTAAATCGTATGAATTGACTTACGATTGTTTTAACATTTCAATACATTTACGATTGAATCTAGTTTTGTATTTACGATGCAATCTAGCTTGGTGCTATAAGTCAAAAGTAGTAGACCTAATAAAATTACAATATGGGGGTCTTGGGGTTTGGTCTGCTGAAAAAAGGACGTGGATGAAAAAAAATATTTAATATGTTTATATTAGGCACAGATTAGAAACGAATTCAATTTATCTTGGTTTTATGTAGATAGTTTTATGTAGTTTAAATAGTTTTATATGGCCGTAGAATAGCTATTTAGATTTTATTCATATGGATAATACTTTTAAACGTGCTTCTTACGTAAATATCTATCTTCTATGTAGGTATAATTTTATGTATAATTTTGTTATTAATTGTTATATTTACGCAAATTTGTATATATTTTTAGCATAGCCTCAATAGGTATACAATGCTAGCCTATCCATATCTGACTTCCTAAGCATCACCTCTTGTTAGAGGAGGTGGCTTCATGTGTATCTTAAAAACACCTACTCTCTGTCGGGGTCAGAAAGAAATGTCTACACGATACACCTTCTTGTAAGAAGAAGACTAAAGAGGGATAGATGAACTCAAGTAGGTGTATTATAAGGGTATAATGTGACCCTGTTACTCTGAGAACAGACGAAACTTTGCGTGGACAGTGTAGTGTGCCTGCTCTCAGCCAGAGTGAAACAGGTGTCTACCGGTACCAAGAGGTGTAATATAAGGGTATAATGCGACCCTGCTACTCTGAGAACAGACGAAACTTTGCGTGGACAGTGTAGTGTGCCTGCTCTCAGCCAGAGTGAAACAGCTGTCTACCGGTACCAAGAGGTGTAATATAAGGGTATAATGTGACCCTGTTACTCTGAGAACAGACGAAACTTTGCGTGGACAGTGTAGTGTGTCTGCTCTCAGCCAGAGTGAAACAGCTGTCTACCGGTACCAAGAGGTGTAATATAAGGGTATAATGTGACCCTGTTACTCTGAGAACAGACGAAACTTTGCGTGGACAGTGTAGTGTGCCTGCTCTCAGCCAGAGTGAAACAGGTGTCTACCGGTACCAAGAGGTGTAATATAAGGGTATAATGTGACCCTGTTACTCTGAGAACAGACGAAACTTTGCGTGGACAGTGTAGTGTGCCTGCTCTCAGCCAGAGTGAAACAGGTGTCTACCGGTACCAAGAGGTGTAATATAAGCGTGTAATGTGACCCTGTTACTCTGAGAACAGACGAAACTTTGCGTGGACAGTGTAGTGTGCCTGCTCTCAGCCAGAGTGAAACAGGTGTCTACCGGTACCAAGAGGTGTAATATAAGGGTGTAATGTGACCCTGTTACTCTGAGAACAGACGAAACTTTGCGTGGACAGTGTAGTGTGCCTGCTCTCAGCCAGAGTGAAACAGGTGTCTACCGCTACCAAGAGGTGTAATATAAGGGTATAATGTGACCCTGTTACTCTGAGAACAGACGAAACTTTGCGTGGACAGTGTAGTGTGCCTGCTCTCAGCCAGAGTGAAACAGGTGTCTACCGCTACCAAGAGGTGTAATATAAGGGTATAATGTGACCCTGTTACTCTGAGAACAGACGAAACTTTGCGTGGACAGTGTAGTGTGCCTGCTCTCAGCCAGAGTGAAACAGGTGTCTACCGGTACCAAGAGGTGTAATATAAGGGTATAATGTGACCCTGTTACTCTGAGAACAGACGAAACTTTGCGTGGACAGTGTAGTGTGCCTGCTCTCAGCCAGAGTGAAACAGGTGTCTACCGGTACCAAGAGGTGTAATATAAGGGTATAATGTGACCCTGTTACTCTGAGAACAGACGAAACTTTGCGTGGACAGTGTAGTGTGCCTGCTCTCAGCCAGAGTGAAACAGCTGTCTACCGCTACCAAGAGGTGTAATATAAGGGTATAATGTGACCCTGTTACTCTGAGAACAGACGAAACTTTGCGTGGACAGTGTAGTGTGCCTGCTCTCAGCCAGAGTGAAACAGGTGTCTACCGCTACCAAGAGGTGTAATATAAGGGTATAATGTGACCCTGTTACTCTGAGAACAGACGAAACTTTGCGTGGACAGTGTAGTGTGCCTGCTCTCAGCCAGAGTGAAACAGCTGTCTACCGGTACCAAGAGGTGTAATATAAGGGTATAATGTGACCCTGTTACTCTGAGAACAGACGAAACTTTGCGTGGACAGTGTAGTGTGCCTGCTCTCAGCCAGAGTGAAACAGCTGTCTACCGCTACCAAGAGGTGTAATATAAGGGTATAATGTGACCCTGTTACTCTGAGAACAGACGAAACTTTGCGTGGACAGTGTAGTGTGCCTGCTCTCAGCCAGAGTGAAACAGGTGTCTACCGGTACCAAGAGGTGTAATATAAGGGTATAATGTGACCCTGTTACTCTGAGAACAGACGAAACTTTGCGTGGACAGTGTAGTGTGCCTGCTCTCAGCCAGAGTGAAACAGGTGTCTACCGCTACCAAGAGGTGTAAGAAATAACAGATTCATGGTAATAAATATTTAAACAACATAAAGAGCTACAGTAGCATTTTACTCAAGAGAATTCACTCAGCTTGGGTGTACAATAGCTCTATAACGTACAAGTTGTACATTAGTGAATTAACTCAACCATTAGGGGAAAATTTTAATCGAATTCCTTGTTCAACTTGACGATTCCTCTCAGTCAACTATTCGCCAAGTCCATTAAAACATTTAAACTTGCAACATTGAGCGAGATTAAAGTTACTTCGTTACAAGAATTTAATTATGAAATTTACGACATAAAGGTTATACTTTGCCTAACAAGTAATTACATTTTATGAGAGAATTAAACAATGCTTTCAATAAGCCTTATAAGATGTATATATATATATATATGTATGTGTGTATTTATAACATATATATATATATATATATATATATATATATATATATGTAATAAATACACACACACACACACACATATCACACACACACACACACACACACACACACACACACACACACACACACACACACACACACACACACACACACACACACACACACACACACACATATATATATATATATATATATATATGTGTGTGTGTGATATGTGTGTGTGTGTATTTATAACATATATATATATATATATATATATATATATATATATATATATATATATATATATATATACAAATAAGGAAGGGAGTTGTATAAATTAATTTTGTTGAATGCCACTTAAATACAACAGATTAAAAACAATTTGAAAACGTAAAAAAAACATTTTTACTATGCAAAACTTACTAATAGCATGTTTTCAGCCATTTTATCGGAATAATTATTTCGTATTAATATAATGGAATGTAATATCTTGACTCTGAAAATAAATATTTAATAAGAACAACAAAGTATAAATTTGTCGGCGGGAGACATCGAGACGTGACATTGGAAAATGTAGGTATAGTGACACATATGAGCACCTGCGTATAACCATTGCGAAGGGGAAAAAATGTAGAAGAGATGATAAAAGAAAGAAACGAGGAGGAAGGAGTGATTCTCCTTTAGGATCTATATTAAATAAGAACGCAGGATGTACAGCAGAATGATGATGTGTACACTCACAAAAATAATCTATTAGAGTAACTATAAAGGCTTGACACCAATAAGAACTCAGACCTGAATGAAAATAACATTATAGTGTCGAAACAATACCAAATTTTTTAAGAAATAATTGACTCGCGGAACAACCGCATTCAACAAAAGAATTGTGTGCAGTTTAAAGGAAAAATACAAGAGAAAGCTAAAGGGAACAGAATGGATTCCTAGAAGCTTGCAGGAAATAAATAAAGATCACAGAGAGCAGCTAACTTATAATATTTAAAAAACGCACACAATCTCCTAAAATAGAATCCATTAAATAAAAAAAAAAAAACAGTATGAGCTTTGCTAAAGAGTAGCATTTGAAACAAACAACAAACTGTATTAAATCATACAACACAACACAATCAAAAAAGACAAACTCCGAGCTCCAGGTATGTACTAACTCATCTGTTTGGTTTGCATTGCTAAAACAAGATGCAGCTTTCAACAGAGGTTCGAAAGCACAACTTTATTACGGTGTTAGGCGACTTCTCTTTGGCTAACTACAATTCAAACACTGTCCACCATTACATAAACCAAAACCTAGAACATTTCCAATTCGACAAGAAAAGGGCCGTAAATCAACATACAAGAGAAATTAAATGAACGAACACATATGCCTATTTTTTAACCCATTCTAAAACACCCGCCTTTAAAACGGATGCGGATTTGTTCAACGGAGGCTAAACGTGGCACTGATACAAATCGTACAGTAGGCCTACGTTATGGTTCATTACACTTCTTATGGTTATTTCTTCAACATAATTCAGTTATAGATTCAGCTAATCGTAATTTTACTAGGTTCAATCCCAAATTTCTACTTTTTTCGGAACATATTTTTCATATATCAATCACTATAGCAGTAAATTTACTAAATTTATAGTTTTCTTAATATTATTGATTTCAAAATAGTAAGAATTATTTTAATATAAGTTATTATTTGTATTAACTAATAAATAGTAGTCTACTTACTACATAAGACTGTAATATATTAATATACAATACTCTTAGTTATATAAACTACGATAAATTGAAACAATTATACGAAAGGAATTTATTAATTGACTTAATGAAATATACGATGTTTCTCAATATACATGGAATTATATTTAAAGATAATTTGAACATAACCTACAAACAAATTTTGTGGGACTACGAAAATCAGCTGTTAGCGTTAACCGATTCCATTATGGCTTTCGGATATCTTCGGGACAGTTCGTTAATACTTGGAAACCTGACGGGAATAATCTTAGACCGCGAATTGATTGGTCTTTTAGTGTTAGACGTCACTAAATATTAATTTTTATTTACGAACAGGTACCAATAATATCGTGTGCTGCAGGATATATTTTTTGTTTTGTTTTGATAATAATACTTTCTAATCTCCTTCTTATCCTCATGCCGTACACATTTGTTTATATTCAATTAGACCATAACAAGTGGTTTTAAAATTTATTAAAATTATCTTTTTTGTTTACTTTAGGCGTTGTGATAATATTTGATACCCCTGTTTACGTAGCATTTTTGAAACAACTATGGCGTATTTTTAGGTTTAATGTATAAAACCTCTTAAAACGTTTCATATAAACTCTAACATAAATATTCAGGAAGACTTATATGGGAGGACGTACTGCCTAAGTAACCCTTCAATACTCCGGCTTTCTCCCAGTAACCTGACTGTTTTCAAGGACGCTCTTGTAGTATAACTTTTACCTTTTTATAAGTCAAATAACGTAGTGACAGTTTAAGTTATTAGTGTCTGCTATTGATGATAAAAACATTGATTTGTTTGTTTATGCTACCTGATAATGCTTTTTGAAAATATTTGTTATATAAATACTTTTATACAACTGATCAGTTTGACCTCACCTCTACCGTATTAAACCTTATTGGGTCCCGATGTTTACCTAATACACGAAGATAAAGCAAAGTTGTGAAAATGTTTTAATAATGATTTTATATATATATATATATATATATATATATATATATATATATATATATATATATAATACGTTTTCTTGTTTAATAATTTAAGACAACATAGGTTATTCAAATACAAGAATGTTTATTATTTTATATCCAAGGCTTTTCATTGGCAAACAGTACCAACATCATCAGGAATGAAAATTACAATAATGTAAGCTATAGGCCTAAAACATATGTTTAATTAGAAATAGAATTGTTGCTAAATTTATACAAATTGCCAAATTTATTTTGTTGCTGTAACATTATAGACATTGAATATAGTATCAAATTTAGAATGTATTTGTATTTGTTCTTTTATTAATTTGTTATTATTATTGTGTTTATATATTTCGAATGCTTCATATATATTCATTCTTAATCCCTTATTAATTTCTTTTATAAATCTCATATTTTCTATATTTGGAAATTGGTGCTTATTATTAATACAATGATTTGCGAAATTTGATTTATATATTTGTGGATGAATATAGGCATTTAAATGTTCTTTATATCTTTCTTTTAATTTTTTCTTGGTTTGACCTATATAAGCTTTTTTACAATTTTCGCATTCTTATTTATAAACACCACCTTTTTCATGCATATTAATTGTTTTATTATGTTTATTATTTTGTTATTAGTTTTGTATGCAATTTTGATATTTGTATTTTTAAATAATTTGGTGATATTTTTTATTTCATGGCCTATAAATAAAAATGAAGTCCATATTTTATTATTATTATTATTGCAAATTAAATTATTATTTTGTTTATTAAAAATATTATAATTAAGTTTGTCAACAGTTTTCTTTTTATAACCGTTTTCTAATGCAATTTGATAAATTATGTTTTTTCTCTTATTTTATTTTCTTCATTCATGGGTATTTTATGCATTCTATATAATAAGTTATATAAAGCAGCCATTTTTTGATTATATGGATGATTAGATATATTTGGTATAATTTGGTTTGTTGAAGTTGGTTTACGGTATATATAAATATAAAATATAAATACAAAATATAAATTTAACAAGTATTTTGGATAAAATAAATAAAATTCATAATAAAATCAAATTTACTTATGAAATTGAAACAAATAACAAAATACATTTTCTAAATTTAACAATAATAAGAAAAAATGAAAAATTTGAATATATGATATAACAACATAGGTTATTCAAATACAAGAATATTTATTAATTTATATTCAAAACGTTTTGTTGGTAAACAGTACCAACATCATCAGGAATGCAAAAATACAATAAGGCCTAAATCATAAATTAGAAAAAATTCTTGTTACCAAGAAAAATTTAAAAGAAAGATATAAAGAACATTTGAATGCCTATATTCATCCAGAAATATAAAAATCAAATTTTGCAAATCATTGTAATAATAATAAGCACCAATTTCCAAATATTGAAAATATGAAACTTATAAAAGAAATTAATAAGGGATTAAGAATGAATATATATGAAGCATTCGAAATATATAAATACAATAATAATAACAAATTAATAAAAGAACAAATACAAATACATTCTAAATTTGATACTATATTCAATGTCTATAATGTTACAGCAACAAAATAAATATGGCAATTTGTATAAATTTAGCAACAATTCCATTTCTAATTTAACATATGTTTTAGGGCTATAGCTTGCATTATTGTAATTTTCATACCTGATGATGTTGGTACTGTTTACCAACGAAAAGCTTTGAATATAAATTAATAAATATTCGTGTATTTTAATAACCTATGTTGTTTTAAATTATTAAACAAGAAAACGTATTATATATATATATATATATATATATATATATATATTGTACAATAATTGACATTTTACAAAAGTATTGAGCGTCAGTAGATCACTTTGATAGATTGAGCAATACATTGAGTTAATGTATTTTCTATCTCCTTGAACCTACCCTCACGCAATAAACATAAATAGAAACTTTCTCACTAGACACGTTACTTTGAAACTTACTCTATGATCCTTACAGAAACGTTTTAAATACTTTAACAAACCTTTCATTCCGTGTGTGCTTTCACAGTTTGATTTTAAAATTGAAACATAGCCATAAACAACAACAATTAACTGAATAACATTGGAGTTATGAATAGATTTGCTAATAATATTAATAATATAGATTTATTACTTCCAAATAACTTAATATACACACAAGTAACGACAAGTGATGATGAAAGAATCCACAGTTCAACCATTTACTTCTAAATTATATGGAAAATTTTCGTGGCGGCCTGAAAGATTTTATTGGTGTTTGCACTTAGCCGTTCCATAAAGCGCAGTTGCGGTTGCTATTCTGCTCCATAACTAATTCTTAATGTCTCATTTTGAATTGATTTCCTAAGTGCTTTTCGTGATTCAGCACAATTTCTGAAAAGATTAAGGACGGGCATTTTAATTACGCTTTTGTAAAAATTGTTTTAAAAAGGTTTTTTGCATATTTCAAATAATTGGCGAACTTGGCGTCTAATTGAAATGGAACAAATCGGTTATCTTAGCAGAAGGAATAAATATATTTCTTGATATCAAATATCGTCTCTTTGAGTTTTTGTTTTGATCCGATCGCTAATTTTGAAGGAATTAATTAAACTCAGTAATTTTAAAATTTATTAATATGTTTGATGATTATTTCAAGTGCTGGAAAATCTATTACATCTTAAATAAGGTAAAAGTCAAAACAGTTATCTCAAAATATCACCAAAAATGTTGTTTTTAATAAACAATCATACAACAGAATAGTTTCGGCGACGATGTCGCCTTCCTCAGAGCCAATTATAGGCAGTAGCCAAGCATTGAGACATCGTCGCCGAAACTAGTCCGTTGTGAACTAGTGTGTTTGTTCATTAAAAACTAATTTTTGGTGAGATTTTTAGTTGAAATTTACCTCTGTAAATAGTTCTCACTAGCTAAGCTCTAATTAACTAAATATCCTAAATAAGGTTGTATATTCCACTTTCCTTTTAATAAGTGAATGATTTTGAATAAATTTAGGTTTATATATATATATATATATATATATATATATATATATATATATATATTACAAATACTATAACGTTTTTACTTTTAATACCAGTGTATGTAAATGACTTGTTTATGTGTTTGGAAGTACAAATCATTTTACATACGCAAATTTTATAGATTCTTGTATAATTGTAAAGCTGATCATCTAATTAATGAAGATTAACTTTTAATACAGTGGAAAGAACAGTCGGCATTAACTTTATATTGTTAATTCTTATTGCGTCTACAAGACTATTCTTTTCATTCATATTTTAAGAAAAACCAAGATGAACCTTTTAGATTGTTTAAGGGAGATTATGCCGCTGCAGACAACAGGTAGTATATATACAACATGCATTATAACAACAGGGATTGTAATTGTGACAGTGTAAATTCATTATAAAAGTCCTTACTGAAGGAAGGCCTTAAAAACTGCATTTAATGCTGGAAGCTTATAAAAGCATCAATGGACTTTGTTAAAAAGGCAATCTTGATATATAGAGGTGGGGTAAAAATATGTATGGTTGTAAAACAAATAACAAAAATATCTTGCACGCAATAATATCGTTCAAACGTAATTTTATGATATAGATAATGTCAATAATTACATGATAATATAAAAGTACGATAATTATCACTCGTCTCATTGTCTGCGTTATAAGAACAGATTTGGGATATTTATTTCAAAACATTTTTACACAAAAACAATAGATCTTTAAAAAGAATAAGAAAAAATACAATTTTATTGAAATATCTTATTTTTCTAGGGAGGCTGCTTCAGCTTCTCTTTGTCGTCGCCTGCGCCATGTCCGCTGCTTGTTCCGCCACCGGCGTTTAGTCCTGAGATCCTTTTCCACATCATCTCCCATAGGTTCTTCGTAGAGTTGGATGTTGCCAATCTTTGTCCTTGATGTTCACCCCCGGAGCAAGAACGATCTCCGTAACTTCTCGAAAAGAGGTCGTAAGCTCGTCGTCCGGGATCAGCTCAGTGTAGGTGTCGTCAGCTTCCTCAGAGCCCCAGAAGAAATACTTTTTCTTCAGCTGCTCTACATGGACCGGCTTGGTTTTGGGCCGACGGCGGCGACTCCAAACTCTATCCTATCCGGTAGCCACAGCGGCGGGGTCCTCCCTGTACTCACCGTTCCGGTACTTCCTCTTACGAGGGGGAGCAGTTTTCCTGGATACCACAGTATCCGGCGGCGACGACGACGCAGGTGTTCCCACTGGAGGTTCACCGAGGACCTGGCGATCGTTTCTCGGCGCGGGCGTCTGCTTCGGTCTCTTCTGTCGGCGAGGCCGGGACTCGTGCTAGGGACAGCCGCCGTACCGCTTGGACTACAGTCCTTGCACTGGCCCCTCCTAGCAGTCACCCTTGATGTCCTGACGGTGACGACACAGCTGAATCCGCTGCGAAGGCTGTCCTGCAGTTTGCCAAAAAGACACTGAAGGCCTTCTCGCAGGCCACTGGAACGGGCAGGAAATCCTGGCGACACGGTACCAACAGAGGTAGACGCCCATCTGCATAGGTCTGCTTGCACATGGTGGATGCAGAAAGGTCTCGGACTCGTCTTGGAGTCAAAGTGCAGATCTAAACAACGAAAAATGCATTCAGGTCCAGCGCAGAACAAAAAGAATCTGACATAATTTAAAATGTAACTTCATAAGCAATCTATAGAAGCTAGCATGTTTATATTTCCTGATATATGAGTAATTATGAGTAGATGAGATGTATAGGAGCAGTAAAGTATAAATATAGGCAACTTTTTTATGATAATATAAAGCAGGTAGTCAGGTACGACAGCTCTCTTATGTTTTCATACTCATAGTTCTGAAGCCTCTATCGATTATTGAACAACAAAATGTACATTAGGGAGGGGGGATAAATCTATTGCTATAGGGTAATCCTAATTAGTCAAACTATTTATATTATGTAGAAATTCATTAACCGAACATTTTTGTTTATCTGTTGCAGATTAAAATATTGAAGAGAGGTAACTGCAACAATTCAAACTGTCGTTCGTGAAGCTGTGTATTACGATTGGTAATTCAGTATAACGGTGTTTGTGTAGAAGATTTGAAATCTATAGTGGTGTTCCGTAAAATTACTGTTTGTGCTGGCATTAACTAAGTTGTGAAGTGTGGAGATAACCAAGATGTGACAAGTAATGGAAGAGTAAAGCGAAGTAAGCAATATGGCGGCGGAGCAGCAGCTGTCAGATCACCTGGCTGACACAACGATCGCAGCTACCTCCCCCACGCCGCCTATAAACGTTTCTTGGTTGGACATAACCAGTACCCAAGGCTTAAATGCATTTTATTTTTATGAGGTAAGTACAAGACTTCTGTTTCTATTTTAGTAATGCTTTATAAGAGTAGGCTAATGAAACTGGAAGGCAACGCCTTTAATGCGAATAATTTTAATAAGTACATCAAAATTAGAAATGTTTGGCGTCATACGTAATACGAATGCGAGGAATTCATAAATATCTCCTCGTTAAGTATTTTGGTTTTTTGTTAGTTTTATTCTTTTAGCTTTCTGAGAGCTTTAGAACCTCGTGTAAAACAATGCTAAATGGAGAGTCAGAGTTGTAAATGCCTGTAAATTAGAGCCTTCTATCCATACAATAAATATAAATATATATATATATATATATATATATATATATATATATATATATGATGATGATGATGATGATGATGAATAGTTACTATCTGAAGTACAGCCGTTCATTCTGCAGAGTATAATATCGCAGTACCCACGTTTCATTAGAATCCCATCTAGCATTGACGAGGTGAACG
>JBAIZL010000002.1:84366851-84379351 GCA_036971475.1 Prosapia bicincta | reverse complement strand
TAAACACAACAAAGAAATCTAATCTTTCTAAAGGCGTCATAGAATTTTAATCTTTCTAAGGACTACATGGAATTTTAAACTTTCTAAACACAACAAAGAAATCTAATCTTTCTAAAGGCGTCATAGAATTTTAATCTTTCTAAGGACTACATGGAATTTTAAACTTTCTAAACTCAACAAAGAAATCTAATCTTTCTGAAACAACATGTAAATCTAAGACTTCTTCAGACTTCCTGAAAATCTATTATTTTTAAAGTCTAAATTGAAAAATAATTTTTGCAAGGCCGACAAGAAATCTAATCGTTTTAAAGATTACATTATATTCTAATCTCACTAAAACCAACCAAGAAGACCACATGGAAACGTAATCCTTCTAAAATAACGAATACATATGGTATATAAGACAGATTAGATCTAGAAAAATAATGTTGCTAAAAACTGAAAGTAAATCAAATAGTTCTAAAGTCTACTTCGAAATCTAAAGTTTCTAAGGACTGCATGGAAATATAATCTTTCTGTGGGCGTCATTGAAATCTGATCTTTCTAAAAACTACAAGGAAATATAATCTTTCTGTGGGCGTCATTGAAATCTGATCTTTCTAAAAACTACATGGAAATATAATCTTTCTGTGGGCGTCATTGAAATCTGATCTTTCTAAAAACTACATGGAAATATAATCTTTCTGTGGGCGACATTGAAATCTGATCTTTCTAAAAACTACATGGAAATATAATCTTTCTGAAGACGATATTTAAATCTAATTTTTCTAAAAACTACAAGGAAATCTAATCCTTCTGTGGGCGTCATTGAAATCTGATCTTTCTAAAAACTACATGGAAATATAATCTTTCTGAAGACGATATTTAAATCTAATTTTTCTAAAAACTACAAGGAAATCTAATCCTTCTGTGGGCGACATTGAAATCTGATCTTTCTAAAAACTACATGGAAATATAATCTTTCTGAAGACGATATTTAAATCTAATTTTTCTAAAAACTACAAGGAAATCTAATCCTTCTGTGGGCGTCATTGAAATCTGATCTTTCTAAAAACTACATGGAAATATAATCTTTCTGTGGGCGACATTGAAATCTGATCTTTCTAAAAACTACATGGAAATATAATCTTTCTGAAGACGATATTTAAATCTAATTTTTCTAAAAACTACAAGGAAATCTAATCCTTCTGAGGGCGACATTGAAATCTAATCTTTCTAAAAACTACAAGGAAATCTAATCCTTCTGAAGGCGGCATTGAAATCTAATCTTTGTAAAAACTACATGGAAATATAATCTTTCTGAAGGCGGCATTGAAATCTAATCTTTGTAAAAACTACATGGAAATATAATCTTTCTGTGGGCGACATTGAAATCTGATCTTTCTAAAAACTACATGGAAATATAATCTTTCTGAAGACGATATTTAAATCTAATTTTTCTAAAAACTACAAGGAAATCTAATCCTTCTGAGGGCGACATTGAAATCTAATCTTTCTAAAAACTACATGGAAATATAATCTTTCTGAAGACGATATTTAAATCTAATTTTTCTAAAAACTACAAGGAAATCTAATCCTTCTGAGGGCGACATTGAAATCGAATCTTTCTAAAAACTACAAGGAAATCTAATCCTTCTGAAGGCGGCATTGAAATCTAATCTTTGTAAAAACTACATGGAAATATAATCTTTCTGAAGGCGGCATTGAAATCTAATCTTTGTAAAAACTACATGGAAATATAATCTTTCTGTGGGCGACATTGAAATCTGATCTTTCTAAAAACTACATGGAAATATAATCTTTCTGAAGGCGGCATTGAAATCTAATCTTTGTAAAAACTACATGGAAATATAATCTTTCTGTGGGCGACATTGAAATCTGATCTTTCTAAAAACTACATGGAAATATAATCTTTCTGAAGACGATATTTAAATCTAATTTTTCTAAAAACTACAAGGAAATCTAATCCTTCTGAGGGCGACATTGAAATCTAATCTTTCTAAAAACTACAAGGAAATCTAATCCTTCTGAGGGCGACATTGAAATCTGATCTTTCTAAAATCTACAACGAAAATCTAATTTTTCTGAGGGCGAGATTGAAATCTAATCTTTCGAAAAACTACATGAAAATCTAATCTTTCTAAAGACGATATTTAAATCTAATTTTTCTAAAAACTACAAGGAAATCTAATCCTTCTGAGGGCGACATTGAAATCTGATCTTTCTAAAATCTACAACGAAAATCTAATTTTTCTGAAGGCGAGATTGAAATCTAATCTTTCTAAAAACTACATGAAAATCTAATCTTTCTAAAGACGATATTTAAATCTAATCCTAATAAACTCCGTAAAAAAATCTAATATTTTTAGAGACTTTATGAACATCTAACATTTTTTTTAAAGACAGTTTACAAATCTAATCTTTCTAAAAACTACAAGGAAATCTAATCCGTCTGAGGGCGATATTTAAATCTATTCTTTCTAAAAACTACATGAAAATCTAATCTTTCTAAAGACGATATTTAAATCTAATCTTTCTAAAAACTACAAGGAAATCTAATCTTTCTGAGGGCGACATTGAAATCTAATCTTTCTAAAAACTACATGGAAATATAATCTTTCTGAGGGCGACATTGAAATCTAATCTTTCTCAAAACTACAAGGAAATCTAATATTTCTGAGGGCGACATTGAAATCTAATCTTTCTAAAAACTACAAGGAGATCTAATCTTTCTGAGGGTGACATTGAAATCTAATCTTTCTAAAAAATAAAAGAAATCTAATCTTTCTGAGGGCGACATTGAAATCTAATCTTTCTAAAAACTACAAGGAAATTTAATCCGTCTGTGGGCGACATTGAAATCTAATCTTTCTAAAAACTACATGAAAATCTAATCTTTCTAAAGACGATATTTAAATCTAATCTTTCTAAAAACTACAAGGAAATCTAATCTTTCTGAGGGCGACATTGAAATCTAATCTTTCTAAAAACTACAAGGGAATCTAATCTTTCTGAAGGCGACATTGAAATCTAATCTTTCTAAAAACTACATGGAAATCTAATCTTTCTGTGGGCGTCATTGAAATCTGATCTTTCTAAAAACTACATGGAAATATAATCTTTCTGTGGGCGACATTGAAATCTGATCTTTCTAAAAACTACATGAAAATCTAATCTTTCTAAAGACGATATTTAAATCTAATCTTTCTAAAAACTACATGGAAATCTAATCTTTCTGTGGGCGTCATTGAAATCTGATCTTTCTAAAAACTACATGGAAATATAATCTTTCTGTGGGCGACATTGAAATCTGATCTTTCTAAAAACTACATGGAAATCTAATCTTTCTAAAGACGATATTTAAATCTAATCTTTCTAAAAACTACAAGGAAATCTAATCTTTCTGAGGGCGACATTGAAATCTAATCTTTCTAAAAACTACAAGGGAATCTAATCTTTCTGAAGGCGACATTGAAATCTAATCTTTCTAAAAACTACATGGAAATCTAATCTTTCTGTGGGCGTCATTGAAATCTGATCTTTCTAAAAACTACATGGGAATCTAATCTTTCTGAAGACGATATTTAAATCTAATCTTTCTAAAAACTACATGGAAATCTAATCTTTCTGAAGGCGACATTGAAATCTAATCTTTCTAAAAACTACATGGAAATCTAATCTTTCTGAGGGCGACATTGAAATCTAATCTTTCTAAAAACTACAAGGGAATCTAATCTTTCTGAAGGCGACATTGAAATCTAATCTTTCTAAAAACTACAAGGAAATCTAATCTTTCTAAAGACGATATTTAAATCTAATCTTTCTAAAAACTACAAGGAAATCTAATCTTTCTGTGGGCGTCATTGAAATCTGATCTTTCTAAAAACTACATGGAAATATAATCTTTCTGTGGGCGACATTGAAATCTGATCTTTCTAAAAACTACATGAAAATCTAATCTTTCTAAAGACGATATTTAAATCTAATCTTTCTAAAAACTACATGGAAATCTCATCTTTCTGTGGGCGTCATTGAAATCTGATCTTTCTAAAAACTACATGGAAATATAATCTTTCTGTGGGCGACATTGAAATCTGATCTTTCTAAAAACTACATGGAAATCTAATCTTTCTAAAGACGATATTTAAATCTAATCTTTCTAAAAACTACAAGGAAATCTAATCTTTCTGAAGGCGACATTGAAATCTAATCTTTCTAAAACCTACATGGAAATATAATCTTTCTGAGGGCGACATTGAAATCTAATCTTTCTAAAAACTACAAGGAAATCTAATCCGTCTGAGGGCGACATTGAAATCTAATCTTTCTAAAAACTACATGAAAATCTAATCTTTCTAAAGACGATATTTAAATCTAATCTTTCTAAAAACTACAAGGAAATCTAATCTTTCTGAGGGCGACATTGAAATCTAATCTTTCTAAAAACTACAAGGAAATCTAATCCGTCTGAGGGCGACATTGAAATCTAATCTTTCTAAAAACTACATGAAAATCTAATCTTTCTAAAGACGATATTTAAATCTAATCTTTCTAAAAACTACAAGGAAATCTAATCTTTCTAAAAACTACATGGATATCTAATCGCTCTAAGGGCGACATGAAAATCTAATCTTTCTAAAAACTACATGAAAATCTAATCCTTCTGAAGGCGACATTGAAATTTAATCTTTCTAAAAACTACAAGGAAATCTAATCTTTCTGAGGGCGACATTGAAATCTAATCTTTCTAAAAACTACATGAAAATCTAATCTTTCTAATGACGATATTTAAATCTAATCTTTCTAAAAACTACAAGGAAATCTAATCCGTCTGAGGGCGACAATGAAATCTAATCTTTCTAAAAACTACATGAAAATCTAATTTTTCTAAAGACGATATTTAAATTTAATCTTTTTAAAAACTACATGAAAATCTAATCTTTCTAAAGACGATATTTAAATCTAATCTTTCTAAAAACTACATGGAAATCTAATCTTTCTGAGGGCGACATTGAAACCTAATCTTTCTAAAATCAACGTACAAATCTAATCGTTATGAAAACCTCGGGAAAGTCTAATCTTTAAGCAATACGTTCAGAGAGTTACACAGAGAACGAGGTGATTTGAGTTGTAAATTGAAAACGCATTTTGCAATTAACGTGGACAAGATTTCATTAAATTGATTTTATTTGTTTTGTTCTGTATTTCTGGCCTAGTGAAAATATTATTTACATTTTTTTATAGAAAATTAATCATCATTCAATAACAATTTAGCACTTATAGGAAAGAAATAACTTGTATACAATAAGAAGACCGATTACCCGTAGGCAACGCAGTTATTATTATAAAATCTTTTATATTGTTTATTAGTTAGATAAAAGGTTAATTTATAAATTATTTTTTACTCTTAATATAGATTTATATTTGTATATATTAGAAACATATTTACTTGCTTTATTAAATAAACTAGTTTCTGTTACTCCAGCAATAACTACCGCGATTCAACATTTATTTAAACAAACTTGCACTGGCTGTGTAAGGTTAATAGGAAATTTGTCAAGTTTATAACTCCGAGCGTTATTGGATTTCGGCGTAAGTGTCGGTTATATAGGGTGTAACGGAGTTAATGAACAAGACGACATTAATGCGAACTGAAAATTTGCCGTTAATGGAATGTAACCGCCAGGGATTCCAAAATTAATACCCCTTGACAGAAGCAGAATTACACAGAGTCGACTGAACTCGGGTGGTTACGCTTATGTCTGATCGTAGAATGTGTTAATATTGATGAATCCGTGAACATTTTACCAAAATGTAATAAAATAAATAAGTAAACTGAAATCATAAATTGTTATACAAATACACTATACATAAATACATTGTGAGAAATACTTTTACAAGTTTTCTAATTAATTTGTTGTTTTTAAAACGTTTTTTCATTTATACGTAATTAGGCCTAACAACGACTAAAATATAAAATTACAAGCACTAAGATTGTTTATCAGAGATATAAGTTTGAAAGAATCATAATGTACTTAATATATAGTTTAATAATAATTACATTTTAATCAATAAATATATTGTAATAATAATTTACAATACAATTTTGTGATATAAAAAAACAATAAATTAACAAAATATTTTAAAAACATAACAAGTGATTCGAATTATTTCGTAGTTGAATAAAAATATGTTAGTAAGAGGTAATTAAGTTGAATAAAATCTTTAACGCCTCTTTTCCTTATCAGAGATTAAAATATCAGGAATACAAATATATTAAGTTTATTTACCCACATTATAATCAAGTATCATATAGGAAATATAACATATTACTACAGTGTACTATTGTAATACTAATTGACCAAAGTATACAAAACTTCAAACCGAAATATTAAAGTTGTTACATAATTTTTTCTATTTCTGATTTGCTTAGCATCCGAAAACCTTTTTATTAATATATTACGTATATGAAATGTAACAAGGATCAGCACACTTTTTCTATGTGTATTTTGTTTTTCACATATAAAAATAAGCTTTAAGATTAACCATGTAATATATTGTTGCGAATATTTTTTTATTAACGTTTTATGATCCCAACTTGCAGTAAAACTGAAGTCATAATAGCATGACGACCTGGTTGCGTAAAACATGTTTGGGCATTGAGTAAGTTTGGTCAGGGGTTTATTTACATGTTCATTTTTTTTGCTCTGTTATTTTTTTTTTTCAAAGAGACTTTTACTCACTAACTGACTACTTCTCCCACAGAACCGTTCTATTAATTGTGTAGGCTACATCCATACTCTTTGTAAGGCATGCAATGCATTTTTTACCTTTTTTTTAAATTTTGTCATTTGTCAAGTTAGAGATTTAAATTTATAAGTGTTTGTAAATTATATTCCCATAAATTCCATTACTAATTTTTTTTTAAATTTTGATTTTATGAAATTCTTGAATTTTATGACAAATTATTTATGATTGATAAATCCAAATAAAATATATATATATATATATTAATTTTGATTTTATGAAATTATTGAATTTTACGACAAATTATTTATGATTGATAAATCCAAATAAAAAATATATATATATATTTTAATTTTGATTTTATGAAATTATTGAATTTTATGACAAATTATTTATGATTGATAAATCCAAATAAAATATATATATGTATATATATATATATATATATATATATATATATATATATATATATATATATAAATATATATATAAATATATATATATATATATATATATATATATATATATATATATATATATATATATTTTAATTTTGATTTTATGAAATTATTGAATTTTATGACAAATTATTAATGATTGATAAATCCAAATAAAAAATATATATATATATATATATATATATATATATATATATATATATATATATATATTAATTTTGATTTTATGAAATTATTGAATTTTATGACAAATTATTTATGATTGATAAATCCAAATAAAAAAAATATATATATATTTTAATTTTGATTTTATGAAATTATTGAATTTTATGACAAATTATTTATGATTGATAAATCCAAATAAAATATATATATATATATATATATATATATATATATATATTTTAATTTTGATTTTATGAAATTATTGAATTTTATGACAAATTATTTACGATTGATAAATCCAAATAAAATATATATATATATATATATATTAATTTTGATTTTATGAAATTATTTAATTTTATGACAAATTATTTACGATTGATAAATCCAAATAAAAAAAATATATATATGATGAGTAGTTATTATCTGGAGTCTATCCGTTCAACTGATGTGCGTAAAGTCGCGGTTCCTACGTTTCACTAGAATCTCATCTAGCATTGTCGAGGTGAACCCAACCACAGTTGAAGAGCGAGTGAAGAGCGCAGATAACTCTCCTCCTATATAAGATAGGCCAAACGAACAGTTGTATCTCAACTAGGCTTGAGGAGCACAAACTGGGCCTTAAAAACAAGCAGAAAACGTCGGCTCTGTACAGGCACCACTGCGATACAGGGCATACCATTGATTTCCAATCTTGCCGACAGATTGCTTTAATAGAAAACTACAGGACTAGAACTATTCGTGAGGCTATCGAAATAGAGTAGCAAGGGACCCCGCAGTGTGGAAATGTGTCATCGACAGATTTTATCAGCAGAAATGTGAACAAAGGCAAAGGAATGTGAGTAATTGTTTGGCTCAGGTGTGTCTGGATTGACGTCAATGGGCGTGGCTTCATTCCTCTTTATATAGGGGCAGAGTTATCTGCGCTCTTCACTTGCTCTTCAACTGTTGTTGGGTTCACATCGTCAATGCTAGATGAGATTCTCGTGAAACGTCAGAACTGCGACTTTTTGCACTGCAGAATGAATGGATGTACTCCAGATGTAACTATTCATCATATTTTTCCATCCGTGAAGGAATACGTATCACGGATACGTATAATTAATTAATTATATATATATATATATATATATATATATATATATATATATATATAAAATACGTTTTCTTGTTTAATAATTTAAAACAACATAGGTTATTCAAATACAAGGGATATAAATTAATAAATATTCTTGTATTTGAATAACCTATGTTGTTTTAAATATATATATATATATATATATATATATATATATATATATATATATATATATATATATATATATAAACATATATAGTATAATAATTCTTGTGATTATTATATTATATATATAACATACGTTGCATAAATATACACAAACACACTAATCCACTACAGTGATAATATTGGAAAGAACCACATTACCACAAAAATTAAAAATAAAACAACTCACTTAAGATTAAACCCTTATGTCGATTTCGATAACCATGTCATCATCATCGGAGAGTCTTATTACAAAATTACAATCTAGCAAGCAAGAAGTTACAAAATAGAGTGATCTAGTTTGCTATCTTCTTGATCTGACTTTTATCAATTGATCTATCTTCTTGTTTGCTAGATTGTAATTTTGTATTAAAACACTCTGATGGTTATGACATGGTTATCGAAATCTACATAAGGGTTTAATCTTTAAGTAACTTGTTTTATTTGTTATTTGTTTGGTATTGGGGTTCTTCCCAATATTTTCTTTGTAATATATTGTACCACTGTGCTCTTGATGTTGTGTAACACCAATCTACCTATATATCAATCTTCCTATCTCTCTATTAACTTATCAATATTTTTTTAAAAACGGTAAAACTTTTAAGATTTCCATATAAAATAACCATTATGAAACATTTAGCAGATGTAATTACTTGTCCGCTTTTAATTAACTGATTATCGATCAAAGCATTTGTCCCCCGAGACATGATTGCAATAGTTACGTAAGCAGCGATCTAATTAGCTACATCATAGACTTAGTTAACGGCTAAATGAACGCGAAAGGAAATGCAAACAAATAAAGTGTTTGTGTAATGAATTTTAAAACTCTAGTTTGTAATACACTGGTTTCTTTTAATTAGATTTTTCCTCAGTAGAATTTAATTAGTACTCTTTTAAAAGGTTATTAAACATTTATTTCCCTATATTGCTTTACACTTCCTTATAATCCTAAGAAGAAATATGTTTATTTTACTTTGTATTACATCTTTTATAATTTTAGTTCTTTTCAACCTATAGTCATCCATTTCTATTTAAACCGAAGACTCAAAAGTTTGGTTAGAGCAAATTGATTAAAAAAATTCTATTAATTAATAAAATAATTGCATTTATAAGCAATTTTATAATTTTTTAAAACTCGAATTCTGGCTTAGCACAGAAAGATATTCTTTTTTTTTTCATGGCGATATTTTCATTTCCCTTTTTTATCTAGTTGGTGTCCTACATCTCTTGGCTCTTTACTGAATCTGCTCCTTTATCTGAATGATTGTTGTTATTTTGGAATTGCTTCTTAATTTATTCTGTGAGGATGAAATTTTTTATTCAGTCTTACTTTTCATATTTTTTTCATGGACACTTTTACCGTAATACGTTTTTTTTGACCCGTCTTTTTTTATCGTCTTAATTTAACTCTTCTTATCATATCAGGACCGCTAAATCACGATTTTTCATGCTCTCTTTCACTATCGTTCCAAGCAACTCTCATTTTACAGTCGTTTGCTAAGTAATAAGTGTTCATTTTGCATTTTCAAGTACACTTATACATCCTAACCAGTTTAGCTTTTGAAGTTATATTTTTTTCGGAATTCGTTTAGAGTTTTATTTTCTTTCCTATTGTGTCCAGTTAACTTTAAAGTAACTTTAAAATGGAGGCTTTTCTGATAATCCAACTGTGTTATTACAACAGATCAATTCTTTCTACTCTATTTTAATTGTTTATCTTGTTAGATATGGATTCAATTTATCTTGTTGTTTCGAGTTCTTTAAAAATGTCCCTCAGTGACGCCATTTAGTAGTTAATGGAAAATATTCTTATTGAATGTTCCAAATATTGTTCTCTCGGTGGTTCTTATTACTTGAACAATAATTTTTGAAACATAATTTTTGCAAATATAAGTTAGACTTTTGACCTTTTATTTTGTTTTAAACTACACTTCAGCGACTTTTTCTCTACTGCCCACCTTACGTTCATTAATTTTTTTTAAAATTTTGCCTAAAGGTACGAAATAAATAAAACATTTTCTTACCGCCAAAGATAATCTGTGCAGTACTTAAACTTATAAAATTCCTTACATTAAAAAGCAATCACTTTTCATTACTAGGTATAACATTCTTACAGTAATAACTTGATTGCTGAGATAAAAATGAAGCCAATATGAAATGCTGAAAGTTCCTGTAACATTCCACGGTGTTTATCCACAGTATTGATCACGTGAGTAAATCCACGTGAGTAAATCCTCGTGAGTAAATCCACGTGAGTAAATCCACGTGAGTGAATCTACGTGAGTAGATCCATGTGAGTAAATCCTCATGAGTAAATCCACGTGAGTAAATCTACGTGAGTAATTCATCGTGAGTAAATCCACTTGAGATAACCTACGCGAGTAAATCCACGTGAGTAAATCCCGTCAGTTAATACACGCGAGTAAATCCACGTGAGTAAATCCCGTCAGTTAATACACGTGAGTAAATCCATGTGAGTAAATCCGCGTGAGTAAATCCCGTCAGTAAATACACGTGAGTAAATCCACGTGAGAGAATCTACGTGAGTAAATCGACGTAAGTAAATCCTGTCGGTTAATACACGTGAGTAAATCCATGTGAGTAAATCCCGTCAGTAAATACACGTGAGTAAATCCACGTGAGTAAATCTACGTGAGTAAATCCACTTGAGTAAATCGGTGAAACGTGAACACTTTACATATGAATTATGACAAGGATGCGTATGTTTTCCTTCTTTACGTCTTTAAGCGGCTTTAATGTACTTTCTCTCTCTCAGTTATTCGGAAGATTTTAGAAAGCCAAACACGCTTTATGGAATAGGACAACACTTTCATTAGATTTCGTCTTCACTCAGAGTTTATGTGGAAGATATGTTTAAACAATTGTACAAGCAATTTTTCAAACCTTCAGTTATATCGTACATTTGATAAATTTTAGTAAAAAGTTATTTTTTAACCATCCCTTGACGTCTAAAGTAGTGATCTCCATAGTGTTGTTAAGTTCTCCTAAGAGATGTATCGTTTTAATTTTCTACTAGGTGTAACTATGTTTAAGGTACATAAACTTTTTTTCAGGAATAAAACTATAACTTTTTGTAGACTCCTAATTCTTTCCTTGATTTTCTGAAACACAAACGTGGTATTAATGCTTGTTAATGTAGTGTTTTCGTTTTCACATAGGGTTTACTTGTATATATATACATATATATATATATATGTTTATATATTTATATTACAGTGGGTTAAATTGTATTTTTTCTTATAATATAACAATATATGTATATATATACTTTGCAACGTATTAACTTGCATTAATTTTTACGGTTTTTATTTAAAAACGTTTTCAACAAGTTTCATAATAAACAGTGGTCGTCTTGTGAATACACACAAAGATATATATATATATATATATATATATATATATATATATATATATATATATATATATATATATATATATATATATATATAGCTTCACAAGGTTACGAAATAAGCCCTTATAAGTCAATTTCATTAATTAAAACTGCAGAGAAAAAATTATTTATATATATATAGAAGGCAGAACGTCTTTAATTCGTCACCTTCTATAGTTCATCACAGTCAAATATTCTGCTCTTTCACGCTCTATATGTGTAAATACAAACAAATATATATATATCTTCACAAGGTTGTATTGATGAAATACATAAATAACTATAACAATTTGTTAAATTTCTAACCGTAAAGTAGAAAACATTCTGGTCGATAGATCTTTATCTCAAACGGATTTTATTATTTATAACAAATTGTAATTAAATATTACAGTGATGAAATAATATCACGAGAACGATGCTTTGCAACTAAATAACT